>BSBM01000033.1:13802500-14402500 GCA_027924585.1 Larix kaempferi
TTAAGTAGACTGGGGCATTTCTCGAAATCATTGTAAACCTTTTAAACGAGAGCAAGTGGGCTAGCCAGCGCCCATACCTCATCCCCCCAGGGGTGGCCTGTGTCGTCTCATTTTTATGGCGTGATTGTTAGAGTAGTTTATTTCTTTGTTTTCCGGCATTTAATAAAATAAATTAGGATTAAAATAAACCTTGTTGGTCCGTTCTACTGGCGGGCCACAAGTTCACTCACAACCTAGTTTTTTCACATTTTTTTTTACAAACTCATAACGCCCCCCTTGCTTTCCCGAAGTAGGGTTTTGTATGAGGGCTTGCCCGAAATACATGCCTGAAAAGAGACTCTTGGGGTTATAAAAAGATAAAATTTGGGTTCATAAAATTCTTATAAAAATACCAAGGTCTTCTCCCGTATGCTCTGTGGCCAGCTTGCAGCTTAGTCTGATCCAGTTGGTACACACCAGAAAGGAGTGGATGACTAGTAATAGGACTTAACACCACCCCAATAAAAAACCCTTTTTGTGAAAATCCGGCACAACACGCAATTTGTAGTCGTGGGCAAATTTCCCAGAAGGCTTGGGATAAAACTGGATAGCGACCTCTTGGAAACCGTTAGGCTTGCCCTCGTTGGTATAGCATCTGAACACCTCCTCGAGACTCCGATTCAGCCCAAAGCCTGAGAGGGAAGCCACGCTTCAAATTTCCGGACATGTTCCCCCGTACCTTGCGTATATCGGGAACCCACCTGCCCTAATAAAAAAGATCACCATCACATTAATTTTTAAAATAAACCAAGAACACTCCACAACATTTACCTTTTCTGTTTATGCATATGTATTTGACTCCATAACAAGGCACTGGTCTTGATGCAAATTTCATTTTATATTGTCGACTAGTATGCAGTTGAATGATGATTATTCTAAATGGGAGTAAATGATAAGTGATGTTTTTATTTGACAAATGAATGTAGTGTTTATTCTTGGTTGCAAAAATTATTTTCCTAACTCCTAGGTTAGAGGCCTTAGTTTTCTTTTATTTTAGGGTCCACCCCCCTTGGCTTCGCTAGGAAAGCCTAGACGGAGGAGTCGAGTCCCAAGTGACAGCACTTGACTCTGACTTGCCCCCAAGGCCACACCAGCAGCTTGAAGACTTCTGCTGCGTTTTCCCCAGGTGTGGAACCAGGCGGCAACAGGGTGCACACTCATTAAGGAGGCCCTGGGGGGGTCGCATCACATATAACATGACTAGGACAAGTGTAGGAGCACATGGTGGGGCTAGGAGGTATTATTATCCTTCGCTAACATCACCCCATGGCACAATGACATAAGATATGACTCAATAATAATACAAAGTGATAAAGTGACCAAATCGTGGCCCCCCTCAATGATAGAATAATACATCAAATAAAAACCTAGAGAATGTGTGGACCCCACTGAATGCTGTAAGCTGCGCTGGAAGATGTGGGATGCATCACAAATGACCTCTGAACAAACCTCATGCCAATACCTTGCCTCATTTTCCCAAATCGATTTCCTCAGTGACCTTTTAATCCCATTTTTAATCCTTAGAAAACCACTAGAAAATTATCAAAATTCCTGTAGCTCTCTGCCTGGTGTCCTTGACACAAATCTGACTGCACCACAATGTCTGGACATGGGGTAATATGGTAATAACAAGTGGCTGGACCCTCCATCTCCTTAGTAGCGCCCTAGGAGAACGTGCTAGATCAATGCAACTGCTGGACATGCCATTTCTACATGGCAAAATTGGAGAAAAGTGGAAAAATGACCATATCATCACTGAAAGTGTCTGAAACTGAAATCTGAGTGTTTCAATTGACTTAGAAGGTCCAAATGTGCTAAAGATGAGTACCCATACACCCTGTGACAACCTGTATGATCATCTGTAGTCTCAACCATACCCGGACAATATAACAATAATGGTCTAAAAATAATAATAACCATAAAAAAATACATCAACCATCATATGAAACCCGTGTCCACTGTATGCAATCATCAAAGGTGTATCAAAAGACCATAAATCATCATCCTTGAACATCACTGGTCCAACTCATCTCGGATCCCCATGGTTGACTTGGTCAAACTAGGTTTGACCAAGTCAAAACTGATCAAAATATGACCCAGGTTAGAAATGCCTAATGATGTAAGTGCAAATGGTTAAAGCTTGCTCTTTTAATCATTCTAATAGCAAGACTTGAAGTATTAGGCATCATTTCACTGGCGGTTAACTAATAATTATATCAAGTATAGGTTCAAATAATCATTTACTCAAAATAGAACCTCAAGAAAATACTCATTCTGTAGACGTGAACATTTTGCTAGCAAAGGGTGAGGGTGAAGAATGCAAGGCTAGGATAAAGGGATGACTTGACTGACTCAACACTGTGATACTTTGGATAAGGGAAAGGGAATACACACTTAAGCATATGCTGGGTAATAAACACACAGGGAATGGCAATGTCTCACAAATGGAATAAGTTGTTTTAGAGAAATGCTTATTCAACGTTGGCAAATGTCTACAGCTCACATCCAAGCTGAAGCAGATCCATGAATATCTTTTCTAGAACCGCCATGACTGAGTGCACGACTAACTGTAACTTGAGGTTCTAGGGACACTTAGAATTAGCTGTCCCTTACTCCCTCTCACATCACAACCCGTATACTCAGTGAGGAATTTAATCATTACATTTAACTCATGGCCAGCGGTCTTTGGATTTAGCATTCATATAACCACTGCTTTTTTTAAGGCCTTTATAACCCTTTTTGGATTTTGCATGTGCTTAGAAGCACAACTAGTTGCAGCTTACATCTAGGGTACTTTTTTATTTCAATTTCCATAGCCCTCTTTCATTGTGTTGAGAAGCACAATTTTTCATTTGTTTCCATGGGCTTGCACAAAAGATAAGATAAGAGTTTCCATATGCATGTAATGATGGTAGTACTATTTGCTTCAGATTTTAGTGAACACAACTCAAGCAACAACTCAGAGCCGAGACACAAACTAACAGGGATGCTATCCAACATAGAGGCAAAAGTGGGGAGGTCCTCCATATCACAGGTTGAGGTGTAAGTCAGGGTGAAAACCAACAATGGGAAAGAGAACAAATGGATGGGGAAAGTGAAGGGGATGCCTAGGCTAGCAAGCCATAAATGGTGGGAATGATCAACACTACTAAGAGGGTAAAACCAACGAGTATTAACAAGAGCTTCTAGTTGTGAGTAATAAGACCATTTAGATAATCATTTACAAATATATATATATATATACCACCAGATCATGACCACTAGATACTAAGTCAAGCTACTAATATGACCAAAAGAGCAAGATACGATAACCAATGCACACTATATACCTGCTGGGCCATATACCAGTACCTTCCACCTGGATCATCTATAACCACTGGATACACCGCTGTTGAAGCTTTAGGAACTGCACTGCTCTGTATGGGATAAAAAATAACCTCGGTCATCAAATCTGAGGTCATGAGGCTTAGTCTTGGCATAAGGTTCACTGCTGTCTGATCTAGGGCTGCTCTGATATGTGAGTGATCATCAAAAGTATTACTCATCATAGGCTGATCTCATCAAAACTGTGTAAAGGCCTGGCTCAAAAATCTACAATGAATTGCTCTGCAATCATGGTAGCCTGGCTACTATGGATGTGATAACACTTCCCTGAAGCAATTAAAACCTTTATGTGCAACAATGACGCCCTCTAGTTACAAATTCTCATTACGTTTATTTCCTATTGTCTACACGCATCCATTATTGACCCTAAGGGGCTCTCGCACCACATAATAAAAAAATATTCCCAAAAAACAATTATCTCACACCATATAATAACTAAATCAATGCAGCAAAACAATAATCTCACATAGAATAACATTACTCAAGACAATATTTACCTTGGAAACCTAGTTGGGAATACCAACATTCAAAGGTTTCAACCAATTCCTATTATTCAACAATGAGTAGGCTATAGGCACTGTGGTTCATCCTCAAGCTTCACATGGAAATCTAGGCAACATTTCCTCCACTCTCAGCCAAAGAACGCCTTTCTCATTGTGGAGAATGGGTAAGTAAGAGGATGTTCAGTTGAGGGTAGCTGGAAGGCCAAGCATCCCCAACTCTTCCACTTCCCCAAAGCTCATTGAGCTCCTTGTAACGCCCCGTGACATTACTACCTAAACTATTATTATATGTTGTATATGCTTGATTATGAGACTTCGTCAGTTTGATGACACTGTGGACATGTGGTTCTATTATTTTTTCGATATAAATATGTGTATGTGTGTGTGATGTTAGCATTATGATACGTAGTCATGTTAGATATGTATCATGTGTTAGTTATGTTTCATATATGCAAGTTAATGAATGAAGGGTACGCGGATACCGTTAAAGTTATTGTTGAACGAAAGAATGTTATACCAGGTGCATGGTGAAAATAACAAATTGATTATTGTTGTTATGTTATGACAAAATGTATGTGTACATGTTAGAGGATTTTTGCACGATATTCGAGATTGTATGTCGATGACTGACTTACAGGTTAAAATGGCTAAGTGATAGTTGGATCCTATGAGGTGGGAGAGCCTCGGAGACATGGATTCCGAGAGATAAACTGTATGCAGGTGATGCATTATTTACTTTCGCATGATTATTATGTTGTTTATTATGATGTATGGGTGGGGTAGGGTTTCAGGAAACTCAACCGCCCAGATTGGTTATACGATAACAAACTGAGTACAAGCGCAATGCAGTTATTATGTCGGGTAGACATAGTCTCTTGTTCCATTAGGGGCAGTGGAGGCCTTACCCACTGTTTATCCCCGAAACCCAGGGTCATGGGAGGGCTGTGCTACAACGCGCTCCCCAAGGTGTGTGATGATGACTGGTGGTTTCCTGTTGGGGAAGCTTGGTCGATGTAGTCGACACTTCTGTTTACGGGTTCTAGCTGGAGCCGGTCATGGCTTGACACTTCAGGGTAGTCCGACAGAGGAAATGATAGGATGTGGAAGTTAGTTGTGATTAGGTAGATGATGTAGGTAGATAGGTGTAGCTTGAAGTCAGGAAGAAACCGTGATCTAACTGTGCTTGTTGAAAAACCCTTGATTGATTATGTGTAACTCAGTAATGTATGAATTGTCGTAACTTAATAAGATGCAGTTAGGTAAAAGAATGTACCTTGCAAACTATGTTAAACATGTGTCAGTGAACAATAAAATTCGTAATTATGATTGATGTGTGTGATTTATTACTGGCAGTGTACTTTTTTTTTCCAGCGAAAAAAAATCTACTATTGATATTCAAACAAATCAAATAGTACAATGAAGTTCATGATTCAAACTGCCGAATCATTTACAATATTTTTCATGGAAGATCTGCACAACAAAAAGTTTCAAGATCCACTCATGGTCTCAAAACAACCATTATGGTTCGTAAGATACAAACACCAATACATATTGTCAAAAAGCAAAATAAGGAATCAACCGATTCAAAAAGTCCCAGAATCTAGCACCAACAAGGGTCGGTAAAAAAAAATAAGTGGAACCACTATCCAGGATGCAGTTGTTGCACCATTCCTCCCAAATCAGCTGCTCTTCCATATCAGATAGCGCTTGTTTTGATAGCTTGTCTGCAAGAGAATTATGCTCTCTATAAATATGCTCGAACTTGATATTCTGATGCTTTGAGATTTCAAAATGAGTTCTAAGAGCCCAGTGCCTCAGGTTCATTACATTAAGCTTGAAGTCACCCGCAACCCATTTAATGGTAACCCGAGAGTCACCATATACCTTGATATTAACCAAACCAAAGATATTAGCAACTTTAAGTACACACCAGAGAGCCATTAATTCAGCTTTCATGTTTGTTCCTGTACCACAATTGAGTCTAACAGAAAAATAATGAGTATCATTTAGATATATGACACCCCCAACTGCACATAAACCATATTGTGAAGCTCCATCGAAGAAAAGAACAGGTTGATCCACTTTGAGATTAAAAAAACTAATTCTGTCAGTCTTCAACTTAAGTTCATCAACCTCACATGTTGAAAACATTTTTAATGCAATCATGCTACATTGCAAAGTATTAGGTGTAGAATTCCAAAAGATGGCGCAGTTTCTGGTAAACCAAATTGCCCCCGAGATGCATATAGCAATATAAAAATGCTGCTTGCAATGCCTGTACCAGTTTAATAAGCACATATTAAAATCCCCCACATCCCAGCACTGTGAGATATTAAGACTTGATGAAGCCAAATCCCAGATCTTACGAGTAAAACTGCATTGGACAAATAGGTGTTGTTTTGTTTCAGCTGCACTTTTGCAAAGAACACATAAACTAGGTCCAATCCATCCCCGTTTACACAGATTTTCCCATGTCTTCAGTTTATCTTGCAAAACTAACCAAATAAAACATTTCAATTTTAAAGGAATAGACCAATGCCATAGCCTCTTATACCACCAATCCTGAGGGAAAATGAACTTGTCTTGAACAATTCTAGAATAAGCAGTTTGTGCCGATACAATACCAGAAGCAGGGTTTCCACCCCAAACAAGATGATCTGTATCGTGGTTCAATTTGACACCAACTGAATTTAAGTTCATGATGTAAGCATCCTAAGTCCGAGCTAAAAAACCAGTAAGGCCAAGATCTCTAGCAGACATCCATGCAACATTATTCCCATCCCCAAAACTGTGCAGTTGTATTTTATTCAAAGTAGACAACCCTAAAACCTGAAGATACTGAGAGATGATAGGAGGCAGAATACAATCATCTTCCATCCCTATGATGGGATCTATCCCAACACGAATCAATTCTCCTGTCCCCACCTGCCATAAGAGGTCATTTTTGATCCAGTGGAATATTTTCATAAAACCCCTCCAAATAGGAGAGAAATTCCAATTTACTAATTTATGATTTCTAATCCAGTAGAAAACATCCGATTTTATATATTTGCTATGAATGAGTCTAGACCAGAGGGTTTTTCCAAATATACCCCTCCAAATACTTTTTAATCTGAGAGCAATATTGAAGATCCCCAGATCTTTAATGCCCCAGCCACCATATCTATAAGGTCTAGAAAGAGTGTCTGCAGCAACCATTGGAATCTTTTCACTGCTGGCAGTCCTTGACCAAAGAAAGTTGAAGAAGTATTTTTTAATGGTCTTGATGATAAAAGATGGCACTTCAAGCAATGAAAACCAGTAAACAGGTACGCTGGAGAGAACAGACTTCACTAATATAAGTTTGCCACCAATGGACAATAGCCTGTAAGACCAATGCGCGATGCGAGCCTCAATTTTTCTCAACAGCCAAAACCAATCCTTGATTTGATAATTGTTGGGCTTAAGATTAAAACCCAGATATTTGAAACCTTGATCCATGGAACATCAATTAAAAGGCAGGATCGAGAGGATGTCACTAAGATGTTCATCATTTAAAGATAAATGATAAAAGTTTGATTTAGCAGAACTGACCTTCATACCTGATGCACTGCAGAAAGTCTGGATAATCTCCTTGTACATATACCACTCCTCCACAGTGTCCACACCAGCCACTAGAACATCATCAACAAACAATATGTGTGTGATCACACAATCCTTTGATATCTTAATACCTTTTATCTGACCTCTCATTAAAGCTTGATTAACTAATCTGCTGAAACCGTCCATAACCAATATAAATAGAAGAGGAGATAGGGGACACCCTTGTCTAATCCCCCTGGAGCAGCTGAAAAAATCAGACGGACTACCATTTACAAGCATAGAGATATTCATAGTAGAAATGCAGGCCATAATCCACTTGGTGATCAAAGGAGGCACCCCAATTTTGATGAGGATCAATCTGAGAAAAGACCAGTTTACCCTATCATATGCTTTTTCCAAGTCCATTTTAAGTAAAAGGGCTTTTTTCTTGTAGATCTTAATACTGTGCATCAGCTCCTAGGAGATTCCAGTAGCATCATGAATCTGTCTTCCAGCTAAAAAGCCAAATTGTTCAGCGGAGATGTGTTCAGATAGTATAGACTTTAATCTATCAGCAATAATCTTTGAAATAAGCTTGTAAAGTAAATTACAGAGAGCAATCGGACGATAATCTCCAAAGGACATTGGCTTGTCCTTTTTAGGAATTAGGGTAACAAATGTGGAGTTAAGACCACCCGAGATATATCCATTGATTCTGGAGAAATTCACCAATTCTTTTAGTTCTCGACCCATTAGATCAAAGAAATGCAGATAGAGCTCCACCGGCCACCCATCGGGCCCGAGGTTTTTATCTTTAGCAAATATTTTCAGTGTCTGTTCAATTTCTTCCAGCGAGACCTCTTCTTGAATACAGTCAGCTTCCTGCTCATTAAAGAAACGTGGATATAGAGATGCCACTTTAATCTGATCTGTCAAGCTGCAATCACCTGGATCACTGTAAATATTGCCAAAGAAAGATACAACTTCTGTTTTAATGTTATCAAGCCTAGAATGCTGGTGACCTCTGTCATCATCAATTTCCCATATATATTTCGAATTCCTCCTAGTGGATGCGAAAGAGTGAAAGAATTTTGTATTTTTATCACCATGAGAAATCCAAATGGCACGACTTTTACGTTGCCATTATTTTTCTTCCTGGATTAGTAACTCTTCTTTTTTCTACTCAAGTTGCTTCATAACTTCAAAAGAGTAGCTTATGCGAGGTATGTAAGTAGTAGCTACGCTTACATAACTCGCCTACATATTTATAAATTACGTGAAATAAAACTGAACTATAATGTTTAGGCATTAATTACATTATTACTACTTATTTAACTAGGAGATCAAATTAATACATCGAGTTAGTAAATTTTGGTTTAAATAACTGAATAGGGTAATGGAGTGAATTAGGTGGTAATGAAAGACGATTAAGTAATAATGTTAATTATTGTCGATTAATGTTAGTAATATTGATTAATGTTAGTCATGGTTGATTAATGTTAATAATGTTGATTAATGATTAATTATTGTCGATTAATGTTAGTAATATTGATTAATGTTAGTCATGGTTAATTAATGATTAAATATTGTTGATTAATGTTAGTCATGGTTGATATTTGTTAGTAATGGTTTATTAATGTTAATTATTATCAATTAATGATCAATATTGTTGATTAATAAACGAACTATGCTTAACCTAAGTAGTAACTAGTGTAATTGATTAGTAATGCTTGATTTATTGTTAATAAATTTAAGTAGTCAAGACTAAGGGTTAAAATGTTAAATGATTATTGTAATGTTAATTAAAGTAGTACTAAATTGATAAGTTAATATTAATTGCAAGGTTAGTTATTAATTAAAATGCATGGATAAGAATTAATTTATATCTATTAAATTGTATTATGAGCATGCATAAGCTAATTAGAACATAGGATAATTTATGAATAGATGTAATATGAAATTGATAAACAAGTGTAAGCTACACACTTTGGAATTGTTCATGGAAATGATAAATTAATTATGAATTAATTATAAATTAATTAAGAAGCATTTAATTATGAGGTCGCCAAGGTTGACTAGTAATTAATAAGGTGAAATGTGTAAGTATAAAACATTTACGGTTAGTTAGAAAACTGACCAAAAACTTAAAACTATAATATATAAATTTTAATATTGATTAAATAAAATATTATATTTTGAAATAAGGAATGAATATTAAAATATTGGAAACTAATGTTTGAGTCATGGGTTAGGGGCTCGAGGACTGACTTGAGGGAAAAAAATTTATGATGAGGATAGGGGTAGTAATGGATGAAGGAGAGTCAGCAATGGAAAGAGGAATAAGGTCGAGAAGAGAAGGAAATTTGGGGGATCTTCACCTTAAGATATTTTTGGGAAAATAAGAGCAGAGAGATAGAAAATTTCAGGAAGAAAGAAGAAGGGGGGTTCTTGTTGGAGAATTTGCAGAGGGATAGAACTGTGGTTGGCTTGTACTCGGTTTGGGCTCGGGGGTCCAAAGGGGTACCTTTGGAGCTGGGTGGTCGACGAGACCTCGCCAGTTGGCAGGGTGGCATACTTGTTTGGGCTGGTTGAGTTTCATAAGGGTTGGGGAAGGCTTTGTTGCAGGGCATACAACAAGCAAGAAAACAAAAGGGAGCAACAGCAGAAAGGGGGAATCTTCTAGCTAACTAACAGGTACTTATCTTACAGGTATATTTTACCATTTCTACCTCTGTCTAATTAATGCTTCCAATTATGAAAATATATGCTGTTACACCTGCACAAACAGAAAATGTTAGAAATAGTAAAACAATACATTATTACAGAGTAAAATAGCACACTTATTTACCATGTAAATGCTATTTTTACAGGTTTTTACACTAAGCAAAACTAGAAATTACACATGAATTCAGAAGTGAAAACATTGACAAAGTATAAAACAGTTAAAAAATAGATTGTATTGATTATAAACGAGAAAATTAGGGTTGGAACCCTACACATGGTATCAGAGCCATGGTTCCAAATTTGGAACCAGAGGGCTCACTACATTGAACAGAACAGTAGAATTTTTTTTTTTTGCTGGAAAACATAACTCCGGTGCAAGTATTTGACTTGCATGAAACAGAGATAAGAGTCAGAAAATTACAATATATATATATATATTTTATAAAAGAAAGAGGATTTACATTTACATTGAAAAAACTAAAAAAAAAACTACATATATATATATGAAATGTGGTTGAAGTATATATATGTAAACAAAATGTTGTTTAAAAAAAAAACATTTACAAAAAAAATATATAAAATATAATATTGCTTTAAAAAAAAATTTTATTATCAATTTTTTTTAACTCTACATATTTAACTATTTAAAAAAAAAGAAAAAGAAAAGAAAAGGAGGAACTAGCCCACATATATATATGTATTGTATATATACATGAGTATTATGTATATATATATATATTATATAAAAAAAAATTAATTAGATTTAAAAAAAATTATAAGCAATTTTTTTTAAACTATATCGAAACTTAAAAAAAATATTTTTTTTAAAAATATACAAGGCAATGAATTTTTTTTTTTAATAAATAAAAACAAAACAAAAATTTGCAGGGTTCACGTGGGCAGCTTGTGTTGTGGCCTGAGCGGCCCAACCTGTAGCCCAGAGGGCGTGCGAGCAGGGCACAGCTCAGCCAGCAGCACTGCTGCGGCCTGAGCGGCCCGACCTGCAGCCCAAAGGGCATGCGGCCAGGGCACAGCTCGGGCAACAGCAAGCTGTTGCCTGAGCGACCGACTTGTAGCCCAGAGGGCGCGCGACCAGGGCACGACCCGACCAGCAACACTGCTACGGCCATGGTGGCCCGGCCAACGGCCCATAAGGCGCGGCCTGGGCAAGCCGACCAGCAGCCACGCTGCACTTTGTCGATAAGTGAATCAATCGTTGGAAACTGCCTCTAAATCTCTCTTAACTGAGCAAATTAAAAGATTTGTTTTGAAAGGAAACATCAATTTTTTTTTTAAATAACCAACAATTACTCTCAAGCATTTTGAGCGAGTGAGGGAGAGTCTACCGCCGGCGTGGGAGGAGCAAGCCATGGAGCGGCGGCTCAGGAAGGGCTCTCGCCAGCCGCTCGGTGCAGGAAGAGAGCCGCGGGCTCGGTTGTGAAGTGGAAGGAGAAACATAGGGGGAGGAGGCCGTGGGCACGAGTTTGTGTGAAGAGGGGCAGGCCGTTGGGCTGCCCTCTGCAGACTTTAAAAAAATGAGAATGTAACCTCAAACGAAAAACCCTGCAAACAAGTAAAAGAGCCCCGCCACCTCACAGGTGCAGCAAAAAAATAAAAATAAAACCCCTTCAACTGAAATTAATAGGAGAGATGAGCTATACCTTAACCAATCGTTACAGTTGATAGCCAAGGCAGGAGCTTGCCCATGGTGACCTACTTGCAGAGCAGGACTCCTCGTGAGTTGAGGGAGAAATGGCGAGATCCTTTGGTTTGACCCTTTTTAGGGTTTACTAGTTGCATGGCGGTGGTGGACTAGGGAAGGCCGCGTGGCCTCCATGCGGTCCATTTAGATTAGGGTAAGGCGTAGGGTAGGTTAAGTAATTTTTTTTTATTGTTTATTATTTTATTAATTCTTTTTATATATATTTATTTTATTTTTATTAATTTTGTTATAAAAATAATTGATATTTTATTATTATTATTTATTTTTATAACAAAATTAATAAAAGTAAAAAAAAATGGTATATGTATTATTATATTTTAAGATTATGTTTTATATTAAAAATAAGGAAATCCTCACATTGTTATATTCTTGTTGCAAAGAAAAAAAGGGGGTTAGATAATTATAATTATAATTATAATAAAGATAATTATAATTATAAACTATTAATAAAGATGATTATAATTAGTTAAAGTAGGGGTTAATATTTAATGTTAATAAGGTTAGTATTAATTAGGGTAATGTGTATTAAACATTATAATGACCTTATAATAATTAATGTTAATTAATAAGTATAAATACTATATTTTCAATAATTGAGTTAATTATTAAAATAGTTAGGTTAATGTACCTTGGATTAATTAATTAATTTGTACATTAATTGATGTTAAGCATAAAGTTAATTTAATTATTATAACTTAATTAATATCCTTGTTATTAAATTGTTTTCTTTATATAGAGCTAATCAAATTAGTTTAAGGGTTATTAGTTAATATTAATCAAGGATAATACTAGGTATTTAATTAAATTGAACCACATGGTTGGAATTTACATTAATTAGTCTATCTTCTCCTTCAGAATGCTCCTTGCCAAAACTTCGATTGATAGTCGAAGGGGCGAGACAGACACAAAATCTCAAAAACGATATACTGGTGGGATTAGCATGACGAGCTGAATGATAGGACACAATTAATTATTTAAATTCATAAATACAATAATGGAGGGGTATAAAACATGATTATAATTGTAAAATTAGATGATATGATGTTTAATGTTAGGTGATATGAAAGGATAGTAGAAATCACCAAAATGCTGAAGGAGAATTTGGTAGGATCGATAAGATGAAATGTTACATTAATGCCTTAGAAAATGACATTTCATTTGGCGCTGACATGACATTTAGTCATTTAATGAAGCGTTATGGTATTGAAAATTAATATTAACATGTGTTCGATAGGGACATGTTATATTAAGTTATTTGAAATTTAATCGTTTTAGATTAATAAAGTATAATTCATGTGATATTTATTAATTTACTTCCTATTGCATAGTGGTCAAAATGATGTTATTTGGATGAGTTAAAAAAAAGAAAAAAAAAAGAGAAGATAATATCGATGTTTTGTAACATTTATATGTTAGATAAAATGATAAATTAAATAAATTTATAAATAAATAAAACAAATAAATAAGACAATTACATAATGTAAGGTATCTATATAATGATTGTTACCTCCTTATGAGTAGATGCGTGTATGGTTAAGCTAAATAGTTAATGGAATCAATACATACATCTATTAGAGTGATCACCTAGAGAAAGTTCATTTATAATTAAGCCTAAGGAAGTCGTTTCTAATAACTAAAGTTAGATTTAAATCTTGTGGCAAGAAGGGGGCATGGTCACCCCAGTATTAAACTTCATTTGTGGAAGGAAGGATTAGTAGGGGCAGTGAATCTCAAGGAAGTTTAGGATATGATAAAGGGACTAGAGGCCATTATGGTAAGTATGATGAAAACATATTGTATAACTAAATCATTACAATATATAGTATCACAAGAGTGAGAGCAAGGTATTAATGAGTAACATCAGGATAACTCAAGGTGATTAAATAACATGTATAATGCAAATATGAATGAGAATATGTGGTACTGATAAGGATGGGGAAGATAAGAAAATAATTGTTAAGGCACACAGTTATGAGAGAGTATCGAATATGATACAAACGGTAAGGTATAAAAATGGGGAAATAAATAATAAAGAAGAATTTCAAGTAATTGGTGCAATTTAAAATTATGTTGTGGACATAGTAATTGCAAGTATTAGCATAGTTGGTATAGGTTGATGATAATAGGTGTGTATAGTAAGATGAGCACCATTATGATAGTCATTCAGATAGTAAGAGGGGAATAATGATTAACTTGAGTAAAGACAAAGGAAGGGAGTAGTCAATGTAGCAGGAAGACTAAAATGAGTAGGTGCGTAGGATAAAATATTCATAATAAGGGAGCAATTCATAAACAATGTACATGTGGGCTAGGTGGTGATAAATGAATTCATTAATATAATACAAGTAAAAGTGAGGTAGTTTTAAAATTGAGACGTGAGTCAATACAATGTAAGATGTCTCGATGCATTAGATGGTAAGGTGCTTATGTATTTAACATGAGGGACACCTACGACGTGGATTGCATGGACGAATAATATTTATGAATGTGCATAGAACAACTCATATTAATATATGAGAGATTAGGGTTGTAATAAAGGTAAAAGGGAACTATCGCCACATTGGCGCATAGGGTTATGCTAGGAGAGTAAACAAGAGAAGAAGGCAAAAGATTAGTAATGAAATACTATAATTATGGAGTGAAAGTAAATACATAATTGTCGTAAAAAGCGCATATTTAGGCAATGAAATATAAGTGGTTGATTCATAAATCATGGAATGCACTATCCATAGTGGTATCAAGGGAAAAAAAGGGGATTAAGGCAGCATAGATGAAATTTGGACATTTAACTTAGTCCCTAACTGGAAGAGTATAATGACATATGATATTCAGTAAAAGCTTGTGACAACTAAAGTAGTTGGCAGTAATAATAAGAGAAGATCGTAATAGAAGAAATGTGCATGTATCATCAAGTCCTGGTAAGACATAAAATTAAGTTTGGTACGTCGAATGAATACATGATCTTCATATTCACTCTATAGGATAAATTAAAAGTTGATCGAGAATAGATGGGGTTGTAAAATCGTAAAATTTTATGAGGAACCTAGATAGTCATGCTAGGAGGAAATTCGTAAGGGTGTGATGCTATCCTGTGAGGGAATGACCTTATGTCATAATTTAATTTGTAAACAAAAGAAAAATGATATATCGTGAGATGCATAATCAGATTCCTTGAAAGTGGTTCATAATGTAATACATTGATGGGAAAATGGTGTGTGATGTATGACTTAGAAGTAGTCATTATTTAATGGGAAATTGGGATTTTGGAATGCATTCGACTTGATTTTTAACCTAATTGTTAGCCTTGAGTATGGTTATATAGTGATTTTTAAGGACATTGTTGAGTGTGCCTAGTTGGGATTACCTAAGGTACCTCACATTAGCATATGTTGTAGAGGATGTATTAGTTTCGAGCTTTCTCTTATTCATGTATGGGTAATAAAAGGTATCACACAACAATTAATATTGGACATTGAATGAATTTATGTATGTTTAAAAATAACAACACAATTGCAACATATCAATTATAGGCGTGTCAATGGCAAATGACGGTTAAGATAAGTAAGGGGTTAAACAACATGAGCATCAACCATAGTATTTGGTATGGTGTGATAGACCAAATGAGCTCATTAGCATATTGTGATGAGAGTTTGTTAATGCAGTTTAAGTGATGATGAGTAAGGACTATAATGTTAGTGTGCACAAATAAGTAAGAGTCATCATCTTGTGTAATTAGTGGATTATAAATAAAAAGAACTAATAAGAGTAACTTAGATACTAAATGTAATGGAGTAGATAGGATCAGTGGATTAACATAGATATGTGAATGAATGAAATGGGTATGTCAAGTAAGGGATAGTTAGAGAAATAGTACCAAACATAGGACAATGATGTAAGGATTACAAGATAAATGGAAATGCAGTAGAAGATAAGTTCTAGTTGAACTTGGAAAGTTGTTATGATGATATGGAAATTTCTCTATGATATTTAAACAATATTCTCAATGGGTGTATCATTTAAACCAACAACCTTAAAAATAAAGAGCATGATGGCTTCATAATTTATCACTAATAATAAAAATTGATAAAGAGAAATGGTGTAAGTCAAGTGAAATTAACTAAATATGAGACCCGATTAAAGAGTCATGGCAATGACTTAGAATCAAATTAAAGGTTATATATAAGACAAGGTACTATTACGAAACACATTATAGAATGTAAAAATTAATTTAATTTAACAAGGATGTTGACTATTCTATGGATTAAGGTGGTAATGAACCTTGAGTAGTCAAACCAACAACCTATGCAAATGTTAAACAAAATATAACAACACCTCCAATAAGATTTAATGAGTAAATTTTGGTAGATATTGTTATGTATAATCAGAAGGTGGCCCAGTGAGTATACCCTAGGTTCAACTACCTAGTAGGACGCACATATCATGCATCGTGATTGTTCAACACTATTTCGACCATAACTTTGGGACGAAGTTTCCTGAAGGGTGGGTGTATGTAATGCCCCGTTTTGACATTACTACCTAACTATTATTATATGTTGTATATGCTTGATTATGAGACTTCGTCGGTTTAACGACACTGTGGACATGTGGTTCTATTATTTTTTCGATATAAATATGTGTGTGTGTGTGATGTTAGTATTAGGATACGTAGTCATGTTAGACATGTATCATGTGTTAGTTATGTTTCATATATGCAAGTTAATGAATGAAGGGTACGTGGATACCGTTAAAGTTATTGTTGAATGAAAGAATGTTATACTAGGTGCATGGTGAAAATAACAAATTGATTATTGTTGTTATATTATGACAAAATGTATGTGTACATGTTGAGGATTTTTGCACGATATTCGAGATTGTATGTCGAGGATTGACTTACAGGTTAAAATGGCTAAGTGATAGCTGGATCCTATGAGGTGGGAGAGCCTTGGGGACACAGAGTCCGAAAGATAAACGGTATGCAGGTGATGCATTATTTACTTTCACATGATTATTATGTTGTTTATTATGATGTATGGGTGGGGTCAGGTTTCAGGAAACTCAACCGCCCAGATTGGTTATACGATGACAAACTGAGTACAAGCGCAATGCAGTTATTATGTCGGGTAGAAATAGTCCCTTGTTCCATTGGGGGGGTGGAGGCTTTACCCACTGTTTATCCCCGAAATCCAGGGTCATGGGAGGGCTGTGCTACAATGCTCTCCCCAAGGTGTGTGATGATGACTGGTGGTTTCCTGCTAGGGAAGCTTGGTCGATGTAGTCGACACTTACTCTTACGGGTTATAGCTGGAGCCGGTCATGACTTGACACTTCAGGGTAGTGGAAGTTAGTTGTGATTAGGTAGATGATGTAGGTAGATAGGTGTAGCTTGAAGTCAGGAAGAAAACGTGATCTAACTGTGTTTGTTGACAAAACCCTTGATTGATTATGTGTCGTAACTCAGTAATGTATGAATTGCCGTAACATAATAAGATGCAGGTAGGTAAAAGACTGTACCTTGCAAACTATGTTAAACATGTGTTAGTGAACAATAAAATTCGTAATTATGATTGATGTGTGTGATTTATTATTGTTAGTGTACTTACACGAGGTATGTAAGCAGTAGCTACGCTTACATAACTCGCCTACATATTTATAAATTACGTGAAATAAAAATGAACTATAATGTTTAGGCATTAATTACACTATTACTACTTATCTAACTAGGAGATTAAATTAATACATCGAGTTAGTAAATTTTGGTTTAAATAACTGAATAGGGTAATGGAGTGCATTAGGTGGTAATGAAAGACGATTAAGTAATAATGTTAATTATTGTTGATTAATGTTAGTAATATTGATTAATGTTAGTCATGGTTGATTAATGTTAATATTGTTGATTAATGATTAATTATTGTCGATTAATGTTAGTAATATTGATTAATGTTAGTCATGGTTGATTAATGTTAATAATGTTGATTAATGATTAAATATTGTCGATTAATGTTAGTAATATTGATTAATGTTAGTCATGGTTGATTAATGTTAATTATTATCAATTAATGATTAATAGTGTTGATTAATAAACGAACTATGGTTAACCTAAGTAGTAACTAATGTAATTGATTAGTAATGCTTGATTTATTGTTAATAAATTTAAGTAGTCAAGACTAAGGGTTAAAATGTTAATGATTATTGTAATGTTAGTTAAAGTAGGATTAAATTGATAAGTTAATATTAATTGCAAGGTTAGTTAGTTAATTAATTAAAATGTGTGGATAGGAATTAATTAATTTATATATATTAAATTGTATTATGATCATGCAGAAGCCAATTATAACATAGGATAATTTATGAATAGATGTAATATGAAATTGATAAACAAGTGTCGGGTACACACTCTGAAATTGTTCATGAAAATGATAAATTAATTATAAATTAATTATGAATTAATTATAAATTAATTAAGAATCATTTAATTATGAGGTCAGCAAGGTTGACTAGTAATTAATAAGGTGAAACGTGTAAGTATAAAACACTTACGGTTAGTTAGAAAACTGACCAAAAACTTAAAACTATAATATATAACTTTTAATATTGATTAAATAAAATATTATATTTTGAAATAAGGAAGGAATATTAAAATATTGGAAACTAATGTTTGAGTCACGGGTTAGGGATTCGAGGACTGACTTGGGGGAAAAACATTTATGATGAGGATAGGGGTAGTAATGGAGGAAGGAGAGTCGGCAATGGAAAGAGGAATAAGGTTGAGAAGAGAAGGAAATTTTGGGGGATCTTCACCTTAGGATATTTTTGGGAAAATAAGAGTAGAGAGATAGAAAATTTCAGGAAGAAAGAAGAAGGGGGGTTCTTGTTGGGGAATCTGCAGAGGGATAGAACTGTGGTTGGTTTGTACTCGGTTTGGGCTCGGGGGTCCAAAGGGGTACCTTTAGAGCTGGGTGGTCGGCAAGACCTTGCCAGTTGGCAGGGTGGCATACTTGTTTGGGCTGGTTGAGTTTCATAAGGTTTGGGGAAGGATTTGTTGCAAGGAATACAACAAGCAGGAAAAAGAAGGGAGCAATAACAGAAAGAGAGAATCTACTAGCTAACTAACAGGTACTTATCCTACAGATATATTTTACCATTTCTACCTCTATCTAATTAATACTTCCAGTTATGAAAATATATGCTGTTACACCTACACACAAAAAAATGTTAGAAATAGTAAAACAATACATTATTATAGAGTAAAATAACATACTTATTTACCAACATGTAAATGCCATTTTTACAGGTTTTTACACTAAGAAAAAAAATAAAACTAAACATGAATTCAGAAGTGAAAACATTGACAAAGTATGAAACAGTAAAAGAATAGATTGTATTAATTATAAATGGGAAAATTAGGGCTGGAACCCTACACTCCTCTTGTGTTTTCTTCATTTATTACATTTGAGGAAGGTATCATGTTTTTTTCTTTCTTTATTATTTATCTATTACACAATATAGCACCTGCATTCACGTGACCTCCATTGAAGAGTGGATGAAATTAATTACATTATCATTAACTAATGGAGTGTTTTCTTAATGCAATGGTAGAATCCTCTCGTGGTGACATGGAGCCCTTCATGCCACCACTATGTCTTCACTCCTCTAGTAGTGACATGAGGTCCTTCACGCCACGAGTATGTCTTCTGCTTTGTCCTTAACTATGAGCATGACCTTTTTCCAATCTTTAGTTGATCCAAAGTTGAAGCCATTGTTCTTTGTATCCAAATTTGGATCACACCTCCCCATTGGGAGGATTTTGGTTCCCAAAAGATTCCAAGGAGAGATGAGCGAACCTGCTTTCAATTTGGTTCCTCTCATACCATTTTGCTTTCCTTGGATTCTGTCCCTTGAGGCCAATTTTCCATAGTTTCTGTTGTTCCTTATGGGTCACCTGCTCCTTACTCTGTAGCATAGTGTCCTCTTCCAACTCTGTAAGTGTGTGTGGTGCAAAGTCTTCAACAGTGGAAGAATCCATTGATCCCCATTTCGTGTTAGAAAAATAGGATCGCAGAGCAATAACATTAAACATAAATGAAAATATAATCACACAAACACATTACAAGAGAGACACCAATATATTGTGGTTCACCCAAGATGGGTTACGTCCACACTGAAATTGTCAGTCCTTATTATTATACCATCCAACAAATGAATGGATACAACCTGCAGCACATCCGCTGCACTTCCTCTTCACTGTCTCACAGTCTCTCTTCAGGATCTCAAAGATCTTTACAATGCATAATACCTAATACATCAACCCTAGCCGTATTACAATGTCTTTCTTATAAAGGGGAAATACAAAGGGAAAATACCACGGGTTACCCGAAACCATGGGCCCGTAATCTGTTGGTGAAACAACTCCCTGGGGTTCGTGCCAGGATCATAACCAAACCTGGGGTACAACACGACTGAAACAACATCACCTATAAGACTGGAAGATTAGGCTCCACAACCAACAATTCCCATCCAACATGGATGTATCGAGCAACTTTAGATACTCTACGTTCACCACTGAACTTATCAGTATATATGGATGGAGTCTCAATCTGAAAGCATGCTTGTTCACTTGTTCAATGATGTCAAATAGTTTGTAGTCGAGAGGCTTGAACTTCTTTGTTGGTCCTTGCAACCTTTCTTTGTGTAGGTGAAGCCATTCCTTATCTTCAACATGGACTTGGTGGTCTTCTTGGTGCCGGTCATGCCTAGCTTTGTATTGTTGTTGGCTTCTCTCAAGCTGCTCTTGTACCTTTAGATGTATCTGCCTACTCTTGTCCATGAACATGCTTCCTCTCTTCTTGTCTCCTTGTAATTCTACCTCATCCTTCTGCTGTCCATATGCCACATCAAATGGTGAAGGAGGTAGGTATCTAAAACAGGTCTCAAAAGTAGACTTTGTGGTGGAGGAATGCAATGCCTGAATGTACGAAGGTTGAATGTACACCAACTGTTCATCCCATGTCTTTGTATGCTCGCTACTATATCCTCAGTCATTGTACCAAGGTTTGGTTGACAACCTCGGTTTGTCCATTTGTTAGAACATTATTAGACCTTAGACCTTAGTCATACATGTATTTGTTGATTAATTGGTCCAAAATAAGGTAATACTTACAATCCCAGGTTGTTAGAAGTTAGTTGGGGCTAAATGATGACTTATCCACCAAAGTATGGGCCAAAATTGGTCAATATAGCTGTTGGGCGCCCTATTTATGGCCACCTCTAGCATTTATTACCACCACCTGAGAAAATGCGCCCTGTTTCCCTGTTTTAAGGAAACTGTCTTTGACTTAAGGCGCCCATGCATTGTATCTAGTCATTTTGGCCCTTTCTTGGCTGTTTTGGCCTACCCTTGCCTGCCTAACTCCACCCAATACTATCCACCACATGTGTTAGCCTCAGTTATGTCTTCCCATGCTCACCCAATGTTCACATGGACAATTCGTACCAGTTTGGGGTGATTTGGGAGCCTATTGGTCAACCTAGGGGGGATTGAGGTCTAATCTAAGCTAGCCACTTGTAGATGCCTCCAAAGGCAATCAAATTCTTCCAAATGTTATCTAAGGATGATCACAACTCATTTCTGGGTTGGATACTTAATAAACCTACTATTTGATCATTTGTATCTCTGGTTTTCGATCATTTATATTACTGGTTTTTGATCATTTGTTTTCTAGAATTCTTTTTGCACTTATTTCTTGCATAGTAAGCATAAATTATTGATTGTGAGGTAACCTATAGCTACTATATCCTACTGTGATATAGATTTCACACCAGTGGTTTATGGATGGAATGCAGTGGAATACTTTAGCTTGTTGTCCATCCTCTCCCAAAGTGTTGTCCAAAACTTACCCAGGAATATGCTATCTCGGTCAGAGAGAATGGAGCTACGCAAGCCAAAATGCACCTATATGTGACTAAAAAATAGCTCAGTTTCCTCTCATTCAGATATCGTCTTCTTCCGTGGTATTAATACACAGATCTCGCTGAAGTGATCAACCACAACAAACAGATAGTCATGGCCTCTAGGTGACATGGGAAATCCTCCAACGAAGTCCATGGAGATGCTCTCCCAAGCCAACTTGGTATTGGTAGTGGCATATGCAATCCAAGCTTATGATTGCTTGGCTTGTTGATGCTACACAAGACCCAATCCCTAACAAACTTTGTTACTTGCTTTTGCATATTTGGCCAGTACACGTACCTTTGCAAAGTTTCCACTATCTTTGTTACTCCTAAATGTCCACCGATCTTGGAAATGTGAGATTCCCTCATTAGGGTAATCCTTCTCTCTTGGGGAATGCACAACTTGTCTAGCTCGTATAATAGTCCTTCCTGGAGGCAGATTTCATTTCCTTCGGTGGCCATGACTGCGTTCTCCCTTAGCTTCTTGTAGATGTCATGTGTAAATCTTCATCTTATTTGTAATCCTTGTTGATGTCATGTGTGAATGACTCAAGCTTCATGATCACACCTTCTATTGCAATCTATTTTAGTGGTCAAGTTGTGAGAGCATGTTTGCTAGTTTATTTGTGAATCCTTTCTTATACTTGATCAATAGGTGGAATTGTTGCAAGAATCCCAACCATTTGTAATGCCTCACTTGTTGCATCTTGCTCTGACTTTGTAGGTACTATAGGGGTTGGTGATCGATGTGGATGATGGTCTCTTTCCCAAGGTGATAATGATGCCATTTCCTTACTACTTGTACAATTGCGAAGAGTTATTTATTGTATGTGGGGTAATCCAGTAGTGCTCTATGGAACAACTCCGAATGGTAGCATACTAATCTTCTTCCTTGCATTAGCATTGCTCCCAATGCATATCCACTACCATCAATCTCCGAATCAAATGGTTGTTGCAAGTTAGGCATGGTCGACTCCAGGGCATCACTTATCCTTTTCTTTAGGTCTTCAAATGCCCTCTATTGTGGATGTCACCAATGTAAACTCTTCCCTTTGGCAATCATGGAGTGCAAAGGTGCCACAATAGTAGAGAATTTGACAATGGATTTCCTTAGGTATTGGGTTGCTCCTATTAGCACTAGATTTGTGCTATATGTTTAGAGGGGTTTCGAAGGATCGAAAGGTGCCTATTCCTGAAAAATAACAAAGGAAAGCTCTGCTCATAACCCACATGTTAAAGATCATGAACTCAACAGTCTGCACGGTGGTTTTGGGTCCATAACAGGGGCAGTGGCGGGACTCTAAGTTTCTAATGGTGTTGTGAGGGTTAAAATAACAAAGAAGTATGCCTTCGGTGTATAAATGACGCCTAGGGACGGATCAGATCAAGAGTGAGGGAGATCGACGATCCCAAGCTCCCTTCGCGGTAGAAGTTGCAAGTTATGTAATCCTGGGTAGGGCTGTTAACCGATAGGCAAGTCAAAATTTGATTAACAACCGGGGGAATAAATCAACGGCCAGAGATTTATTCGCTCATTCAACATGCGCGGAGAAATACAATGAGCAAATCTGTGAACTTTTGGTAGGGGGATGTAAGTTCGGACGACTAGGATCTATTAGAGCTCAGATCTATAATTGCAGTTTACTTAGCAGATCTTACTTGTGCGGGCAATCATCTAGCCCAAAATTTGCGAACAGGGTAAAGATGGATCCATCCGACGGTCTAGAAGTGAGCGAGCCTTAAGGATCTACGATGTTGGTTTGTTCATGGTGTTGGAGGCCATGTGGCATCTCTGCAACAGATGAATGATGACCAATAATACTAAATCCACCTCAACGCCATCGCGTACCCTCCTCACTTATCCAAAAATCCTGGTTAGGCGTGTTTCACGTCATCTCATGCTTCTGTCATCATTTCTACTCGCTTGGGCAAGCCAATCAGACCATCACATTGGAGGTAGTCATGTATGGCAGTCGTCGCTGTCAGAATCATTATTAACAGGGTCCGGGTACTTGCTAAATCGCGACCATTATATGAGAAAGGTGGCAAAGGCCCTGTAGTTCAGGTGTCTTTCAGTTAGAACATGATCATGGAGAAGGATCAGGGAGCCGAGGTGGTTTTCATGCCAGAAAAAGCGTGGTCTGAGTTGGAGGAGGAACACATTCCTTCGTCACCTATAGTCTTCTACCACATAGCAGAAAGCTCAGCAAGCGAACCCGAAGAGCAGGAAATCCGACAGGTGTACAGATAAGTTTGATGTCGAAAGAAGAAGAAAGCGGCCTGACAAGAGGATCAAGACACCCATGAAACTGTAGAAGTTCTCCAGGATTTCATCCTCTCCACCGAAGAAGCGACACCTCCTCCTACAGCAGAAGAAGCACATGTGGAAGCTTCCCTGAGGGTTGAATATTTCTTCGATCAGCAAGGCCAGTTGAAGCCTCAGGAATGAGGTGGCGGCCCGTTCCCTAGTTTTCTGTGGCCTGTCAATGTCAGTGTATTTTGAGCCAAGTTTATATGTAATATTTCTCAATTTTGAGGTTGCTAGAGTCTGTAATCCTGCTGATAGCGCGCGTGAAATAGATCATGGCTTACCCGTTAGAAGTCCTTTTCATTTTGTAACTCGCTGTCAAAGGTGGCGAACTGGGCCCTGTAGGTGGCAACATAGTTTTAATTGTTTTGTGTTAATCAATTTGAGGATGAGAGCCTATAAATAATTATGCAATAGAAGTAGAAGAGGTTGAAAAATTATTGGGTCGAGGCCTGGGAGAGCCGAGCTCTATTTTGTAGCACAATCATTAATAGAATTACAGTGTCCGAAGCTGGTGTTCAACAGAGATTCATGTGTCATTTAGCGTACAGTCCGTTTTCTTCCTCTTCTCATGTGAAAGTATTTTCTTGTTATTTACTTCCATTATGTTTTTTGTTTCATATATGAAATCAATGTATAATAGAACATAATTCTTGGTAGCAAGCTCTGGCTATTGTTTCAGGTCTTCACTCAACATCTCTTCTAAAGTTGACATCGAATTCACCTACGGAGGGTGCTCATGACAATTGACTGTTCATTCCTTCTTCTTTTATCACCAGACAATAACATTTCGACCGGAAGCAGGTGGCTATCTTGCCTCTGTTGTGATACTCCAAGCTGCAACACTGTTATTTGATCTGTGTATTAGGTTATGACTCCATTGCCCAATGTTTCTCCCTTGATTATCTCACCAAACCCTTTACATAATCTATCCTATCAGAAAAGCTGACCTTTTGAATGTGCTTTGAATGAATATCTTGAATAGGAAGACTATGTGTTCCTCATTGATTTCCTTTCAGTCCTCTATAAAAATCCAAGAGAGATCCCTATCTGATTGCATTGGGTCAGAAGTGCAACATGAAGTGGTTTTGTGGTTACCCCAGCTTGGCCTTCTCCCACAACCTCGGGGGTCATTTTGGGTGCTAACAACGCCCATGAAACTTGTGGCCTCGGTCAAGCTAGTTGGGGTAGACCATCGCTTGATGGTTGCAATATTCTTGAGGTCTACTCTTTAGCTCCCCTCCATCGACTATATATACAAAATAAACCAATGAATCCTTTCCAAACTTGCATTTCTTGAGGTTGGCAATCAATTGGTTCTTCCTTGAAATCTTTGATATCCGTGTCACATGTGAGAGGTGCTCTTGCCAAGTGCCGTTGAAGATTAGTATGTCATCTAGATATACTAATTACAAATGAATCAATAAAGGGGCATAGAGCATCATTCATCACTCTCATGAAAGTTGTAGGTGCTTTCAGGTGCATTACATAATCCGAAAGGCATCACTAACCATTTGTACAAACCTTGCCTTGTTTTGAACGCTATCTTCCACACATCTTCGACTTTGATCCTCACTTGATGATATCTTGACTTGAGGTCCAACTTGGTGAAGAACTTGGCCAGTTACAATTGATCCAACAAGTCATCAATCCTGGGAAAAGGATATATATTCTTGATGGTGATTTTATTCAGGGATCAATAGTCAATTCACATTCTCCAACTTTGGTCCTTCTTTGGCACTATGATGATGGATGAATCACACAATGATGTACTGGGTTTGATTACTCCTTGCTCTAACCACTATTGCAGTTGGATGAATCAATGGCACATGTATATATTACATGAATAATTCCAACACCCCCCCTTGACTTGAATAGGTGGCCACTAATAAATTCATTACAATAAAATATTATGACATTTACCTCCCACCTTAATGCTAAGAAGAGGGCTTGATCACCCCCTTGAACTCCACATTGCTGCTTCATAAAACCATCAAGATTATCAACGATTGACTAGTAAGAAACTTTGATACATCAACAAGAGTGGTGATAACCCATTTAGGTAAAGGCCTTTTCTTTCCCAAAGGAAGAGTAACTTGGGGTAGGTAAATCGTGCAAGGTGTCGCCATCATTGTTGAATATTGGAGTTGAACTATTAGGATAATATTTGACATGATGATGAGTCGATGAAAAGAGCATCCTCATTTGCAACATGAGGATTGGATGAACCATTGACAAGAGTATCTTGAAAAAATGAAGAGACATTTGTAGTAGGAAGATTGGATGAGTCATCGATGGGTTCCACATTGACCATAAGAGTTTGCCTCAATATTGTATGAGTCCTTGAGAGAGTACTCATAGAAGTAGAGAGAGGACCAATATCATACTATGCCAGATATGGGTCCATTAAAACACTACAAGAATCATCTAGAAGAGGACTTACATAGTGAGGAGAAAAAGCATTATCCATGGAAGCATGCTTAGATCCATATGAAGAATCCTATGGAGAGGCTTCTGATAGTTTGACTCCATTATTTAGTGATGATGTCGACACATTGCATGATTCACCTAGACTAGGTACTCTTTCTTTAGATAGCTTAAAGCTATACCTAAGGGGACTATCTCCATTCTTGTTGATGGAATGGAGTTTCTCATAGGTCCATTTGCTTAGTATCAAAAGGAATATTTTCCACCTTACGACCTTTTTCCTTAGATTGTGAAATGTTTTCAAGATGAATTTGGTGGAATCTAGTTTCTCATTGGCCCATTTGAACACTATAAGAAGGAATCCTCTCCACCATGGGCCATTACTCAATATTTTGATGTCACTATGCATTGTTTCCCACCTAAAATTCTCGAGAGTTGTGTTTGTTGTTGATAATTTTGATGGCTTTATGAAGGATCAAAGTGGAGTTTCCGATGGGTGATCTAGCCCTCCACTCAACATCAAGCGGGGACGTAAATTTTATAATATTGTATTATAATGACTTCTCTCCATGGTCTCTTTTTTAGATTATATGAATAATTCCAACACATAGAGCCCAAGAAGGATGGGGCTCGAATAATATGTATCAATTGCAAAGCTCTAAACAAGATCACTCTCGATAATCTTCACCCTCGACTAATTAGGATTGATGACTTGTTGGTTTAGTTTCAACATGATAATTTCTTCACCACACTAGATATCAAATTGGGAGACCATTATGGGTGCATCAAATAGAAGACATATAGAAGACCACCTTTAATACAAGGCAAGGTTTGTTTGAGTGGCTGGTAGTGACATTTGGTATATGTAATTTACCAACTAATTTTGTGTTTGATCAATGATGTTTTGCGTCCTTTTCTAGATTAATTTGTAATAGTGTACTTGGATGATATTTTAATATTTAGTTCTACATGACATTGTTACAAACATTGACATTGACAAAAAAGGCCAAAGGTTTGTACCTTGGGGCATCATAAGCATTGTCCAAAAAATCGACAAATTGTGATAAGCATTAAACAATAAAAAATAAGTTGATTTTTTTACTATAAACCAACAACAACATCAAACCAAATATGAAAAAATCACTAATATCTAAGATTTATAAGATGCCAGAGGATACTTCAAACATTCACTATCAATACTGATTCATGATAACTGTCCATTGAAAGCTCAAAATTGAATACACAATACAAAAATTACATGAAATATATAATAAATGTATCTCATCATCATGAGTCATCGATCTTGTAGCTAGCTATCGATTTCCTCTACCCCTTTCATGGGAAATTTAATGGCTTGTTTGCTACCAAAAGATGCTCTCGTGGTTGAAGTTAGACAACCAATGGTGGGTGTATGAGTATCACTCTACGGAGAAGGTGGTGCCAATGCTAGCACATCAACCTTCTCATTCTAAATCTTCTCTTCCCCTCCTAATGGTTATGAGTCATCCTCCCTTGCTCATTGCACTTGTTACTCCTCTAACCAATCAAGGGATTCCTCCATAACATGCTTCTTTATCTCCACCTTCCACTTAGAAACAATGTAAACCTTTTCTAAGGAAATGATGTTTACCTCAAGAGGTCTCTCAAGTTGCTTCATGCATAATTGGAGATTGCAGTAGATGTAAACCATATCATCATGGCAATGATACTCTAACTTGTAAGAGGTCATAATAAGCTTAATGAGTCTCGAAGGTCACACGAAATGTCAGAGGGTCATAAATCATAAAAAAAACCAATTGCTAACTTGTTGCACTTCTATGTGCTTTTTTTCAAATGCACTGAAATTGCTCTCAGAACCCGAAGTTCTATAGGGTTAACTAAGTACCCTATGAAAAAATACCATAAAATGGTTCTTTCCACCATAATTTCTCCACCAAACATCTACAAAAAATAAGAAAAAGAAAGAAAATACTTGAATTAAATCTCAATCCAATATCAAATATGAAATAAAGAAAACAAAATTGTGATTAAAATTCACATTTCTTACATGGAATCAATGTATTCCTTTCTTGGACACTAGTGTCAAAGCTAAACAATTCACTAGCATTCTTCTAGATTAATGGTTATACGGTGAATGGAATTGGGGACAATCCTATGAAGCCAAGTATGGAACCCTTCCATAAACTCACCCTTGAAAATTTCAAAACGACATGGGTAAGCAAAATGAGGTTGAGAATGAGCATTGTTGCATGAATGGGATGATAGAGCATCACTTTCAATTACTCATCAACCAAATCCCATATCATTAGATATTTTTCACATCTAAGTCTACACTTGTCCTCGTAATAATATTGATAGCTTCTTGGCCCCATCCATGGCCTCATACAAGTAACCTATTATCTTGCTAAACTGATTGTCACACCACTCATTGTAAATGAATATCATCTTCACCTCCACTATACAATGATGCATAAAGTGAAGCGAAATGAAGCTAGTGAAAAAACATGTGATGGTAGGATGCATCGAATCCCTTTTCCCCATGAATATCCTCATTAGGATAAGAACAAATGCATGGGGTTATATATGAATTTTTGGATGCTCCTAGCTGGATTAGTGATCTCCTTGATAAAGTATATTTTTCTCACATCCTAGAGCATCAAATCAATACAATGGATGGCACATGGCGTCGAGAACAATGTGAGTTGCCTCTTCATTAGCATCCTGTTGGTGTCTACAAAATTAGCAGTATGATTTGTGTGATTACTTGCACAACACACTACACACCTACCTCTTGGACAAACTCATCTGAAAAATCTCATAACGATGGCACATCTTTAATATGTGTGGATGCATCAATGGATTTAATACACATTGTATCATTGAGACAATGTACCAACATATTAAGGACCTTGATGATTAAAGTCTACATCACCCCTTACATGTACTTACTAGGCCATGGGAGGGTATCTATAGGGATTTTGTGGTTGGCTTACCAAGAACAAGGCGAGACATGACTATCTCTTTGTGGTAGTGGAAAAATTTAATAAGATGTACATTCTAATGCCTTGTAAAAAGACCATTAGGGTGCAATTAGGGTGCAAGATGCAATAATCTTGGTTTTGAGAGGGTTTAGGTACACTTTGGGATACCGAGGAGCATCATTTCTCGCAAAGAAAAGATTTCTTAATGCTTTTTGGACTACAATTTGGGAGAAGATGGATACCAAGATGAATATATATATACAATATTCCATCCACAAATGGATTCCCAGATAGAAGTGGTGAACAAGATATCGGTTCAATTTTTGAGGGGTTACAATTAGAAGCATCCAAAAATATGGGATGATAATTTGATCTATATTCAACACTCTTATAACATAGTAGTTGTAGCAGAGTTGATGATTGTTACACATAGCCATTACCAATATGCATAGTAGTTGTAGAAGAGTCGATGATCGTTACACAAAGCCATTACAAATATGAAGATACAAGGTTTTTACTACACACACACAATTGAATATGTTTTTATATATTGCTTGAAGAGACAAGTTAAATGAATGGTCATGACCTTTAGGGTTTTATTTATATAACTTAATTTATTATTTTTTTCAAGGAAAATCTTGTGGGATCCCTTGTCTTCCTTGGAATATCTGGAGGGAGATAAAATCAATTGTTGACCACAACATCCACTTCTAACCTTGAGGGACATGACCAAATTTGACCCTATGGCCCATACGACCTCCAAGTTGGAAACATGCATTGGGAAAATATAACTAAGTTTATTTATATAATATATTATCTAATATTAGTTATATTATATATCATCCCTCCATGAAATGAATCATTCTCAAGATAGTGGAAGAAATCCAACAAAAATATATTTGAAGCTATAAACAATATTGTCACACTGTAGACATATTGATCCATACCAGGTTGATCTTCTTTAGCACTGTTTGTTGATAAGGTTTTTGGACAAAGCATCTTGGATTGTTATGCCAAGGGTGTCTTAGATATTAAGACCAAGTTGCATTGGAATTGAGATTCTTCGGAAAATAGGACAAATATAGTCCCTGCTCAAAGTGATGTTGCTAAGTTGATTGGTTAACATGGTGAGTCTTGTGATTAGGATGTGTATAAGGTGTCCTTATCATCTAATTTTTTTTGATATAGGGTTTAATATTCTCTTGATTCATGTTAGGCTTTATATCTTTGTCATAAACTCGTGTTATTCTATTGATAATTGAGATTCCATTAATGAAGAGACTTGGATGTTTATCTCTTATTCAATTTTTTGAGGTTTATGTATTCATATTTTGTGCTTCAACATCTAAAAATATTCTTGATTCAATTGGGTTGATTGAAGTTTCTTTCTAAACAACTTGTACTTCCATCGTAATTTTTTCATTCTTTTTATTTTTAACTTTAGTGAGCAAGATGCCATTTCACTGATTTTTTAGATGCGATATTTCGTTATATTCCTCTAACAAAATATTGTTGAAATTTTGTAACTTTTTTCCTTTGATCTTCTTTCTTATGTTTGAATTTCTCATTGTTGAGTGACCACATCTAGTATGAATTTTGACGAGGGGATTTCAACGACATTGAAATTCATTGCTAGGTTGAATAATTTTATCTTCTTTTGAGCATAAAAAGTTATCAAGTATTTATTCTTCCTGATTTGGGTGAAGCTACTCAATGTCTGTGATCCTAAAATTATGTCAAACATCTTTTTCAAACATAGACTTAACGTTGGATTGGGATATATGATTATAATTGTTAGTTGTGAATCCTTTATTTTGTATTGTATTTCATCTCCAAAAAAATATTATTTCTTTTATAAATGGCTCAATCCTCAATAGTTGATTAGTCAATTGAACTCTAACATAATTATCGGTTTTGTAATAAGCAACATTTATAGTAATATCTTTCCCTTTAGTGGTCTCCTTTATTTATCGGTTTTGTAATAAGCAACATTTATAGTAATATCTTTCCCTTTAGTGGTCTCCTTTATTTTTTAATAAGATTTATGTTAGCGGTGTTCATTATTTTTAAATAAGATTTGAACATAATTTTTGAAATGTTTGAAATTTTCCTTTTGTACATTATTAAATTCTATATATGGATGTTTGTTTGTTGAAACTTTGATCAAAATTTATATTCATAAATCCTAATGATTAAGAACATGTGTTATTTCTGGGGAGGTCACATGTTCAATTTCGGCAGGGGTATGACTGCACATATTGACCTACCATAGTGAAGCTAAAAGGGTAGATATGCCCTTGATGTGAAGTCTCGACCCAAGTTGACGTATGAGTTATTGGTATATGTGACTTGCAGGTTGTTTCATATACTCTTGAGAAGTTACTAAGTTCCCATGTTTTTTATACCCTTGGACTTGAATTGGTATCCTAAACTTCATGAGTTTACTTTCATAGTGTTATTTGAAACTTTAGAATGGCACCTTTTTTATTTAAAAAGGTCACTTATACCTTTCATAATAGTTATAATATAATGGTATAGCTCTTTTAATATATGAGTTATAAAGTTGGTGTTTAATGAATCAACCTTAACATATGTTTTATATATTTGAATCGGGGGATTTTGGTAGTATATGGTAATTGGTAGGAGAAATTTGGTAAGTGGTAGCTTAATGGAGTGTAAGCATGTGAAGTGACTGGTTTTTTATTTTTAATTTTTAATTTTTCAAATAAACTTTGGTATTTGGTGAATGTGAATGAAATTTGTAGAAATGTGGCACTATGTTAACGAGGAATGAAATTTGTAGAAGTTTGGTTCTCAATAAGTGGGTTAGAAAAATATACTTATTATGATTTCAATATGTCACTTATGGGAATAGAACATGGGTGGGGAGGATAATACAACCCCACAACCACTCAGATTAAGTACAATTCTTTGTCTCTCTGTCTCTCTGTCTCTCTGTCTCTCTCTCTCACGCGTGCGCGTGCACACACACACATGAATGAATGAATGAATGCTTGATATAATTGAACGTGGTTATGTCTTTATATAGTGCTTGAAGAATTGATGTCACAAAGCTTCATTGTAACTCTATATAATGTGTTTCCCAACCAAATCCCACGTGGCTTTGTAGAATTCATAGGGGAAGCCATCTAGGCCATAGGATTTATCGTCAACTATTTCATGAAGCATTGCAATAAGCTCATCAAGAGACAAGGTTTCCTCACAACCTCATCAAGAGACTTCTTTGTTCCTCTGATAGCTTACATGGAATAACATTAAGGCATTTTTTGGTAGCTTCTTTCCATTCCATCGACATTCCTTTGGATTGGAACACCTTCTTGTAGTGTTCCACAAATTCATGCTCAGTGTCATCTTGGTTGCTTGTATTCCTCATCGCCAACTTCAAGGAAGAAATAGATTCCCTAGTCTCCTTGGAGGCTAGGGATTTGAAGAATTCTTTGGTAGGCATGCTGCTCGTTTTCAACTAGTGTAGTAGAGCACACAACTACATGCCTCTTTCTCGATTGGTATCATCAACTTGTAGTAAGTAACATAAATTTACAATGTGGGTTTGTTTATGTTCATCATATGAAGCCCATTGGAGGTCTCCCATAAGGCACCCATATTCTCACATGAAGGCCACAGTTTGAAAAATAACACTATTACACAAATAAGCTAACCATAATCTCCATGTGGATGAGGAATGTGATTTCACATTGCATAAGTGTAAGCTAGAAATCCTTGGCTATGTACATGGAGACATTCAAAATATAATTGGTTCAAACATATGCACTCACTTTTCCCCAAAATATAGAGAAAACCACAAGGGGTTGATGGCTGGACAAAGTGCTAGTGTTGTCCACATGGATGAGCCCATTCCTTGTTGAGTCCAAATAGGAGTTTCAGTTTTATATAAGGGTTATTTCCAATGGCTAATAGATTTTCTTAACCCTTTTGTAGAAAATTTTCCATGTGAACCATAGTTTAAAGAAGTCTTGTCGCTAGTTATGATTAGGGTCATATAACCCATGATGAGCCTTTAGTGCACATCACATCTCTTTCTCTCCAATTGATAGTGGTACATGAAGTACCCCTTCTTTGTCTTGGCATTCCATATTGAAATCCCTATAGATCAATGACGAGGATTTGGGGAGGTCATCAACGATCCAGTGTCAAAATGATGTAAACTCAGGGTGATTCCATGAAGATGGGTAACTCTTTTTGGCTAAATATGGCGATGAAAAACATAAATTTTACCCATGTATTAAATTGAAGCCCTCGAAACTCATATTTGCCACATGAATTTCGACATGCGGTTAAAAAACGAAATGTAGAGAATTATGTTGGCTTTCCAATGATATTTTTTTCAAAATATACCAATTTCATTTACCGTGTCAAATTTTCATTTAATGAAACGTGTGCACTTAAAAATTTGAAGAGCAATTAACAAGTGGTTTGTGTGTGTGCACAATAATTTAATGTTAAAGTAATAATTTTAAAAAATGAAATATGTGAACATGATCTAGACAGAATGCACTAGTGCTTACATATTTATCTTTTAATTTTTCTCAAAAAATTATATTTATTATTATTTTTTGAAACTGACCAATGAATATTTCAGTCACATTTTGCACACATGTGTTGTGTGCACCAAATCTTTTGATTGTTTACATAATTGAAAAACTAAAAATACCCTTTTGAAGAGGACGCACTTATCTAGTGCTTGTGTATTTTTTCAAATTTTTTGGATGTGTATTTTGAATGTTGATTTATCTTTGAGCTCAAACGAAGTTGTCGGTAGGGTTTTTTAGGGCAAGTTTTCGTAGAAATTTAAAAACAAAAGATATACGAACATAAAAATTTGTAAAGTTTATGTATATGGATAGAGGATTCATTGATGAATCCAATGGTATCAAGTATGCCCATTAATGTGCATTTAATGGCATAGCTTAAGCCTCTGAAAGGCAGCCAAAACTTTCTTTCTGCAATGAAAAGGGCTCTCGGCCTGTTTTTAGGCCCTTGATCGAAGTATTTGCTCGATCGAGGTATTTAAAATACCTCGATCGAGGGATAAATATGACCTCGATCGAGGTTTTTACATAGACCTTGATCGAGGTATGTTCAAGCCCTCGATTGAGGTCTATTGCTCAATGGAGGGTTTGTAAAATTAGTTCGATCGAGGATTTGTTTGTATAAAGAAAACATAAAAAAGAACCCGGGAAAGGAGTTGGACAATTGATGTTTCCAACCACCATTCCCTCGCAAAAATAACAAGCAACCTCTATATAATCACTAAACAATTGATCAACAACACTAATTTAACTCATTGCTAGTTTATTGACCGCACGAGTGTGGCTCATTGGCGGTTCACTTGATATGAAGTCACATGATATAAATTGGAGGTCATGAGTTCAAATCACACCCAGCTTTACCTGTGTCCCATGCTTGCGGGGTGTGTGGGGCATCAAGGGGTATAGTGGTAGCAGGATTGAATCCCTGGACCCCGTGTCACGCCAGTACCAGCCTAGTCTCTAGTTGTCGATTCCCCTAGCACAAAAAAAAACTCATTGCTAGTTTATTTTCAATTAGAGCTATGTCAATTTGAAGTTGTTCAATTAGAGTTCATTAGACATGTAAGATTTCTTTGTAGACATATTTCAAAATTTCATATTAACATATTGTTGTTTGTTATAACAATTTGAAGAAATCTTTGTTTGTTTTCATTGTAGTTCGATGAGGAGTAAAAGAAAACGACAAAGAAAGCATGCTCGTCAACGAAATGACAATGAAGAGCGTGAGAAGAATAGAGAAAGAATGAGACAACAAAGAGAAAGCTTGAGAGAAGAAGAAGATGCATCTTTGGTGCAACAAATTCTAATGGAGGACAACCAAGGTAAAATTTTGAATTACATGCTACATAATTTAAATATCACATTTTATCTTTCTCTAATAATTTGTTATATACTAACTATTGTTTTTCATTTTAGTCTTATTATATTTTGTTTGTAATAATTTTTTTAACAAATTGTTATATAGACTACAAAATTAGTAACAATTTTCCCCAAAAGTTAACTATTTCATAATTTAATTTATTTGTAATGATATTCTTATTTATTTCATCCCTTTGTTATTTATATTTCAAAATTTGCAACAATTTTCATGTTAAATGAATAATTTTCAAGTGGCTAACAAATGTTATTGGAACAATTTTCAAATAAAATGTACATTTAAATTCTATTTTCATGTTAAAATGTACATATTTTTAACTATTTTCAAATTTCTAAGTTGCTAGCAATTTTCAATGTTACTGGAACAATTTTTGAATTAAATATACACTTAGACCCTATTTTCAACTTAAAATGTACATATTTAACTATTTTCAAAATTTTAAGTCACTAACAATTTCAAGTTAAATTTAATTTCAATTCTTGTTTTGTTATTTGTTAAAAAAATATTTGTACAATTTGTTATTTAGACTACCAAAATTAGTATTAATTTTCCAAAAAATTTAACTATTTCATAATCTAATTTATTTACTATTTATTTGTAATGAATATTCTTATTTATTTCATAACTTTGTTATTTATATTTCAAAATTTGTAACAATTTTCATGTCAAATGAATAATTTTCATGTGGCTAACAAATGTTATTGGAACAATTTTCAAATGAAATGTACACTTGGATTCTATTTTCAAGTTAAAACATGTACATATTTAACTATTTTCAAATTTGTAAGTTGATAACAATTTTCATTTTTTTTTTTACAGAAACGGATATAAGCATTGTATTAAAAAAAGGAGAGAGTTACATCAAGGTGGGGAGACTGCACCCACAAAAACGAGGGTAAAAGACACCTCCAGTCAGTCTTTACAAGTTCAAACCTTAACAGAAGTTCAAGGATGACATGACTAAACAGAAACAAACTACCTATCTCTATAATTGCCGCTACAAAATAAATAAAACATGCAGAGTGACCCGAGCTTAGTTGTTTTCAGGGTGATGTGTCTTTTTCATGTTGCCAGCTTCAGAGTCCTCCTTGTCCTTCAACCCCGTGATCACAGCTGGATTGTTTTCTTTGCTGATGCGAATATAGTCGACTTTTGCTTCCACGATTCTCAAACAACTATGCAGAGAGTCCATCTTTCCCACAATTTTCTCGAAGTATTCCTTCATTTTGTTATTGCTGTTGCTGGCACCAGAGCTTGATATTTGAGAGAGGTGGGAAAGCGCCTTCTTCAGCTCGACATTTCCCCCCCGAAGCCAATTGACTTGGGCTTCAATGTCCTGGAGATGTGAGAGCACCCCAGGGGATGGGCTTTCCTTGCCAACCGGGGAGTCCAAGTTCACAAGCCCCAAACTATCGCCCACCACCTTCCAGACTTTTCCAGTCTCGCCTGGAATGCTTCTCAGATTGCCGTGCTGCTGCAACCCATCCTGCAAAGAGCCCCGGAATGGAATACCTCCAGAATTCTAGAGTTTATCCTCTATGGGATGCCAGAAGCAACCACCATCAAACATAAAACCAGTTTGAGCCGGATTTGCAGGATGACCTCGCAACCCTACTTCCTGCTGTGTCCAAATTTAGTCGTTTTCCTCATTGTAGTTACGACGAACATGCTTCATCAGAGCTCTAGAGGGGTGAAGAGCATCCTTCTCTTCATTCCCTGTACCCAGCATTTCCTCCATGATGGAGGGATAGCGTTTATGAACAATAATGGTCCTGCAGCGCTTGCACTTCAACCCCGGAGGGAAAACTCTGAAATTAGAACCACTGTTGCCGCAATCCATGTTGGGCCAAGGATTGGTTTGCCTGAACCAGGGTGAAATCGGATGCCGGAAGAAGCGATGGAGGAAGGTCATGTTGTGACCGCCACCCCGATGGTTCATATAGCCGTAGCCTCGCTTGCTTCCTGCTCGCAATAAATCCTCGCATGCGAGCCAGGTGTGAACAGACAGCGAGCACCATTGAAAGAGCCAAGGTAGGTGGATAAAGGATTTAGTGAGGATTTCACTACTGCCCGAGGTTGAGGTGGCCCAGCAGATGACGGTGTTCAATAAATGCCCAGTATTTTGATGAGATCTATGGTACCCATACATTAAGAATTTGATTGTCATTGCTTTTGAGAATCCCATAATTTAACTTGGCCCTTGTGTTAGCCAAGGTGTCTGCCACATGATTGTTGCGTCTCAAGATATGGTAGAGAGAGATGGAGGCAATGTTCTTCGCCAAATTGAGGAAGAGAGTATGAAATTTAGAAGATGGAGGGTGGTATTTCTTGATGAGAGCTCTTGCTTTCTTGATTACCAACAAGGAATCTCCGATTACCAAAACACTCTGGATATTATTTTCCTTGACGATATTTAATCCTTGAATCAAGGCAAGCCATTCCGCCTCGTTATTCATATGCCTGCCAAGACCCCAGGCGTATTTAGTTTTTTTGTTTCCTTCAGGGTCTAGGAGAACCCCCCCCCCCCCCCCCGCACCTGCCAACCCTGACAATTTTCAAATTAAATGTACACTTGGACCCTATTTTCAACTTAAAATGTACATATTTAACTATTTTCAAATTTCTAAGTTATTAACAATTTCAAGTTAAATTTAACTTGAGCTCCAAGCCTCAACATGTGTTGATTGAAATAATTATCAATGTCTATTTTAACTTAGTCCTCATTTTATTTGAAATGAACATTGTGATAGTTACATGTATTAAAGTTAGAAAATTCAATTTGAAAACAAATGAAATGAATAGTTATGTAATACATGTAAAATTCAATGGTAACAAATAAAATGAACATTGTGATAATTATGTAGTAGTTGGAAAATTCAATTATGTTGTTTTTAATGTATTTTCAATTCATGTACACCAATTTTTTCTATGCATGAATGTAGGGATAAGTTTTAAATATATATTTTTTTTCTTATAATAAGTATATATTTTATTTATATTTCAAAATTTGTAACAATTTTCAAGTTAAATGGATAATTATGCAATAGTTGGAATATTCAATTCACAGGCAATTTTCAATTTGTGAATTTCCACATCAAATATCAAGTTACTAACAATTTTAAAGTTCAATGTACAACTATCAAGTTATTAATAATTATCAAGTTAAATTATACATAATTGATTTTCAAACTTTACTAACAATTCTCAATCTAAATGTACAATTTCAAGTAACTACAAACATATTTTGTTATTTTGAATTTAAGTCACAAACGATTTTTTGTTTTTAATTTATTTTCAATACTTGTACCAACTTTTTCAAGTTAAATGTACATATTTATTTATTTTGAATTCAAGTTCCAAACAATTAAATCTTGTTTTAAAAGTATTTTCAATTCTTGTACCAATTATGCATTTCAAAACACTTCAATTTTGTACTTTAAAATTAATCAATCCTTGCATAGTGCATTTCTGATTGAAATTCCCTTCACATGAATTTTGATTATGTAGGGAGAGATTATGGTCATCCATCACATCATGGTGATCAAGAATGATATGACCCCGTGCCCCCTCATGATCTTGATCAGCCATCACACGACACCTTGCCCTCTCACATTTCTAGTATAATTGGGAGTTGCAGTGGGGTTGGAAGGGGTGGAAATTGTCTTGAGGATTGTGCAGTTGTTTCTGCACGAGAAGAGATTGGCAAATCGATCCCTAGTCGTACAGTTACAGAGCATGTTGGTAACATAATTGAGTCATATTTTGAACAACATTCCACGATGGCACAAGCTCAAATCCTACATGGGTTGATAAAACACAAAAAATTGAAACGTGCCACAAAGTTGTTGGGTTTTCAAGATGCTAAAACAAAAAAGACATGCAAGAATGCAATAGAAAATGTAAGAACTGCATTATCTTCATTTGGAAAATCAAGAAATAATGATATCCGAGCTGCTCGTAGGGAAATTACAACGGCTGTTGTGGCACAAAGCACCTCAAGAAATCGAATGGTATCACAATGGCATCATTGCTCAAAGTTTCAAAAAGAACATTGTTCAAAAATACTAAATTCAGGGTCCGGATAGATGAAAATGATGAAGCTGCTTGTTGGTCTCTTATTTGTAGGGAACCCTATCGAGGCAGGATGGCATCGAGAATTAGAGAGAAGGTGATAGAGTTTTGGGATAGCCATTCTCGTGCTATTTCAGATCGAAAGCATGTCCTGCAACAACGTTTATCAAGAGGCATTTATTAGGAGCACTGTAAGCATGTGATGGAGATGACGGGAGTTGCACTTTACGAGGAATTCCAAGAAACCAATCCTGGTGTTCAAATATCATTTAGCATGTTCAACAAATTGAAACCGTGGTATATTAGGTTGAATGAGATTCGCGACACTTGTTGCTGTCGGTACCACGTTGAATTTCAACTATACTATGACACATTTTTGGATTTTTGCAAAAGGCACTGGAACGGTGAACTAGCTCCTCACACAATGCGAGATTTTAATTGTATGATACTATGCAACAAGAATCCTGAAAAAACATTTTTCAATAAGAGGTGTGTAGGTGGGAGAAGATTCCCTGAATGCGGTGATTTGACATTGTTCCATAGGAAATTTCCAATCGATCCAATACACCATGGATTGTCGGATATCACCGTTATGTGGAAGAGGTACGAGTACGTCTCCATGAATCCATCATCTTCTTCATCTTTGCCATCTAAGAGGATCAACTTGCTCGAGGACGAGATTCCTGTTTCAGATTTCATGGAGAAGTTTCAAAGTCAGATTTATAAATACATAAAGCACTCCCATAGGCCTAGATGGCAAGCTTCAGAATTCAAACATTCTCATGAGGTATTTGAGTCGGGCACAATCTTATCAGTGGTAGACTTTGCTCAGAACTACACATTTGCTCCTCAGAGAGAGATACAAAGTGAGTACTATCACTTCGACCAAGTGTCTATCTTCATACATGTATTGTACAAACATGCTCAGGAAAGCATTGATGGTAGGGATAACATTCTTCAGTCATGTGAAGTGATCAAGGAGTACCATTTTTATGTCAGTGATGATAATGAGTATGACACATTGTTCGTTCAACACTGCTTTGGGTTGATTTATGATTCATTCAGGCAGAGAGGCATATCATTTACTGAACACTGGATTTGGTTAGATGGGTGTGTAGGGAAATTCAAATCGACACACTCATTTTATTAGTTGAGTCGCCTTCACAAAGAGACAAGAATCCGAAACACCTTGATCTTTTTTGAAACAGGGCATGGAAAGGGTGAACATGATGGCGCAGGTGCATGTGTGAAACGAGCACTTCGGAGGTACCAGATGAGTCATGGTGCAACCCGACTCAAATGCTCCACGAAAGTAGTTGATTGGTGCACACGTCATTTGGGACATCAAGGTCGCGAACAAGCAAGGTCGGTGTGCATGTAATAAACTCCAATTAATAATCTAATAACATTCAATATCATCATTTCCAAAAGAACACCTACTTAGTAGGAATTTATATATGACAAATTGAATCCCATGCAGGTTCTTTTGGGATGTTTCCCTTGGTGATGTGAATAGATCCATGTCATGGTATTGTGAGACCATACCTGGTACGAGGGAATTACATTATGTTCGAAGTAAAGACATTGATGACATATTTTCCATTGAAACGAGGAAGTATGCTTGTTTTTGCGATTTTTGCATTGATGCAAATGGATGCGGGCTTCATCACTGTGAAAATGATGTATATGTGAAACCATGGAAATATGTCCCTCTTAATCCAAAGGGCCCACATCCAATTCCAACATGGAAAGAGATGCACACTGATGAGGAAATGGTTTCATTAGATCATGATGGAGTTTCTGATATGGTTAGGGAGGGTACACGAGACTTCATTAAGTTAATTAGTTCACTATATATTACACGTATACAAATGTTGTAGAAATGCACGTAGGACATTTGAATAATATTTGTAATTTATCTTGCAGGTGATGTATTGGTTGTCATTGCACCCCCCACAACCAAGAAAATGTGTCATATTATTTGATGTGATGCACACAAATAAAAAGCAGGTTGTTGCGACACTATCAAGATGGAGACTTCACATACCAAATTGGAGACTTGGTTCTATTGGGAGACTTTTTTGAAATAGTGAAAAAACAGGGTGCTCATATTATTTACAAAGATTTTATGCCTGAATATATATCATGCCAATATAGTTATTTGGTGGTGGTAGCTTGGATACATCTAACAGAAATCAAGGTGAAGAGAGGTGAGCCAAAGAGATGGAAGATGACAGAAATTGACCATGATCGTATTATGGAGACTTGCATTCCTATAACCCATTGGCTAGATGAATGAGTTACATGTATGCCACTTGCATCATTGACATAGTTGTCATGTTGAATATTTTTTTGGAGATTTTTGTGGAGGTTGTTTTATAAATGTATTTTTGTAGATGCTTTAATGCCAGGATTAAAAATACTAGACGGGAGGCTTTTGTGAAAATTGGGTCATGGTGCTCCAATGTGAATACACTTGAATGTATGGTCAGTGCTCCATGAACTTCCTCCATAATACTTTTATAAATATTTTTTGAGATGCTTTAAAAACAATATTAAAGATCTACTAGATAGTTGAATTGTAATGTGTAGACAACATAATGTAATTGTAAAATTTCAATTTTAAATTGTAATGTACATTCTAATTTTAATTTTTGATTTCAAATACAATTGTAATGTAATTGAGAATTTAAAATACATCTATACAATGTAAAATTGTAAAATTTAAATTTTAAATTGTACAATGTATTCTAATTTTAAATTTTGATTTTAAATACAATTGCAATGTAATTGAAATTGAACTTTTAAATTGCAACAACACATTGAATTTTCAATTGAAATTACACATTAAATTTTAAATTGTAATTGAATTGGAATGTGGAAATTGTAATTGAATTGTAATGTGTAGACAATATAATGTAATTGTAATTTCAATTTTTAATTTCAAATGTATTCTAATTTTAAATTTTGATTTCAAATACAATTGTAATGCAATTGAGAATTTAAAATACATCTATACAATGTAAAATTGTAAAATTTAAATTTTATATTGTACAATGTATTCTAATTTTAAATTTTGATTTCAAATGCAATTGTAATGTAATTGAAATTGAACTTTTAAATTGTAACAATACATTGAATTTTCAATTGAAATTACACATTAAATTTTAAATTGTAATTGAATTGGAATGTGTAAATTGTAATTGAATTGTAATGTGTAGACAACATAATATAATTGTAATTTTAATTTTTAATTTCAAATGTAATCTAATTTTAAATTTTGATTTCATTTATGCAATTGTAATGTAGTTGAAATTGAGCTTTTAAATTGTAATTGAATCGGAATTGAAATTACACTTTAAATTTGAAATTTTATATTGTAATTGAATTGGAATTGTAATTGTAATTTCAATTTTAAATTGTAATGTATGTATCCAATTCTAAATTTCGGATTTGCAACTGTAATGTAGTCGAAATTGAAATTGAAATTTTAAATTGAACTAAATTGTAACTACACATCGAGATTGAACTTTTTTATTGTAGTCACTGTACATTAAATTTGCATTTGAAACGACTAAACATAAATTTGTAACTGTAATAACTATATCTAGATGTACTATAAAAAAAAACGATTTCAAATCAGATACAAAATACACATGAAGACATCGATATGATAAAATATACAAAATATGTAACAAAATATCCAAAATTCCATATCCAAAGTCCATATATGATAAAAGTCTATGTATAAATGATAGAAATCCATATCCAAGACATGAAAACGTATACATAGATCATCCAAAACATGAAAATATATAAAATATGAAAATATCCAAAACATGGAAATGTATACATCATCAACTCATTGGCCAATACCCCCACGAGGCCCTTGATCGGCCATGTGACTACCTTCATTTGTAGTAGACCGATGCTGGCCCTGAGTCAGTAAACTATGAAGGAAGGCCTCGATATCCATCGAGTCAATGGTGATATCTGGCATCTGGGTAGGAATATGGGTAAATGGCCCTTCATCAGGACCACGCGGTTGAGCTGCATCCCAATCATCTGAGAATTTCATTGCAACATCGAAACCCGCCTGTCGCGATGCCTGTGTAAGATGCCATTACATGTAATAAGTTATATTTATTAAAAATTAAAACTAAAACATAATTTAAGTTATAATTCAAAAATTGAAACATAAAGTACAAAAATAAATTACTAAATGTGATTAAATAATGAATTGGAACATAAATTAAAGCTCACCACTATGTCTAGACCTAGTTGGTCAGGACCTTTGCGGTCCTCATGTCTATCATCAGGAGCAATGCCCTTTCCTTTTCCCTATATGATTTGAAATTCATTTGAAGCTAAGATCTAAAACATGAAATATCGAAAATTAAGAAATAAAACATAAATGATTTAAACTGAGAAATAATAAACACAAATTAAATTGGAACATAATTATAACTTACCTCGACTACTGTCGTCCGCGGGTTGGGACGAGCGGATGGACCAACTGATGGCTCACTGCCAAAGAGTTGATCCATGAATGTGGTCCCCTGCATGGAGCAATAGAATATGACTCCCTTAAGTATTATTGAGCATTCAATTTACGACATATAATATGATGTAACATGAAAACATATATACATAATTGTACAAAAGTATACCTGTCCTGGAGTGACGTATCTACGATACAACCGAAAGTATGCATCTCGGTCTAACTGAGCATACCACTGTATGGCCTAGCCATCCAAAATCCTGAGCAGGTCATCATCGACCCACTCTATCTCTGGCTGTGCAAGTGCAGGGGGTGTTCTAGATGCCTCTCCATACACAACAACAGTAGCACTGCCCATGGCAGTGAACAATGAATCTACAATGTCATGTCTAGCCTCTGCAGTAATCTAGGATGATTGTGCCACGTCTTCCTACCTGTATGGAATCAGTACCAACCTCAGAGGGGGTGGCATGAAGGTAGAGTCTCTACAAGCTCCAGGACGTTGGTAGGAGCATCCCCTACCACCCCAAAGAACTCAAACCTTGTGCTAGTGTAATCTAGGTGCATATCCAAAACAAACTCTGCATAAATATGTTTTGCAAAGTACAATGGGACCTGGTCATGGTGGGGGAACATGCCCCACGCTCCAATGAACCTATCATATACATATGGTGCAGTGGCCTCCAACTTAAACTCGTTGAGTCCAAGTGGTTGACCGATATGGCAGTCATGAGGGATGTCAAACAAAGTACCCTTGATGTCATGCCCTTTTATGGTGACTTTGACATCCTTCAATTTGTGGGGCCCCATGACATCCTATCTCCTCCTCTGGTATGAAAAACACTAAATGTCACTAAGAGGTCCCACCCTCTTGTAGAGGGCCAGCATGCCATCCACTGCTGATAACATCATGAATAATGATCGTTGGGTGGGAGAATCCTCCCTCAATGTGCAGACACATGAGTGCACCAACTCTTGCTGGGTAGTGATATTAGTGAGAGTGATGCGTGCGACCTCATCGTCGTACGATCCCCCTGATGGACCTGCGATCCAAACCAAAACAAAAATGTTACTGAATATATATATTATAACTTGCAACTGAAATTCAATGCATTACATACTAAAAATTTATTGAAAATGCATATAATAAAAAATATGCACCTGATGCACTCGTGTCTTGCCACACATCCCCCTCCTGGAGATCAAGATGTATGTCGTCGTGATGAACCGACACACTATCTCCCCTACTGCTGCTACCAATGGCAGCCGACCCCGACGTGGCCTCACTCCTCGGTGAACGAGAGCGGTGCCGATGGCCGCCCTGTTGGGTGACATCGAATCCTCTCGTGCTTCGCCGAGCACGAAGCAATGAAGTTATCTCTTGAGAACTCTCTACATCGCATTTCAATTTCTAATTCTAATTCTATTTCAAATTTCACATTTAAAATTCAAATTCAAATTTCAAATTCTATTTCGAATTTCACATTTCAAATTCAAATTCAATTTCAAATTTCCAATTTAAATTTCAAATTCAATTTCAATTTCAAATTTCAAATTTCAATTTCATGTTCAATTTCAAATTTCAATTTCACATCGAATTCCAATTTCACATTCAATTCCAATGTCAATCGAATTCCAATTTCACATTCAAGTCCAATGTCAATTTCAATTTCAATTTCATCTTCAATTTTCAATTTCAAATTCCAAGTTTCAATTTCGATTTGAATTCTAATTACATTTCCAATTCTCAATTTTCATTTCCCAATTCAATTTCAATTTTCGATTTTCAATTCCAATTTTCAAAATTCAAATTCAATTTCAATATCAATTTCAATATCAATTTCCAATATCAATATGATTTTCATTTTCATTTTCAAATTTCTATTTCAAATTTACATTTCAATTCCAATTTCAATTTCCAATTTCAATTTCGATATCATTTTTATTTATAATTTACAATTTTCAATTTCAATTCCAACTTCGACTTCGATTTTCAACTCAAATTTCAAATCAATTTTAATTTCAATTTCAAAATTTCAAATTTGGATTTCAAATTCAAATTCAATTTCCAATTTCGATTTCAAATTCTAATTCCATTTCCAATTCCTAATTTTCATTTACATTTCATTTTCAGTTTTCAGTTTTCAATTTTCAATTTCAATTTCGATATCAATTTCAATTTCAATTTGGTTTTCATTTTCATTTTCAATTTTCAAAGTCAAATTGCAATTGTGATCAGTGAACACCTATAGGTAACATGTCAAATGTGATTTTATCCTAAATAATTTGAATGTTGAAACTACAAACTTTTGATCAAATGTTCATATTTCAAAATTTCAAATTCAGTTTTAATTTAATTTAAAATTTCAATTTCAATTTGAATTTAAAATTTCAATGTCAATTTCAAAGGATTTCAATTGTTTTTTTTAATGTTAATAGTTTTTGTTACATGGTTATATGAGCTTATATTGGAAAAAATGGGGAACCCAATATGTATAATTTTTTTTCAATCCTCTTGGCATTCACAGAGGATTGAAAAAAGACGTAAAATTTTAATTTCAATTTAATTAATTTAAAATTTCAATTTCAATTTAATTTAATTTAAAATTTCAATTCCAATTTGAATTAAAATTTCAATATCAATTTCAAAGGTTTCAAATATTTTTTTTAAATGTTAATGGTTTTTGTTAAACCGCCAACGTAATATGATTTTTTTTTTTTCAATCCTCTTGGCATTCTCAGAGGATTGAAAAAAAATGGGCAGCATTTCTGCTTGTCAAAACACATTTTAAAATAAAACTGGTAGCATTTTATGCAATGAAATGCTACCGGTTGATATAAACAAAAATATTAATAATTTAAAAAAATAAATACAACATAAATTTAAAATTTAAAACCTATTTCAAATGGTTTTTGGTTTTTTGTTTTTGTTTTCAAATGGTTTTTTGTTATTGTTTTGAAATGGTTTTTTTTTTTTTCAAATAGTTTTTGGTTTCAATGGTTTTTCTACACAAAAAAATGGTTATTGGTTTCAATGTTTTTTCTAAACAAAAAAATGGTTATTGGTTTCAATGGTTACATTTATTTGGAAAAAATATTGCAACATTCACACAAATTTATAAAAAAAATAAATTTAAATTGTATTAAAAAAAAATGGAAAGTTGGAACCCCACTTACCTGGTGGAGTGGCAGACATGAATGGGAGCTGGCGTGGGGCGTAGGCATGGGAGTGGGCGTGGCGTGGAATGTGTCCTACAGACGCTGGGTTGAGGGGTCGCTGTCCTCCTGTAGATGCTCGATCGAGAAGTCATTTTCAAACAAGGCCGATCAGCCAGCCGGGCCCTGTTTTTTTTTTCGGTCTTAGCAACTTAATCGGGGGTTATCCAAGCCCTCCATCGAGCAATACCTCAATCAAGGGTTTAACCAAGCCCTCGATCGAGGTATTGTCAAGTCCTCGATCGAGGGCTTGAAAATACCTCGATCGAGGGCTTGAAAATACCTCGATCAAGGGTATGAAAACAATTTTTTTGGGTTCTGCTTGCCAAAAATCGTGAACTAGCTTCGTGGATTCACCCCTCATCAACAATGTCAAAGGGATACCCATTGGCCAACCCTAGAATTTAATTGTTTTATGTTAAGAATAAATCATACAAGTCAATAGGAGGGGTCCATACCCACTAAACAACAAATTTTGGAGATTCAAGGATTGTGATGCCATTTTTTCCATCGCTATGATTTGAATAAAAAACTCTAGCCCTCGACCAAATGGTTGGTAGGGTAGTATGAAGCATAAAACCCATACCTTTTCCCTCTTGTAAGCAAAAAAATTATGTCCCACCCAAACAAGTTAAGAGCTAATTGACAATATCTTTTTTGTCAGGGTTGTTTAGTCCTTGAACATTCTAGGAGGTAACTTTCATCATAAACCAATGAGATCATGCATATTTGCCTCTTCGTTCTTGAGCTCCTAAAGAGTGTCAAAGGAATCGCCAGAGGACATAATGTTGATCCAAAAACTCCCAAGGGTTGCATGTTTTGGCCACTTGGAGAAGCAATTGCATATACAAATACAATTCCTTGAGATTTTAGTAGTCACATCAGAGAGTGAACTCATCAACTGCCACCACATGCATTTATGGATCCAACGGAGGTCTTGGAGTCTTGAGAGTTGGTGACTTAATAGGGTAAACTATGAAGGAGGCCTTGGAAGCCTAATGCTTAGGAGCTAGAGCTTTTGCAAGTTGAGACTTTTCCACATTAGCACTTTTCCTCTTACACAACCTTTGTCCATACACCCTCACTTTCTTTGGGTGCTTGTAGAGTTTCGGGGTTGGGGGGAATTTGTGAGACTATGGTCTTTTTAGTTTTAACATGGGCCATGAGTAGGAACTCCTAAATCTGATGGTCAAAACTTTGTAAATATAAGTAGTTGTTGGGAAAATTTATATAACACACTCACTGGTAATGCACCCATCGATTGATTCGAATGTACATGAATCCATTCAAGTATTGGGAGAGGTTAACTCATACTTAGACACAATGTTAATGTTGTGGGGTGAAATATTTTCAATTTCTTCACAAATGAATTCTCCTAGAGGGCCGACAATCCACCATAAGGATGGGTAGGAAATCTACCCAAATTGGGAAGGAAAGTTGGTTGTTTTATTAGCATATAAATCATGGGTCTAGTGGTTAAGGATGATTTTACGGAAGGAGGCATATGATGGCATGGAAGGCGACATATTTGGGTGGGGTGAGATGAATAGAGAAGCTAAAGGGATGAACCCATTCCCATTACGTTGTTTAGAAAAAAGCGAGAAATAGGGTTTTTGAACCAATCGACTTGTTCATGGGGAATGAAATTTTTAGCCTCGATGGTAAAATGTTCAGAGGGGTTGGGAGGGGTGATGATAATGATGCATGCATTACTTACGATGCACCTTAGCATATTTTCCATACACATGGTTTCATTCACGCTAGGAAGGTTGTGCCAGTAAGACCAAGCCCAACAATAGAAGCCAGGTCCCACGGAAGGAAGGAATCAACCTTGCCATACATATAGTAACCAAGATTTACTTTAAATATATAGATCTAAGGATAAGCTAAGGCTCTTTCTTTATTATAGTGTTCACAAATATGTAGCGGTTTCTCAATTCATTATTTCCTTCACATGAAGGGTCGTTGAATTGGAATGAGAAAAAATGCTTAGTTCGGGTCTACATGTGTGTAAAGTGCCAACCATTTGATTCCCATTCCTCGTGGACCTAGTTTCAAATAATTTTTTCACATGGTACTCTTCCAACAAAATAACCAAGTATGGAACCCTCTCGAAATTCATGATAGAGCCTAGCATACTCAAGATCAAGGAATTTGACATTAGAGGTTTATTACGCCATGGTACACCTTTGGGATGGCTCTTACAGAGCCTTGGGTTCCATTACCACCCATTGGTATAGGATCACGTTGATCACTTTTCTCGGGCATGGAGGAAAAGATCAATGGTGAGAGGAATCCTTAGGAAAATCAAGGGCCCACCTTCATGTTTATAGAGGTGATACTCCTATCCAATGATTTCTTTCTTGAATTTACTAGACATAGTTGGAGAGTGCTTTGTAGCAAATCCCACATGATCTTTAAACTTAAGAACATAAAAGAAGGTTGTTGATATGACCATATATCTTTTAAGTGTAATCCTACATTAGAGAGGACCAAGCATATTCATTAATTTGCAAAATATAAATAATAATGGAAATATTTTATAACACTCTAGAAGGCTCAAAACATAGCTGCTTTTCCTCCTTCTGGATAGTGTAAGCAATTGAAAATATGAATGAATTTGAATGAGGAAAATAAATAGAAAATATGATAGAGGTATTTTAGAGAAATTTGAAATATTTCTTCGTTATTAATCAAAAGGGTTTGAAAAGAGACATTTGCTCAAAACTCCTCTTGCCAATAGTGAAGATAGAATCATAAAAAAATGAGCCTTGGATAGTTCTCTAAGGGTCTTTAATCAAACAATAAGTTCTTGATATGAATCATTCAAAATTGTGAGGAACAATAGGGCTCAAAAGTATAAAAAAATTACTATTATTAATATCTAAACGAAAAATAAAAGCATTGGCTCTCGAGTGCTGGGATGGGGCTCTCATGCAACTGGGATATTCGAGAAAATATAAAAGGAAAAAATAGAATGGCATGCCAGTGCTTGCTTTTCATTGTGCAAACAAATGCAAACCAAAGGGAAAAGGCATAACTAGATGAAGCAAAGGGAAAGGAAAGTCATGTTTGGTTCTCACTTGCAACATTGAAGGGGAAGAAATATCCTTTTGTAGTGAATGATATAACAAATCGACTATATAACCTAATTGCCTCATCTACTTCTTTATTTTGGGGGTTTTGGTGGTAGTAGAAATAGCTATGTCTACCTAGGAATCGACATAATCTTGAAGTGGGGCCATTATTATCTCCTGTTTCACGTTAATTGCTAGTAAATAATCCTTAATACTTTGTAGAATGCTGACTTGTTCCTAACACAAGGAATTTCCCTCCAAATTGTCTACCATGAAGTCAGTCAACCATTTTTTAACTTCCATGTTAGAGAAGATACTAATATTATCTAAGAATTCTTTGTCTCAAGTCCATCATAGGGAGTGATCAACATTAAAATGGTTTCCATTTTGTTGCCCCAAGCTCACTTGATCTCAAAAAGTATTCTATCATAGCAAAGACTATCTCTTCTCCTTATATGAGGGATTACATAGTTCATTTTTCTTAGTGAAGGTATCAAGATAAAATTCATAGAAGGATTTGACGTTCATGAGTTCACCCTTCAACATATCCTTGAGGCCAAGGATTTCTATAACAACAATATAAGATTCATTTAAGATCTCCCAAAAATCCAAAAATAGAGTCTTTCTCCCTGCAATATTTTACTTGAAACTATGTTCCTTACATCATACAAAATACCTTGATTGGCCTTGACTTTATTTGAATTACTATGTGATTTTCTCAAATTTATTCAGGCATATAAGTAATGAGAGGCTCAACAAGCAGAGTCTTAGGGTTTAGTTCCCTCTCCAACTCAACTACTCAATTTCTCAATTCTTTTATTTCTTATTCTTCTTATTCATGGCATGTTCCAATAACTTAGTAGTAGCTTAATGAATCTTGAAAGCACAAAAATGGAGTTCATTCTTTTCAATTACTTTGTCACCATTAATTCTTACCTTGGTTTTTGAAAATTTCTTGATTTGCTTTTCTTAACTAGAATGATGTATGGTGACAAAAACATCCTTGAAAACATTTATATCCTGTGGTACTACCTCCTTACCTATAGTCTTAGTAGTGTTCATTTGAGCAATACCTTCGAGGGAAAGCTCCATTTCATCATCCAACACTTCATGATTTTTGATAAGGTCAATCGATTGTTTATAATTCTTCTTGGATAATGATTCTTGTTTAGCGATGACACATATTTCTTTTAGGAGGGGTTGGAGTAACATGTTCCTTTTCCATATTATCTAGGCTTAGGGTTGTTTCCATCATCACCACTACTACCCAAATTAATTATCTTTTTCTTTCTTCCACTTCCAAAGGTAGTGGAATTTATCTTTTGAGCAAACAATAAAGCATTTATAGGAGAACTAGTTACAACCCCTCTGTTGGAATCAAAACTCACCTTTCCTCTTTGACGAGATGGCTCATTGGTTTCTTTGTGCAATTCATTATCTCTCATAATATTTTCCCATTTCTCCTCATAGTGGTTTAACGTTTGAACTTAATTATGGTTTGGTAATTCCAAGGATCTTAATTTTTTCACCTTGCATATGGATGCTGGTTGTTGCAACTTTGTGCCATCTTGAACATTTTCTTCAACTATAACATCTTTGTTATAACCTCCTCCTTTCTCAAGAGTCACGATTTGAGGAAAACATTTGGTGTATCGAAAGCATAAGCGAGTTCTAAACATATTTCTAGGAGCATATATTCATGTTGGAGGCACCTCCTTTAACTTAAAGGGTTCCGACAATTGTACTTGGTCATCTATGTGCAAAAATTCCTTTCTAAAACCCCAAAGAACTAGAAAAAATGCTGATATAATTTGTTTCTTCTTTTTAAAATGCATGAAATTTCCCCATTTCATGTATTTCCTACCAAGTTTAGTTAGAAAGAATCAATCACAAATCATCTTGTGTAGATAAAATGGTCTCCCTCCAAAGGCATTTATTGTGATATAGGCAAAATCCTCATCTTCAAAATATTGTCCCACCCTAGTAGGAAATTTTGTGCCTCTAGAGTAAGGCAATAAGGTTCCCTCCCAAAGCTAATATGTTTTACCCTCCCAAAGAATTTGTTTTGGATTTCATAAAAATGGTGTTGAGCTATGTGCTTCCAAAACAAAGGATACCTTAAGAAAATCTGTTTGACATTTAAATCCACACTGGATTTAGGAGGCGAACGATGGAAAACCATACTAGAAACTAGGGAAAATATTAGATAATAGGACATAAAATTTCTTGGTATTTTTATAATTAATCAATTGGTTCAAAACCTCATTTGAAATCATTTCTCCCCAATCAAATCTATCTTTTTTAACTAGGTCATTATAAATTATGAAAACCACATACCTACACATGAGTGAGGTAGACTCCTGTCCAATTATCCAGTTGAATAACTATGCCATTGTTGTGTATTCGACTATATACACATCATAATTTTTCCAACCTCAATGATTGGTTGCACCATCCATTTGTTCAACATAAGGAACTTACCACTACGAGCATTTAAAATGGCATTGCATCATAGATCTTAAATATTTTTTTGGGATTTGGGAGCTTCAACATTCTCCTAAACACAATAAGAGTGAGTTGCACCTAAGCTTCATCAACCCTATCCAAATCAACGTAAATTTTTCTGTGCATCACTCAATCACTTTATGTAGGTCACAAGCTTTCGTATACTAACTACGCTCACAAGTGTGGAGGTCCAAACTGTTATTTTTTCATACAATTATAGCATAATAATTCAACTACATAAGATCAATAGGATCACTAGAAGAAACACAAAGCACAGAAACAAAGAACACAAGAAGTTATCCCGGGAAACCCAAATGGGAGAAAACCCAACAACCTTCGTATAGAGATGAATAATTCTGAGAACAAAGTACAATGATGAGAGAGATAAAAGAAAAGTATCTCTAAGTAAAACCCCCAAAACAAATTCTCTTCTCTGTAGATGCGAGCTCCTCTCCAAGTGATGCAAACTTGTGTGAGTTGAGTGAACGTGTCAAATGAGGAACATAGCCTCTCTATTTATACACTTGCCAAACTGGCCTTTTCCCTAACTGGGTCGACTTGTCTAACTTGATTGGGCCGGCTTGTCTTGGGGGAATATAAAATACATTTAATAATTATTTTCTTTACTTGATTTTCACCCCAAGGTTTACATTGTTCTTTATAGGGTTTACATGATTAATTAGATCAAGATCAACTCCCGTAGGAGGTACAAATAATTACAATAAAATATAATAAGAATATCTTCCGAAGTTGCACAAAATCCAACACTCCCTCTCAACAAGGAAGGTATTATTCGGTCATCATCAGCATCACAATCATCTGAGTTTCATTTGTACATCTATACGGTCTCAATCATCTCTATACATACTGAAGGTTGTCAACATAGTCTCAGTCCTTCGAGAAGTGTCATCATGCATCAACTCCACCAGTCCTTCGGTGAGTCCAATAGTAGCTTCTCCATCCTACCGGGATGTCTGAGAGATAATATTTACCATCTGCTTTACCATCTACTACATGTCTGTCTCATCTATCGATGGGGTACTCCCATACCTAATTGAGAACCTGAATGAGTAGAGATACCTGTGCAAGCATCACATGATCATCTACTACTTGTTTATCTCATCTGCTGATGAAATTACTTCCATACCTGGATGAGAACCTGGACAAGCAGAGGAACCTGTGTGTAACCTGACCATCTACTACTCGTCTGTCTCATATGTCGATGGAATTAATTCCATACCTGACTGAGAACCTGGACGAGTAGAGGTACCTGGGTGGAACCCAACCATCTACTACCTGTCTGTCTCATCTGTCGATGGGATTTCTACCATACCTGGCTGATAACCTAGACGAGTAGAGGTACCTAGTGAAAACATGGTAAACATATCTATATCATCTTTCCCTCTCAAGGAGGGACACGTTCTCTTATACTCCAAGTCTTCCACTAAAGTATTCGAACTTTATCCTAGGAAGAGGCTTGGTGAGAACATCTGCAGTCTGGTCATCTTTCGGAACATGCTGTAACACGACCGCACCTTTTTGCACCATATCACGAATGAAGTGATATCGAATCTCTATATGCTTCGACCTGTCATGGAATACATGATTCACTGACATCTGCACACATCTCTGGTTATCACAGTGAATCACAGTTGGAGTTGGAATCTGGACAAACAATCCTGCAAGGAGTTTCCGAAGCCATACTGCTTCTCGGGCTGCTGTACTAGCATCCATTTACTCGCCCTATGCAGTACTGAGCGCTACTGAGTTCTGCTTACTTCTGCACCAGGAAACCACTACATATCCCAAACTGAAGCAACATGCGGAAGTAATATTCCTATTTTCAACACATCCGACCCAATCTGAGTCTGTAAACCCCTTCAATCCCAAGTCACACTCTGAAGCATATCTCAAGCCATATCCCACAATGCCATGCAAGTATCTGAGCACATGTTTTGCAACAATCCAGTGAACCTGCCTCAACTCACACATAAACTGGTTGAGAGAGTTCACACCAAAACATATATTTGGTCTGGTTGAGAGCATTCTCATCATAATTGACTCCCTCTTTCTGAGATAATCCTATGGCAACAAATCTAGCCTTGTGTTTTTCAACATTGCCATCTGCTCCATGCTTGAATTTGTATAACCACTTGGAAGTCACTACTGAATTCCCCTCAGGTATCGACACAATCTCCCACACATCATTCTTCATGATGGATTGGTATTCTTCCACCATGGCATCCTTTCAAACTTGGTGTCTGGATGCTTCTTCATAAGTGGTATGTTCTAAGTCAATGATGTGACTCATCAATTCTACATAGATGGAGAACCTTTGAGGTATATTACTTTCTCGAAAAGTACCATGTGGAGCTTCATTCCCCACTGCATCTTGTAAATTTTGTTGTTCCCATCTAGGCCTCTTCCATCCTATTGCAATATCTCTGGGAACATCAACTGGCTCAACTAGATCAATGGGATCGATGGGTTCATCCTCTTCTGTTAAATCCCTCTGAACTAGAGGGGAAGATGGTATCATCTTCTTTGGTTCTAACATCTCTTCATCACCGATATCCATGTCTGATCCTCTACCTTTCCTGGCATCCATTTCTTCTTCAAAGGACACATCCCCGCTGACTTCAATCTGTCTGGATCCTGCGATGTAAATTCTGTATGCCTTTGAGGATTCATTGTATCCCACAAAAGTTCCCTTTGCTTGAAGGTTCTAACTTCGTCCTCTTCTCCTTGGGAACATGTATGTATATTGGAAAACTAAATATCCAGAGGTGGCCCACTTCTAGTTTCACTCGTATGAAAGCTTCTTTAGAGGTCATCCTTCTAGGATGAGATTCATACTCCTCGAAGCTTCCTGCTGAACATCAACGATATTCATGTGTCCACCACTTGTTCATCAGCACAAGTCTCATCATACTTCTATTGTAGGCCATATCACATGATATTTTCCCTACAAGTAAAATCCCATCTGATGATTAGTGACATTCCATAATCAAATTTAACTAATTTCTATTTCTATGTAATGACAATAGTTTACACTAGGCATCTTGGCTAATGCTTTAGCACAACAATCATAAGCATGTATTCCAAACACATATGGGAACTATCTAGATGTCTGCTATCTCCACTAGAACATGCCATCAAGAGTGTGCACTACCCTAAGCATGTAAGAAGGATATATCATCGAAACTAGCTCCATCAGGTGTTTGTGTAGCTCATATGCATAACAAATACAACAAGAGCCTACGGTAAATAAGTAAACTATATCAAATGCTCAACAGACTTCCTGATAGATATGCATTTAATTTGATATGTATAAGACAAATAGATCTATGTGAGTAATAAAAAAAAATACTTATCTCTTATTGTTTTTTGTGTGGGCTCCCACTGCCTTCTTGTGGGAACCATGAGAGACCTCTGTTCTTGCAATTTGAATTTTCATATCACCTCAACATGGGGAGAACTAGAAGAAGAACTCTGAACGATCATCATTCCTTGAATTCTTGTGAGGAGTATCTTCATCAACATCATCATTTGAGGCTTCATGCTTCCTTTTGTCTGAACTTCGACAATTACTGGCATAATGACCATATGCCTTGCACCTCCAACATTGTGTCTGAGATAAATCCTTCTTATTCTTCTTATGATACGGAGAAGGATTGATCTCCTACCTTAGTGCTTGTGATTGTAAAACTTTCTTCCCTTTCCCTTGCCTTTCTCGGCATGTGATAAGAATGATTTATTCTCCTCAGGTTGAGTGCCATGAAGTCTTTGCCTTAATGCTATTCTTATCTCTTCTTGAGTGCAATCTGCCCATAGCTTGTCCAATTTGGGTAGCTTGGATCGATCGCTTAGACTTTGAATGGATGAATCCCAAGATGGTGGGAGACCATTTAGAGTAGTAATGACAAGATCCTTATTATCAATGGGATCTCCACTAGTACTAAGCTTGTCCCTTTGTTCTGTGATCCTCATGAAATATGAGGAAATGGATTCTGACTTGGACATTCTCATGTTCGATAGCTAGTTCCTCAATGTAAGGGTCACATTCATACTACTATGTTCAAACAAATTCTTTAGGATTTTGAACGTATTTCTAGCAGTCTTATTTCTTGAGATTTGAGGAACCAAGTGGTCTCTAACTAAGTCCACTAAAATCCTTCTTACTCTAGCATCATTCTTCCTCCAGCGAGATTTGTCTTCTTTGGCTTTTGGTTCTGGGGACCTTCTCATTGAAAAACTGCAAGAGATCATTTTCTTCTAGTAAGGGAAGAACCCTAGACTTCAAAGAGATGAAGTTGGAAGCCCCTTCCAAAAGATCTTCAACTTTCATTCCAATCATCCCGACAACAGATTTGAAGAAGCAACCCTAGCAGGAGCTAGGTCAAAAATGAAAGTTGGATTCTTGGAAAACTGATTCCACAAGGAGATGCGCCCTAGCAAGGTGAGTTGAGAAAAGGTAGGGACGAGCCAAAATATGGAGGGAGTAGGTAAAAAAATGAAACCCTAATTTTTGCTGCAGCTGTAGAATTAGGTCAAAAAATGAAAATTCTCATAATTGGATTCTGCCTTCACCAAAAGATGTGCCCTTCCTAGAGTAAAATTCCCATTGCACTTTTTCCGCCAAAATGTTGAGTGAAGGCATTGAAATATGAAACCCTAGTTCCGACAATGGCTTCTTCTAGTACCACTTTGATACCATGTTAGTTTTTCATACAATTATAGCATAATAATTCAATTGCATAAGATCAATATGATCACTAGAAGAAAGACAACATAGAAACAAAGAACACAAGAATTTATCCTGGGAAACCCAAACATGAGAAAACCCAACAACCTTCGTATAGAGATGAATAATTCCGAGAACATAGTACAATGATGAGAGAGATAAAAGAAAAGTCTCTCTAAGTAAAGCCACAAAAACAACTTCTCTTCTCTGCAGATGCGAGCTCCTCTCCAAGAGATGAGAACTTGTGTGAGTTGAGGGAATGTGTCAAATGAGGAACATAGCCTCTCTATTTATACACTTGCCAAATTGGCCTTTTCCCTAATTGGGATGACTTGTCTTGGGGGACTATAAGATACATTTAATAATTATTTTCTTTACTTGATTTTCACCCCAAGGTTTACATTGTTCTTTCTAGGGTTTACATGATTAATTACATCAAGATCAACTCCCGCAGGAGGTACAAATAATTACAATAAAATATTCCGAAGTTGCACAAAGTCTAACACAAACAATGTTCCTAATTAGGTGCTCCTCTCCACATAAAACTTTCTATACATCATTCAATCACTTCATATAGGTCACAAACTTTCACATACTAACTACTTTCACAAGTGTGGAGGTCCAAACAATGTTACTAATTGGATGCTCCTCTCAATGTAAAATTTTCTATGCATCACTTAATAACTTCATGTAGATTGCAAACTTTTGCATACTAACTACGTTCACAAATGTGGAGGTCCGAACAATGTTCCTAATTGGATTCTCCTCTAGTTTATTTGAATACCATCATTAAACAATGGACCGATAGAATGATTTATCACCTTGAGACAATGAATTCACACTGTCACCAATAAATGGTGTTTCCTTATTCCTACGTAGCATATTCCAAACAATTTTTGGATTACAATAGTCCATTTCCCCTCCATGCATATCACTAAAGTATCTGTAAAAAGGAAAAAGAACAGCCTTATGATCAGAGGAATGAGGTAGTTGATGGATTAAATTCCACCTTTAGTACTTTGTTGAGGAAACCATATAGGGTTCAGTGAAAAGGCATGTCCCCTCGCTCCTAGTGATATAGTACGTGTCTTTATGAATCCCGGAGGAAATATCTATGGAAGTCGGTTATAGTAAAGTGACTAGGCAAGGAGGTGGAATGACAATTTCAATAAAAATAATTCATGTACATGAGTAAATGAGTAAATTGTTGGGAATTTGGCTAGTTTCATGTTAGTGAGTGCTTAGTTCATGTTCCCTTGAGTGAGGTGCTCTAGTATATGTCGATATATCTACTAAGGATGCCATCCATGAATGTGGGGAAATATATCTTGGGTTTCCCAACGAGGTTTTTCTTGAAAAAAAAATCAAATAATTAAACAAAAAATATGCAAAAATTACTCATATATATAGCATGTAAGGTTGAATATAACAAAATGACATTGTGCACTACATATATAAAAAAAAATACCAGATCATTGAGGTTGTAAATGGTATGTAAAGTCCAAAAATACTATCCTATAATAAATTACTACATATCATCAAAATAGTCCTATATATTGAGATCCTCATCATTAGTATCATTTCTATTATGTAATGGATTTGGAGTTTTAAAGGGGGCACCACTTTTTCTTGTTTAATTGCCTTGATAGTGTATGGGTGGGTATGATCATTTAGGGCTAGTTTAGATCAGAATCAACCAATTTAGGATACATTCAAGTTGGTTAGTGGTGGAGGAAACCTCTTAGTCCCGTTGAAAAACCAACTTGCCATTTTCTGGTGTGAACTATACCTACTACTTATAATTCAGTCCAAAGTGGTTGCACAACACCTCTTCACATACTTAGTAAGTGTTATTAGGTTAAAAGTATTTGTATGCTTTTCTTTTTTCTATGTGCTTAGATGAGATACAAATCTATACTCAAAGTTTCACCATATAGAAGCAAGGAATTAATATTGTTCGATACTCTTTGAACATCAAAATTTGATTGGGAATAATCATTCAAAACCATCTATGTTGGGTTGTTATAAAGGATACCCTATATCCAATTTGGAAAGCAAGAAATAAATGCAATTCACTTTTACTCATAGGGTCCCCTCCAATGTCTAGATTGTTGTGGACAATTAAATCTATTAACAAGGGAAAATTTATTATGGGATTGCTGAAGAACCTCCTCTTTGCTTTCATAATGGTCACAACATTTCTCAAATCAGTAGATGTTTTCAAATTTACCCTAGATTAGAACAAAATACAATTTTATGGCTCTAACATCCTTTGTTGAGGCTTTCCCACTTTTACGTGGATGTAGGGAGTGTAAAATGGAACAAATTGTTTTAGACATGTGAGGGTTTATGATCTAAATGGTGATTTGACAAGGAGAAATGGACACATCCCAATGGAAGGGTAACTAATAAGATGAAAGCATATGTGGTATATCATTACACCACACACATGAGCTTAAGTTGGATGGAATTATTCATCCAATTATCAAGGATAGTAGAGGATTGTATAAGAAATAAAGCAAGCCATTGATGACACTCCATCATTTTAGAATCATGATAGATCGATCCTTGTAGTGAGTTTTTTCAATAAAATGTTTAAAATATACAAGTTACATATTAAAAATTCTAAAGTGTAAAGAATAAGGAAAGGTTGATTCTCATTAGAGGGAGGATGCATGACGTTAACATGGAGGATACTAGTTCTTCTGTGGCCACAATGTCATGTTGAATCTTTAATATTGGATTATGGAATTTCAATTTCCGTGATTGCAACATCATGTTAAACCCTTCATACTAGACTATGGAATTTCATTTTAGAATGCTAGAATCCAAGGTGATGGTCTATTTATTATGGTTAGATCATTTGTGCAAGTCTCTTCAGTAGTCTTCGGGTGAGTCTTAAAGAGCCTACCATATTTTGCATGTGTTTTTTTTCCTTGCTTGAAATTTGTAATTGGAGTGGGAAAGATAGCAGTGTGGTTATACACATGAGGTATTTATTGGTTAGCTAGACGAGCATTCACATGATGGTTAGTCTTAAATGGAGATACAAGATGGTTACTAGTACGTTCCAACAAGTGTGAATAAGTGGACTTGAATACGAACACTTGAGGAACCTGTCGAATAAGAGACATTGATGTATTCCCATTATTCAACAACGAGGGAAACTGTCACTGATGACTGCAATCCCCAAGGTACTAACCGAAACTCTAAACTTCATTCCCAGAGCATAATGATTTGAAGTCGATGGGAAGAAGTCCGCTGGAAGGGAGGCCTTAATGCATCCTCCATCATCCAACACGAGGAACACTCAAAGTTATGGGAAGATTTGGAGTAGGACTAACACAAGATGAAACAGATTGACACTAGGATGGCCAACACATGAAGTCAAGGTAAATTGCAAAATGGCCGACACAGGTTGTATCCTTGAACAGTGAGCACGACACAAAGTGACTTAGGCATCTTTTGATATGAGGGGGAAGTGATATAAGCCTGTAATGTAGGAGACATTAGCAGACTCTCCATGTGATTGGAAGAATAACCAACCAGAGGAGTAACAAACTATGAGATCAGGTTCACCCTAAGGTCAAAAACTAAAACCCAACTAAAATGATAGACTCAAATAGGTACTGTGTTCAAGGACATGACTGACTTAACTTCCTTTGAAACTGAAAAGATGTGGATATATCCTTCTCTTCCCTTATTATTTTTGGTAAAAGAATGTCCTTCTTGTTGTTTTAATGAGTCCAAGAAAGCAAACTCAATAAGCCCAACCATGTCAAATTTTAATGAGCCCATGGGAGGAAGACTCAGGACCTTCTTCATTGTTTACAGAGTTCGAAGAAGAGATAGAAGAATACTTTATAATACTGATCTCTAGATTTTAATATCGAGCCGAGATCTATTCTTGCTCGCTGGTGTTTTCAATTTTAAGGAGTCTGAAAAAATTAAACAATAACTCCATACACCCTCTCGTGGATTTCAGATCGAGCCCGAGTAGATGAATGCTCGCTTGGTGTTTTCATGTTTAGAGAGCCTGAAAGCCCTAAATAAGGCTCCGAGAGTCCTTTTTCGTACAGTTAGTCTCCTCCCTTGAAAAAGTGTAAAATGATGAGAGAATAACTCTTCTAGCCACGGATGACTAGAGTATTCCTTTTTCGTAAGTAATCCGCAAAAGTCCAGAAAAGGGTTAAACTTATACTTAAGTAGATTTTCCTTCAATTCCTTTAACGAGTTTGAAGAGAACAAGCAAACTAGGCAATCTTGTTTGTTTTTTAGAAGTCAAAACAAGGGCTTAAAATGACTTAACCAGCTTCAGGGATCGTAAGTTCATGACCTTCCAGAGAATAAAATCTCGACAACCAAGTTAGTAACTAGGACAAATTTTCTCAAATGACCAAAAATTGAAACAATATGATACCTATATTGATCCTGTCAATGAAGAAAACAAGCCTTAATAGTTCGATGTTTACAATATAGTGATAATTCAAAATATATAGTTAGTCTAATCTATCAAAATTTGGAAATATTAATGAATTAAAATAACATTTTAAAAACAAAATGAAACTATACCCTTTTTGGAAAAGTGGGTAAAAATTAAAAAGCAATTTCTATAAATAGTTTCATTTTTGAAAATCAAATATCACAATTTGAAAATTAGGGAAAAAGTGGAGAAAAAACCTCAAGCTACCTTTGCTCGTTGCGATCGAACCGGGTCACCAACCCAAATTCTGCTTTCACAAAGTAAGTAGTCTCATCCTTAGCTTGTATTTACATATAAAGTTTTTCAATTTCTGTGGTCAAAATAATTTTTTATCAAGCTTTTAAACTCGTTTCTACGCGAGCGCTGGTTTGCTTGCAAGAGACCAGCGCACTTGACAAAAGTGTGCTAGTCTACCTGTAAGACAGTCACGTTCAGGACGCTACTATCTATCATAGACACTAGTGTTCACCGCAAAAACTAAGGAAAACAATTACAAATGACCGACGTTTGATGGTTTAATGGAAGGATGGCGCTTGTATGGCATGAAAGGGAACATGAGGAGATGGATCGAGAAGATTTACAAGATCCATTAACCTTGCATGCATTGCGAAGATGTGGTTTGTTGAAATTTTATAGAATGGTCAACATGCAGGCACAAATCCGGCTGCTTGAGAGGCTTGTACAATACTGGGATGCCAATGCATTGGTATTGAATCTCCAAGGGGAGATATTGGAACTAATGGTTGATGACATCTATTTAATCAAGGGTCTCTCCCGAAGGGGAGATATAGTGAATCTCAAAGGGTCCTCTCGCAACGTGAGTGCCCTATCCGTGCAGGACTATATCAATACCTATTGTGTAGCGGGTACAGAAAAAACTGATAGTCAGGTCCTTATTTCGACTGTTGCGAGCTTCCCACTCAAGGTCATCTTGAGTATTCTCAACCGGATGGTCAGAAGCGCTACACAACATCTTGCTTCAAGGAACTTCATGCATATGGGTACTGAATGCCTACAAGGGATAGTGTTTGACTGGTGTTCAAGTCTACTGGAAAACATGAAGCTTCAACTTTCCGGGTGTAAGACTGGGAGGATGAAGAATTTTGGGTACGGAAGCATACTTTGCACCTTTTTCTTTGAAAGGGTGCCTGCCATGAGTCTGTGGATGTATTTTCCCCCACTTTACCCCCGTGATCCACTGATGGGTCGTTGGGGAGAGATCTACCTTCGCTAGGTTTGTGGCGAGAGCAACTTTTGCTATAGTGAGGATGATTTCTGGGTGTGGTGGGACCAATAGGTACCAGCTCTTGAGTAGTTCCCATATGCGGGCATAGACTTCCGCAACGATCTTGAGCTGGCTCTTCCTCCAGGCCCAGCCTGGGGAGAGATTGGTAAGTTTTTTTTTGAAAAATTATTTAATTTTTTCATTTTTATATATATGATTTTTATGATGAGTTCGAAGTACTGAAACAAAAATGTCTTATGCAGATGTTGGACCAGTGCGTCTTGAGGGACACCCCCGTACCTACGTGAGGCTAGTCATAGTAGGAGCAGCTGACTCCATGCTGGAGAACACAGAGGGGAAGATGAGTCAGTTGACTCATGACATTCCGACATACAGGATCGAGTGGATGTCGCTCGACATGTAGGAGAATGTGGTGGGTGTGCCCCCAACATGGATTAGGCTACTGAGAAAAGTAGCTAGGATGGTCATTTGCTATCGAGAGGCAGTAGAGGTAGATGAGGCCCCTCCTTCTCCATAGGAGAAGGACATATCTATGTATATTTTTTAGGCCATCGAGCCCATTTTTGTATATTATGACATGACTCTATGATAGACTTATGACTCAAACTCATATTATTTTTTGATACGAATTATATATACAGTATCGGTGTTATTTACATGTGTGTTATTGTCCTTTATGCATGAATTATGAATGTGTATGATGTAGATGCCAATATAAAATTTAATTTGCAAATGAATCATCTAATGCATTCAAATTTCTTGGAATATGTTGATATGTGATGGAATCAAACTGTCTCTCAAGTAACTTAACAAAAACTGACGTAACAAAAGAGGATCTCTAACCTGATAAACACACATTAATTAATACACAACTAGCTGCGAGTCGAGCCTTAACTCCAAATGTGAAATGCCATGGAACAGAGCATCTCGGAGTAGCTCTATGATTGCACTGTATTCAGCCACATTGTTCGCTGTGGGACCTAAGCAAGCCCCTCCCGAAGATACCAGTTGGCCAGTTGGTGAGTAAATAACCCAAGCAGCTGCAGCCAACTGATGGGTGTGGCAGCTAGCGCCATCATCAAACCCTATAAAGTGTTCAGTCGACATTTGAAACACAAAGCAATAGATGCATAAGACGTAACGAAAACCATAAACAAAGCTAAATCTACAAAATGTACAACTATAATACATGAAAAAGCACAGAAGCCTAAGTGTAGTACTTCTTCAAGTAGAGGCCATTTCTAGGCTCTGGAAACTTATTACCTTCATAGTCTGTTAACTCGTATGCACCTTTCTTCAGAACCTTAGAAACTATGTAGGGACCGAGCCACATGGAATTAAACTTGCCAGCTCCTAAAGGTTCCTTGTCCTGGTCATAGAGCAGAACAAGGTATCCTTCGAGAAAAACCCTAGGTTTGACAAACTTATCATACTGTCCCTTGACTCGATTCTTATGTGCTTCATTTTCTGTGAGGGAATCACAACGCTGCTCATCAAGATGTTCTAAATGCAGCAAACATTCTTCCAAGACTGAAGTGTTAGGTAATAGTTGGACAACCAACTTCAATGAAGGAATCTCGCACTCAACCAGAATGACTGCTTCTATCCCATGCACAAGTTGAAAGGGAGAGAATCCGGTAGCAGTCTTCACATTGGCTCGGTAGGCCCAAAGAGCAGGGTACAACATAATGTGCTAGTTAGTTTGACTGACATTAACGGTCCTTTGTAAGATGGTATTCAAAGTTTTGTTGACCGCTTCGACCTGACCATTCGCCTACTGGTAAAATGAAGACAAATGCTCCTGTCGAAAACCTAACATGGTGTATAGATCAGTCATCATGCTGTTCTGAAAATGATGACCGTGATCAGTCATGATCTAGTTGGGTATACCAAATCTTGCAATGATTTGGTTGAACACAAAATAAGCAGTCGTTTCCCCATCTTCCTTAACAATAGGCATTGCCTCGGCCCACTTGGTGAAGTAGTCGATGGAAACAATGATATGATGATGACCTCCATCCGAAACTGGATTACAATTCATATAATCAATCCCCCACTTAATGAAGGGGCCTGTTGTGATTACAGGATGGAGAGGAGCTGGGTGTGCTCTCATCTTCCGGGTGAAAAACTGACATCACTGGTAGCGTTTCACAACTTCCACACCATCTTTGAAGATTGTGGGCCAAAAATAACTGGCACACAGTATTTTCTGGGTTGTTTCCAACCCAGACGGATGACCCCCACAGGCTCCACTGTGAGCATGATTCAATACCGATTCTGCTTCCTCCAGGGTCAAACAATGGCGTAAGATGGAATCTATCCCATGTATGTACAAAGTTTCAGAAATGATGAGATAGTTCTTCGCATGACTCTTAAGTTTGCGTTGTTCATCCCTAGAGAGAGTGGTGGGACACCTCAAAGTCTAGAGATATACCAGGATATCCCCATACCATGGATTAGAAGATGCAATGAGAAAGATATGTTCATCCGGGAATGATGACTCTTCCTCAACGTGTACTATGTCACTAGGAAACTCTGAAATCAGTTCGGCGAAAACCAGTGATTTCTTTGACTTAGCGGACTGAAAAACCAAGTCAAATTCTTGCAAGATTACAATCCATTTATTAAATTTCCCACCGATGATGCGTTGAGTGAAAACATGTTGAAATGGGTTGACCTCGGCAACCACTGTGGTAGTTCACAATAATATATAGTGACGTAGCCTTTGAACAACATAGACGACAATTAATGCCAACTTCTCTACGTGATAATACTTGATCTTAGGAGCTATCAAGGCATGCGACAGATAATAAATGACATGCTTTTGGAGCTTTTCATCCTCCTGAACTAGTACTATGTCGATTGTGTATATTGATGCAACCATATATAAGAGGAAATCCTTCATATAGTCTAATGGTCTTAACAAGGGGGTTGAAAGTAATGCCTTTTTCAAGGCCTCAAATGATGCTTGAGCAGCCTCATCCCACAGAAAGTAGGTGTCTTGTTTAAGCAGTCTCATGAAACCTTTTGTAATTTTGGCATAGTTAATGATAAAGCATCTCAAGAAGTTGGACATGCCCTGCAGACTTTGAAGTTGTCTCAGGGTTCGAGGAGGAGGCAGATTCACAATCTCCTCAACTTTCAATGGATCCACCATTATGCCACGACTAGATACTATGAACCTAGTAATTGTCCAGATTTGACGTAGAATACACATTTGTTGGGATTCAATTGAATATTGTAGTATCTGCACCGTTCAAACACACGTCTTAAGTGATCAAGATGCTACCATCTCTTGCAAGATCACACTGGGAGATCATCAAGGTAAGGTTCGACTACATGCTTGATGTCATGAAAATCAAATTTCATTGCTCACTGAAAGGTAGCTCCAACATTTTTCAAGCCAAATGGCATCTTCCGATAGTCAAAGGTCCCCCAAGTACAAATTAAAGTTGTCTTGTGCTGGTCTTTAGGTTTGATCTATATTTGATTATATCCTAAAAACGCATCCATGAAAGAAAACATTTCATGGCCCACACACGCATCGATAATCTGATCTATGAATGGTCTGGGGTAATTATCTTTCGGACAAGATTTATTTAGGTCCCGGAATTCAGTGCAAACTCTAATGGTACCTTGCTTTTTGTCTACCGGAACAAGATTTGAAACCCATTTCCTCATAGCTATCAGATAGATAAATACGAATTTGAGCAACTTCTCTACTTCCACCTTGATGGCAGCTACTTTTCGAGGGTTAACTGGACGGAGCTTCTGTCTCACTAGTTTAGCGTTTGGGTAAGTGGTGATGACATGCCCAACAATGGCGAGGTCGATGCCTGGCATCTTCTCGTAAGACCAGGAAAACACATCGCGGAATTCTTTAAAGAGATTGGTATACAAAATGATCTCCTCAGGAGAACAGTATGCTCCAATGAAAATATTTTCCACGACTCCAGGTTTGATGGAAATGTTGATCGGAATAGTTCTTGATATATTTTCCATATTCCCTTAAGCATAAACAACTTTTGAAGTAGAAGGGATAGCGGACAAATCAACACTCCCATCGGGTCTCATAGAAAACTCACCTCTCTCTAACATGTCCACTTCGGGAAGAAAATAATACCTATGGTGCATGTGTTCCCAAGGATGGTCCAAGCCTATCATTACTTCCAAAATCTCCTCATCAGAGGGAAAAACAGTGCAAAGACAATCAAAAAGTGGATGGACTCCACTAACCATGCAGGGGCATAGTCCATATCTGACTCAGCAGAGACCAACTGAGTCACGATATGTTCTGTTGCAGTATGTTGTGAATCCAAGTAAGCCACCTCTGCAACAGATAGGGGCACAACTGGTTTTGATTCGGTGGGAAGAATCCATGGATCAATCATTGGACCGACCATGAAAATATCAGACGAAGAACACTCTTCAGAACTAATAAAATGAATAGGAGAAGGTAGGTCAAAAGTGCCCATTAATGACCCATAGAGACCTGCTCCTAAACTCTCAATAGATGGGTGTGACTGATCAACCATCAAAATTGCTGAATCCGACGAAGCCTGGTTGTTCTTCCGAGAAAATGAAAGTTGATCGACTGTGATGATCTTGTCTTCGTGAGGCAACATTATAACCCGGAAAATGAACGATGGCATTGCTTTCATTGCATATGTCCAGCTCCTACCCAAGAACAAGTTATAGTCAAGCGGAGCATCCAGAACTTCAACCTCTACAGATACTATCTTGCCCACAAGTTCAACATCAAATGATGGTAAGAATCCATGTGGACGGAAATATCTTCCATCAAAGGCGGTAAGCACAGTGTTCAAGGGGGCTAACTCAGGTTCGCCTAAAGCCTTCCAGTAAGAAATGGACATTACGCACGTAGACGCACCCTCATCTACAACAGCTCCTCCAATGGTCTTGGGACCATGGACTACCTCTATTTGGAGAGCGACATGGTACGGAAACCGGAACTTGATATTGTTCATATCAAAACGAGCAAACATATTGGATGAGTCTACGCTCCCAATTGCTGTGAGGAGTGCACTGCGTTGTAATGGAAAACTTTGCAGTACCTCTAAAGTGGACATTTTAGGGGGTTTGGGCTAAATCCTCCACAACATTGTCGTTGGGGGAAGCCCGGGCATTGGGGTTGTGCACAGTCCATTTGAAGACACCTTTCAGAATCTTCAGCAATGAATCCACTGGTCTCTCGATGTGGAGAGGGATAGATGACTCAGGAACATCCTTCTGCTGCGGATCTGGGGTATAATTTCTAGCTCAAGTTTGCAAAAGAGCATATGAATTAACCATATTAATGAAAAATTGATCAGCAGATGAGGCATGAGGTATGCCCCCAACACTAGAGTTGCCAGAAGCTGAACTTTGTCCGTGAGGGAACAAATCTTTCAAGACAACTGGTTTCTTTTCATGGAGCATCTTCTGGGCTTCTTTCATTAGAGGGCATTGATGGGTAAGGTGGTCCTCTTTGCATAGCTTGCAAGGGAATTTCACTTTCCTTTTTTCCGTTTTACCCTCCTCGGCATTTTCTGTGTATTTGGGATTTTGGTAGTTCCCCTCCCCTTTCTTGCCCTTTCTTTTGTTGTTGGGTTGCCGAGGGCCCTTTTGGTTTGTCTGCACTTGTTGTACAGATTCCGTTTTTGAAGGGGAGGATGCAACTGAAGTTGCGCCTGCAACAGACTGTTTAACAGATAAGGCGTGAACCTGATTAGTTAAAGCATCAAACGCTGCAAAATCTATTGAACCCACGATGCCATCAACATGTGGTCTAGGTTTAGGTTTACCTAAGTATGTGTTAGACCTTGGTGCATCAAGAATAATCTCATATAAGAGCTCGGATTGAGCATATACCAAGTCAATTTGCTGGGTTATTAAGATAACTTCCTCTTTGGAGGACACCCCTAAAGTTGCAAATTCCTTAGAAATATAAGGAAGGAGTGATTTGAGATACCACTCTAATAAAAATGCTGGAGGGATGTCAGCTTTAATGAGCCTCTTTCTCCTTCGCCGCTCTTGAATATGGTCAGATAAATGAGTGGCTTTGTTCTATCGAAAGTTTGACAGAAGGTCTGTGCCAGCATCATACCGGACAGGAAGTTGAATGAGATTCAGAAAAATAGTAGCTAGATCCCAAAAGGTGCCATAAGCAGCTGCAGGCAGTTCAATATACCATTTGGCTGCGACACTTGTCAAGGTTATTTGAAAGAGCCTCAATTAGATGGAATCATCATTCAACGAATTCGAGGAGCACCAAAGATGAAACGTCATGACATGATCACTGGGATCCTCGCCAGTATTTCCTTCAAACTTTGGAATGTCTGAGGGAAACTTAGTGGGAACAGGTGGCCATGCAGAATTGTGGCACACAGGGTCATTAGTGAGTTTTGAAAGATCTGGCAAGTTCAAAGTTGCCAGAAAAGGTAAACAGGGTCAATCCGATGGCATTTGGTGGACAGTAACTGGTAGGGGGAACCTCCCAATACTTGGTTCATGTACTTCTGGTTGGGGTTGCCCCTAGCCATCGGTTGTGAGGTAAAAGCATTAAAATTGCTCCACCCAAAAGAAAGCGGATTACTTCCCGGGGCAGTGGTCCATTGCAGCTGGGTGTTAGCCCCAACGTATTGTGGATTAATAATATTACCACCTCCTCCAACAAACAGAGAGAAAGGGATACTCCTTGCAGGTATATTTGATGGATTTACATTATAACCTGCGTAGGGGTTAAAGCCAGGTGTAGTTGTAACAGATGGTCCCGTCATTGTACCCATAATAGGAATAGATGCAGAGGGGATCGATCCTACAATAGATGTGGAAGCAATAGTCTGAGGTATACCTTGGAACTGTTGGGTAACATGAGGCTAAGTAAAAGTCACTGCAGGTATCCCTCTCAAAGGGACATTGGTTGGTCCAAAGCTAGGGGCTCCTCCAGCAAACAGAGAGAAAGGGATACTCCCTGCAGGTATATTTGATGGATTTACATTATAACCTGTGTAGGGGTTAAAGTCAGGTGTAGTTGTAACAAACAGTGCTGTCATCGTACCCATAACAAGCATAGATACAGAGGGGATCGATCCTACAATAGATGTGGAAGCAATAGTCTAAGGTATACCTTGGAACTATTGGGTAACAAGAGGCTGAGTAAAAGTCCCTGCAGGTATCCCTTTCAAAGGGACATTGGTTGGTCCAAAGCTAGGGGTAGAAATTGAAGCAGATGTCAAAGCTTGTGAGCTCGGCATGCCTACAGTACCAGATTTAAAACTAAAGGATGGGATCAAAGCAGAAGCAGTCTGCGAAGAGCTCGGTGTTGCAGTGTTTGTGAAAGAAGGATTAATAATCCTTGTATCCATAGTTGTTGTGGGAGTTTGAGGAACTCCCTGCTCATCTCCTGGGTTAGTCATGGTGTAACCAGGTGTAAACAAGTACGCACTATGCTCAGGTTGTCCTAGAAATCCTATAGGTACTAGTAGTGGATCGTTGGGTCCAGTCAGGGGAGGGTTGAAAGGAGTGCTAAACTCTCTAGAAGTTAAGTCTTTAACCTCAACAGTATCAAAGACCTATTGATCCTGAACTCTGGGCCGTGGTTCTTCAAGTACTTCTGTTTCGCCCGTAAGTTTGAATGAACCACGGGAATCCATCCTCTGGCACCGCGGTGGCAGTGGAGGCTCCACAATGAGTGGGATAAGGTTTTGCAACCTCCGAGACCTATGAAGAGGTTGGTCCTCCACAACTATATAAAAAGAAAACTAAGTACAAAACCTAGTGGCCACTATGACTAAGGAGCAAACAACCTACCACTAAAAATTTCCTAAGTGATCAAACCAAGCAACACAAAGCTGATACTCTCAGAAACTAGTTTGGGATGATGAGGGATCGGAACAAGCTAATAGAGTATAGACGGTTAGTTACGCGGCGTCCAATGGAGATCCTCTGGGTGCAAGATTTTGAATCACCAAACCACCCTCCCGGGATTACTGCGAAAGGGTTACGTTCCACGTCTTTTCGAGGCGAAGTGGAAATATCCTTCCACTCTACCTGTGTAGAGCCCTAGGGTTATGATACTAAGGATACCACCAATACAAAAAAACCTGGGGGAACAGTCGTCAGCCTAGCCAAGACACATGGGCAGGGTAGCAAACCCCGAAATCCAAAAGTACTTAAAAGTACTAGTGGACCCCCGTATGCGAATAAACTCTAGTTTATGGTTGAGAGGAAAGTGAGGGGGTATCCTCAACAGTTCCAATCACCCACGCCCTCGTGCTTAACTCTGGTCTGAGTAGAGCATTCCCAGGATATTTTGATAGAGGTGGGTTTACCTAATAGATTGTCTTACTATGATTGTTGAGTAATGATGCCGATTTCGGGTAGTTTAAGGTGATTTACCCCGAAACCCTAGCCTAAGCTAGTTGATGATGTGTACATCTAAAAAAGAAAAATTTGCTAGTTAATTTTATTAAGATTTCTTTTTAAAGGCTACATTTTACTCAATAAGGGTAGTGAAGTGTGTGGAATGGTTTCGATAGAAAGAAAAATGCGTATGAATAATGCTTTTAACTTCACAAAATACTCTTTTCTTTTTTCGTTTATATTTTTCAAAACTGAAACTAGGCAATCCTAAATAAAAAAAAATTCAATTTTCTTTTAAATTTTCAAAGCAAGATAAACTATGCTACTCCGCAAATGATGATAAATCTTACTACTAAACTACTAAACTACCAATTTCAATTTTTTGTCTTTTCTAATATTTGCAAAAGAAAATGAACTTGAAAAAGGAACAAGTAAGACCTAATGCAAAGTGTGGGTAAAGAAAAACAACTTAATGGCTTAAAACAATCAAATCAAAAGACTTGAGAATGACTCCATCTACCAAGTTGTTTCGATGAACGAAATCAAGGTTTGGAACAAGATGTAAAAGAAAAAAAGGTGAAGCAAATGCACGAAATGGAAAACAAACCAAGGGGCTGCTCCTAAGCACCAATAAACCTAAGAAAAACACCCGCCAAACAAAAGAGTAGGTAATAAAACCAAAAGCAACCCTACCAACACACAGACTCAAATAAAAAGATAACTAGAAAGCTTCAACTCACTCAGACTGATCTGAACAGATGTTCAAAAGGTATCTAGACCAAACAACCCTTCAAAACCACCATAAAAACTCAAACTGAGATCAAACCCTAAAAAAAGGACAAGACTCAGTAAAAGTGCGCAGTTGTTGCCACATACAACAAGCGTTGAGTGCACAGGTCTGTATAACTGCAACAAGCGTCTAGGGAAAAAAGTGCGCTACTATGCCTAGCAGAGAGTCGTGCACAACATCAAAAGGTCTAAAAAAAGAAAAAAAAAGAAAAGACACCTTAAACAAGTGCTAAAGCAAGTAAAGGCAATCTACAGGACTTTAGAGAGGCAAACAAGACTCAAGAAAGGAAAAATTGTCTCAGTAATCAGTTAAAGAAGCAAGGCAAAATGCTAGAAGTAGACCCAACCACTTGGAAACCAAACCCTAGCAGAAGGCTTGAACCTACAGGAAAAGTGCACTACTGTGTGGTTGTCACGTCCCCTCCCATTCTACCAGCTAGATGGAGAGGATCGTGAGGTTAAACCGGGCATCTAGCCCCATAAATTTTAAACCACTAAGCATTCACATAATACAACAGAGATATAAGGATGCGTAATTATTTGTTTATACACAGCAGAGGAAATTTCAACTACTCATTCACCATACATTCAAGATATTCATCAATTAAGCAATTGAAAGGTAGCACAAGGGAATACTTATCTTAAACCAAGTAGTTCCCGAGCAACCAGCTACGCTTCTGCAACGTTCCACCCAACCGTAGGCCAGTGTGCTCCTCAATCTCTCAGCACCACTGCCACCCCCGAGCTGGGCATGATCTCCACTAGGAAAAGGGGAAAACAGGCTCTCACATAGCCAAAGGTATATCAAACTCAGCCAAGCCAATCAGCAATTGGATTTCTCAGGCTGTTAATAGATGGGTGCATGCATCATCAAGAGCATAAGTGTTGGGCAGGAGAAAAACGCCTATACAGTGGAATGCCCAACAATGGGTTTCTACCAGTTCCAAAAAAAAACGTGGGTAGACTCAAAGCGAAATGGCAACTAGGAAAAATCGACTGGGAGAGCAACCCATTCCAGAAAAACACCCCAAGGGCAAAAACGACCCCTCCCTCAGTCCAAAAACGCGTCCCTCCTTCCCCAGCTGCCCCAAAATACCAAAACGAGTTTCTGGGCCTAGAAAAACGCAGGGTTATGGCCAAAAAACGTGAGGATAAACTTCAGGGAGCTCAGACTGCGTGAGAGGAAGAATGGCCATGGGTGAAGAATGGCTTTGGGCCCATTTCGTGGGGGTTTTCTTGCCCAACCAGCAAAAAACATGATTTTCCAAGTTGATGGCTTGCCCATGCACGAAAATTGACAGCCATACCTCTCCCATCCCAAGGCATTTATTGTCTCAACCAATCTTTGGAAGAATTAAATGATTGGGTGCATGAGACAAAATGGGTAGTTGGTGGTTTATGGGTTTTCTCATTGACACATGGATTAAAACCATTGGCTCAAGGGTTCGGTTATTTTCCCTCCCTCTTCCTTGTAAAGATCATGCCCCCGTCTCTTTTGTTGCATTGCGTAGCTGGTTGTGGGTTTTTCATTAAAATTGCATATTTACATGATGTTCGATTTTACATTGTGCACTGCTAGCACAATAACCATATGCATCTATTCTAATTGCCGATACATAAAACGATAAGTCAGTGGCGGGGCCTTGGCCTTGAGCTCCTCGCCATGACTAAATGACAATATTTACATCATTTACAATATTAATGCAATAGGGTTAAGCTGGGGACGTTACATTCCCCTCCCCTTGGAATAACACCGTCCTCGGTGTTTCAACACTTCGGAAAATAAATACCCACTTTACATATGTCCAAAATTCACAAAAAATGTGGTAGGTTTGTCCTGCAATTCACCCTTTACTTGGGTCTTTCAGGACTAAGTCCTTTGGTCTTTACAAGCTGCTCTTGCTGGCTAGGACCTTCTAGCTCTGCATGAGGACATCGTTCCACAACAATTTCTTCTTTTCCTCTTCCTTCCAACTGGTCCACGAACCTGGGGAATTTACGGTTGCTACCCCCTTGATATTCTCTTGTTGGGAAGTCACGGAGGCAATGATTCCCTCCACATCCCCAACATTTCATCGGCGGCTTTACCTTTTCCCGGTCCATTTACTTTGACTCTTCCCACCTGGGGCGTTTCTTAATCGGACGATTAGATGAAAGCTTCTTCATTGACCCACTTTCCTTTCCCTTGTTGATTTCTCCCAGAATGCTTTTTACCTCTTTTTGCAGACGAATAGAGTCCTGCAAAGCTTCATGGTTTCTCTCATTTTGTTGCCTCTGTAGCTTGAGAATCTCCCCAAGATTCTCTTGGGTCCTGGCAATTGTTTGAAGAAGACTTTCAGCCAACTCTAACATCCCTCGGTCTGCTGCCATGGTCAATGGGCACAACTGAACACACTTTGCTTACTAGCAATACTTTCTTGTGCCGGCCGCAACCAATTGTTTCACTTTCTTACCTGTGAAATTCATCATGGGAATTATTTGTTAGGACAAGCATAACATAAACATTTAAGATTAGCCAATTATTTCCTAATTGACATGGAATGTCCAATATGCTTTATTCATGGGAATCCCATACTTTTCATGCTTTCCCAACATACACATGAACTCATTCATGTTCATCTTTTCACAGGAAATTTACTACTTCAGCATTCACAATTCATCTCAAGCAATTACACACAATCTATTTTCAGCCATGATATGCACTCAACAATCTTTTGTTTTATAATTGCATCAATCAAAAGGAAAGAGAAGAGTAGGGATTTCTCCCTCTTAGTCTTGTTCTATTATGGAGCTACACCATCGCTGTGGTTTCATGCTCCTTAGTCTCTTTCACTTCAATGTGAATGCTTTGACTTTCCTTTCTTGGCTATGACACTTAGTGTCTAAGGTCTTCATATAGATTTCAACTAGGGAACCCTTCCCCATTGTCGCTTACAGAACCTTTGGCTGCTAGGACCCACACAGTTCCACTAGCACCATCTTCCATTACTGCTCATACTGAGCTCTTTAGGACAGTCATATGTCCACATGCATCCTCCAGATGTTTTCATAGTCCTTGCTTCCAGCAATACCTACACTCAAACGTTGAGTCAATTCACATGTTTAGTGTATTTTCATAGGGTTTATTTCCAAATGAGAATTTAAGAAATCATAATTAAATCATATACACATGTATATTCATAAGCAAGAAGTTGCAAGATAACCAAATACTTATCTGTATTGTGCATTTCCTCGCTACTCCACAGGTATCCTTCTCTGCTTTACAAGCCTTGGATCACCTGTGGGGTGGATGCTTGGCCAGCACACATGCTGCTCCACAACATCATCCGAATAGGCAATGCCAAGCCAGTGCACCGACTGGGTTTATCAGGCATCCCAAAAATCTGTATGCTAAGCCAGTATGCCGACTGGGTTTATCAAGCATTTCAAAAATCAGTATGCTAAAGCCAATACGCCGACTGGGTTTATCAAGCATTTCAAAAATCAGTATGCTAAGCCAGTACGCCGACTGGGTTTATCAAGCATTTCAAAAATCAGTATGCTAAGCCAGTACGCCGACTGGGTTTATCAAGCATTTCAAAAATCAGTATGCTAAGCCAGTACGCCGACTGGGTTTATCAAGCATATACAATAAACCATTTCCAAGCCAGTTCTCCGACTGGGGTTTGTCAGGAAATAACACCCTTCACCAATACCTCCACATCATGCAAGTAACCAATGCCAAGCTAGTACACCGACTGGGTTTATCAGGCATCCAGCAACCTTTCACCACAACTCCCAAATAACCCAATGCCAAGCCAGTACACCGACTGTGTTTATCAGGCATCCAACAACCATTCGTCACAACTCCCAAATAACCAATGCCAAGCCAGTACGCCGACTGGGTTTATCAGGCATACAACAACCATTGCCAAGCCAGTACATCGACTGGGTTTATCAAGAAATATGAACAACATAATATGATTACGTGGCTCCTTCTCTTGTGCAACCAGCGGTTCCCCTCCAGGAACTCCATAGGTGACTCACTTGACTGCAGGCTAGCATGGCCCCACAATACCCACTCACACTACACAAGGATGATACCCCTTTTCTGCAGCACAGCTCCTCGGGCCTATCCATCTCTTCTAGTGTCCTTTAGTGTGAGCGTAGAAAGGTTACCACTTGCCCATACAGTCCTCTTGAGCACCCTTTCTTCACTTTGCCTCTTACGTGCAACACCCAGTTGCATTTGTATAATCTGTTAGCACAAGAAGGGTAAGCAGACTCATTAGTATTGCTGCTCTTAAATCGTAACCATATTTCATAACATTCACTATCAAGTATTGAAACACCAGGAATGCGTCCATTCCCTTAGGGTGTAGTCAATATTGAAAAACCCTATCATGATCCAGCACCAGAAAAGGTGTGCACCCCCTTTCCAATGTGCGCCATGTAGGCCCTAATCATACTCAAGCAATCTGCAATGATATAAATAAGATAGAGCATGCTCTGCACATTAACCATAGTAATTTAGACATGAATGTTCTTGTCTAGGGTCACAGAATACTCCTTCATTTTGCAGATGTGTCTCACATGCCTTCTGGGCATAGCTTTACCATCTCACTTTCATGGTTTATCGTCATGCGGTTTGGCTGAGACATTATTAATGGCGTTTCTTCCGAAACCCATTTCCAAGCATGGGGTCTTTTCCATCTGGTTTGGCTTCTGCAGGCCATCACACATGATCTTCCTGCAATGTGTCATCCTGGTACACTTTATCAAATAGCCAAATAGTCAGCGACATTTAGCAATAAGCTTCAAATATGATTGTTCCATAACCAATCAATAGCATTAATAATTAAATTCAATATAAAGTTTACAATTCTGTCTCCTACAGAAATTGATTTGCTTAGCAATGAGGCTATCCTCATATTGTTTGGCTCCTGTAAGTGACATCACTCTGCCTGTTATGGTCTTATGCCTGCTGCCATACATGAGCATCCACTTACAGCATGTCCTCCTGACACATTTTCATATAAGCCAAACAGTCAGTGACATTTATTAGCAAAATTTCAAATCTGAAACATTTACAAATCTGATATTTACAACTGTTCTTACTAACAGAACTTAGAGCTCTCAACCATGAGATTCCTCCTTATAAACTCACGATCAAATTTCACAGTCATATCATTTATAACAGCCGCATGAAATGATCATCGAATTATCATCAATTCATCCTTTCATTCATTATTTATTTTGCAATGACATATGTATCATCCCTATGCATTCATACAATGCATCACAAGATTTATAAAATCTCTTAATGCACATCTACTCAATGCTACTTTGCATTGTTTCATGAGTACTATGCATCCAAGCATATTATGATCGAAACATGACTATCTCATATAACTTGCATTACCATAATCAGGACCACCAGTCCCTCACTTGCTTTGGTTATCGAGCACATAACCATCATACACATGGCATGATATAAATTCATATGAATGCATTGAGATTTCTAAATAGTCATAGGGTGTAAGGATCATTTCCTTCACTTACCCACACCTCACCAAGCTTGGTAGGTTAACAGTCCCAATCGGTAACCAATGTCACATGCAAACTATCTCAACATAACTCAAACATAGTTGAAGAGATCGTACCAAATCCCCTTTCAGCATTCATGCAATTGGGCACCGTTAATCATTACCTGCATGGTTACCATCAACATCGCCTGATGTTACCTGATCAATTGGCCTCTTACCAAGGCTGCTCAATCCTTTTGCCAACTTTATGATCATAGATTTGTTGCACCATCCTTTCTGCATAAGGTTGTTGGTTTCATACAGCAACATCCTCAGCACATTTAGCCATGCTCTGTGTTATCTTTGGTCCTACAACCAATACCAACATCAATAATGATTATCAGCCACAATGTTCTCCATCAGTGGTTCATGGCATTTGCAGACTTCATTATTTTACCAATATGCAACATCCCATTTATGCACAAGCATTCCCACATGTACTATGCAATGTTTGTTAAGATGCCCATCTAGTGCATATACATCTATGTAATCCCTTACATTTTTAACATTTTTATGCCATATGACAATTTCATAATTATAAGTATGATAACAAACAAGGGTTTAAGGAATTCTTTCCCTTTTCGATCCCTCCTCGTATAATGGAATTTCTCTTCCATATCATGCAATTGTAGAAATTGCCCACATTGACAACAAAATTTGTTTGTCAAAAACAGCCGCTGGCACTCTTCTGCACTAAATAACTATAATATCTGTAGACCTCATTCAAACTCTGGTCATGCATCATTGTTCCCTGCTGGACAAGCTTTCCAATGCCTGTCTTCATGCTCCATTCCGACATCAGGTGCGGAAACTGCATCCCTTCAAAAAGACAACTTTCACTCCAGTTCTGCACATTTTACACAGTTGCATTTTGGTCCCGAATGCTAACTTCAGCCACCTGTGGAAGAAAATCTATGAGGAATCACAAAAACTTATCTATCGGGCGAAGTTATTCCATATAATAAGGAACACTCAGCAATTCACGGATTTCAATTCAGATGCACCATTCATCTTCTATGAATTTCTGGATTTCACTACTTCTCACTTTTCACATTTTCCCAAAATTCCAAATTTTGGGCCAAAAACGGCTATCTCCTAAACGGTGCATTTCTGGAAAATCTTCGTCTAACGGAAGCTGTCCGTCTTAATGAGAATATGAAATGTCTAGTTCAGTAAAATTTCTGATTCCCACATCTAGGGTCACTTTTACTGCCCACAAGCTTTTCAAAATCCCGAAAAAGTGGCCCGGAACAGTGCTTTTTTGGCCTTCTTGCTCACCCCGGCTTCACATCCCTTGGAGTTTCACTCCCAGATTCCGAACTTAACATTGTTCCTGCTTCATGACTGCCTCATATCAATTTCAGCTCAAACCGACCTTCTGTCAAGCCTCGGGACTCCGTCCTTCAAAAGTCACTATTATCCATTTTCTGTCAAATCGGAGTGTAATGGGCCCGGGGTCTTCACTGGTTATTTCATGGCCTCCGAGCCCCACAGGAATCATCCCATTCCGAGCCCCGATGCTCCCCCTATCCAAAAAATGAGCCCTCGTTTGTTTGTTTGTTTGTTTGTTTTTTTTTTTTTTTGGGCGATCTCTCCGCAGCTGCGGGACGGTTCACTGAATGCTCCCGCAATTACGGGCCGGTTGGTTGTATCCTTCCGCAGTTACGGGCCGGTTGGCTATATCCTTCCGCAGTTGCGGAATGACTCGGTGAAGTCTTCCGCAATTGCGGAACGACTCGGTGAAGTCTTCCGCAATTGCGGAACGATTCGCCGAAATCTTCCGCAGTTGCGGAATGATTCGGCGAAGTCTTCCGCAGTTGCGGAATGATTCGCCGAAGTCTTCCGCGATTTCGGAAGAGATTTCCCTCCGAAATTTCGGAAGAGATTTCCTTCCGAAATTTCCTTTTGACGCCGGACACTTAGAAATTTTTCTGCTTTTTCGGAGCATTTCGCCGAATTTTTCCGCGTTGCGGGACAACTCGCTGTATCCTTCCGCAATTTCGGAGCCATCCGCAGAATCCTTCCGCAGTTTCGGAAGACTTTCCCGAATTCTTTCCGAAACAAACTTTAAACAAAAATTTTGAAAACACTTAGAAAAATTTTCCGCTTTTTTCGGAGGAATTCGCCGAATTTTTCCGCGTTGCGGGACAACTCGCGGAATCCTTCCGCAATTTCGGAAGAGAATTCCTTCCGCAAAATTCGGAAGAGAATTCCTTCCGCAAATTTCGGAAGAGAATTCCTTCCGAAAACTTCCCTTCGCAAATTTCGGAAAAACTCGCCGAATGCCTCCGAAATTTCGGAAAGATTCGCCGAATGCTTCCGCAGTTGCGGAAGACATTCGGGAATTCTTTCCGAATCAGTATTTAAACAGAATTTCAAAAACACTTAGGGAAAAAATTTGAAACTTTCTTTTCTTATGACCGCAAGTGGATTTGGCCCATAGAGGCCCAATGCTGCAACCAGCAGCTCTGATACCATTCTGTCACGTCCCCTCCCATTCTACCAGCTAGATGGAGAGGATCGTGAGGTTAAACCGGGCATCTAGCCCCATAAATTTTAAACCACTAAGCATTCACATAATACAACAGAGATATAAGGATGCGTAATTATTTGTTTATACACAGCAGAGGAAATTTCAACTACTCATTCACCATACATTCAAGATATTCATCAATTAAGCAATTGAAAGGTAGCACAAGGGAATACTTATCTTAAACCAAGTAGTTCCCGAGCAACCAGCTACGCTTCTGCAACGTTCCACCCAACCGTATGCCAGTGTGCTCCTCAATCTCTCAGCACCACTGCCACCCCCCGAGCTGGGCATGATCTCCACTAGGAAAAGGGGAAAACAGGCTCTCACATAGCCAAAGGTATATCAAACTCAGCCAAGCCAATCAGCAATTGGATTTCTCAGGCTGTTAAGAGATGGGTGCATGCATCATCAAGAGCATAAGTGTTGGGCAGGAGAAAAACGCCTATACAGTGGAATGCCCAACAATGGGTTTCTACCAGTTCCAAAAAAAAACGTGGGTAGACTCAAAGCGAAATGGCAACTAGGAAAAATCGACTGGGAGAGCAACCCATTCCAGAAAAATGCCCCAAGGGCAAAAACGACCCCTCCCTCAGTCCAAAAACGCGTCCCTCCTTTCCCAGCTGCCCCAAAATACCAAAACGAGTTTCTGGGCCTAGAAAAACGCAGGGTTATGGCCAAAAAACGTGAGGATAAACTTCAGGGAGCTCAGACTGCGTGAGAGGAATAATGGCCATGGGTGAAGAATGGCTTTGGGCCCATTTCATGGGGGTTTTCTTGCCCAACCAGCAAAAAACACGATTTTCCAAGTTGATGGCTTGCCCATGCATGAAAATTGACAGCCATACCTCTCCCATCCCAAGGCATTTATTGTCTCAACCAATCTTTGGAAGAATTAAATGATTGGGTGCATGAGACAAAATGGGTAGTTGGTGGTTTATGGGTTTTCTCATTGACACATGGATTAAAACCATTGGCTCAAGGGTTCGGTTATTTTCCCTCCCTCTTCCTTGTAAAGATCATGCCCCCGTCTCTTTTGTTGCATTGCGTAGCTGGTTGTGGGTTTTTCATTAAAATTGCATATTTACATGATGTTCGATTTTACATTGTGCACTGCTAGCACAATAACCATATGCATCTATTCTAATTGCCGATACATAAAACGATAAGTCAGTGGCGGGGCCTTGGCCTTGAGCTCCTCGCCATGACTAAATGACAATATTTACATCATTTACAATATTAATGCAATAGGGTTAAGCTGGGGACGTTACAGTGGTATAAGAACCAGCGTCTGCCACAAGAAATGTGCTACTGTGTTTCAGGGAAACCAACGCACAAGACATAAATGCGCTACTATAAGTACAACAGACCAACGCACAGGGACTTAAAGAAATAAAAACAATTTCCAAAGCAGATTGAAATGAATCAAGATAGAATGAACATGAAAATAACCTATAAAAACCTCTCAGAGAACAAAAGATTGAATAAACTGGAAGAAAACCTAGCAAGGTCCCCTAGAGCAGAAAACAACCAGTCACTCTCCAGGGTTGTCGCTAGTCTGTTGTGCAGGAAAATACCTGATAGTGGGGAGATGACACTACCAACTTCTAGGGTGACAGGTAAATACATTCATGTTTCGTATTAATTACTACAAAATTGAAAGAAGTTAGGGTTCCGAAAGTTGTACCTTTTTAACAATGGCTGGTCCTAGCTTTCGCCCGATCCTTTGCTATGATGAACCTGCAAAACAAAGTTAACCTTCCTCAGCACATCTTGACTGTAATAAATATGATGAAATTGGAAATAAATTAACATCAACTACAATAAGATATTTAACCAAATAGACATTCAATTTGGGACGGGAAGGGTATTTCCACCTTTTATTGTCAAAGAAATGTAGATAAGTACAGATATACCTAATCTGTCTAGACACTTCTGCAAGCGACTCCTGGGCTCCTGCTCCTCACAATGACTTGGGAATTCCTCCAGCGTAATAGCAGCTTATCATTCCTTCTAGGTCCCTGTCTCATGGCTTCCCCTTGTATTTATGGGATAAGGTAGGCAGTTGAATTCGAGAGGTGGTTGAATTGAGAGGTTGGGGAAGTTGCAGAAATAACTTCAACTAATCCCAATTCGTTATCTTAATATATTTTTTCATTTCATCTTAAGATGTGCGCAGGTTTCATACAAGTAGAGTAGCGCACATTATGTAACTTTTGCATTTTACAACTAGCTTTTGCAACATTTTAGAGGATGTGCACAGGTTGTCTTCAATAAGACCAGCGTTCAGAACACTAGATCACTGTGGCAATAGTAGCGCACACATGGTGAAAACTGTAGAAAAATATGTTTTTCAGCTGAAGAGTGTGATCTCAGCAATAACTCATCCAGGGTCAATCTGGCTCTTCCATCCATAGTGTCCTTTTGTGTGATTGACAGAGCAATGTGATCACGAACGAAGAAGTGCAGATTTGACCTATAACAGGTAGTGTCAATATATTGAATGCAATGCATACTATTAAGACATGTGCTTGTTGGGACTTATGGGTGTAATTTATGTTTAGCAATCCTTTCTTATTTGCTTTCCTAAGCATTTCATTCTTGTTTTAACTACTGGTGGAATAGGCCCTCTTTCAACCAAGCCCCCCGACCCACCACTTTGATCATTAGCTTATTTCCCCTCGTATTATATAAAGCATGCAATGCATTGATTCACTTTCCTAAAATTGAGTTGATTCTCTTAATTAATAAAGGTTTTCCTACATATCGTTTCTCTGTTTTCCAAACAATCTTCATCCATGATATATGCCTCTTCGAATAGAGGGAGTGTGTCGACCTGACCCACTTAATCGAAGTTGGGGTAGAAAGAAGGGCGCTTATGAAAATTTCTTGTTCAGAGTGGCCTAGATATGGATGGGAAAACATTAGTCTCGAAAATCTATTGTTTCTTTCTAGAGAAGAATCCAGTTGGGATAGACAAAGCCACCTAACTCCAACCTCCCTTTAGGCCCTTTTTCCAACGATGATATTTTTTCTACCTTGGTTTTCTATTTGTATATGAATTGACATGTTTTTTCTTAGGATATGTGTGACTCCCCTACATATATATTTTTATCTTCTAAGAGTTCCTTGGCATTTACCTTGTAGGACAAATTAATCATTGCATTCAATGTGACGGAAAAAGGGTTGGTAAAAATTCCTTTCATGGGCATATTTGAACCCAAAATCCGATCGTATATTTATTTGAACTTCGACAATGCTCCGTCTAAAATTCAACAAAGATGTTTTTTTTAACATTAGTAAAATTTCGTCGGATATCCGACAGACACAACAATCTATCGAATATCCAACATCAGTTTGTCGAATAACCTACACAATATTTTTACCAATTTAGTTGGAAAACTGTCGAATATACAACATTAACGATGTCAAATATCTGACTGCATGGATGTTGAATAACCTACGTATTAATTTTACCAATTGATCCGACACATGTTGAATATCCAACACAAAATACGTTGAATATTCGACATGGTAGACGTCGAATAACCCATGTATCAATTTGAGCAATTGTAGAAGATTCGACAGAGCAAGCACAAATAGATGTCGAAAATACGACACCTATAGGATAATATCACACCACTATCCATCAGAACGCATTGGATGGAAAACTACTTTTGTCGTTGGAGATACAACAGAGTCGTCGAAGCACTATTTAGATTCGTCGGATATGGAGGATTTAATTTTTTGTTTATAAAAATACTGATTAGATCAATGAATAGGGCAGATTAGGGCCTTTTTAAGAGGCTAGTTTGTAGGCCCTAGAGTAGATGTTGTCATGCTATTCTCTCATCAAATCATTCTCTTACCTATGCCCATATTCCTCTTTCACATATTAGTATGAGAGTGCATGTCCTTTCTGTTATGGTTACGAGATTAAAATAATCTTGAGTTCTAATTTCACCATGAGTTGAACCGGTCCACCCAGTATTGTTGTTTTCTTCTTGGTGTGAATCCTCCATTTTCTTTCCCATGTAACATTCCCCTAGTTCCTTTAGTTGTATTCTTAAATCCTTACTTTCCATTGGCCAATATTGCTCTATTATTTCCCATTCCTCAGGTCATTGACTGTGTTTGAATTGAGGGGGTGAGTATCCTCATTGGACATGGCTTCCATTTATGCTTCCACATAAATCCTATTGCAACCGATTGAATTATGTGCCAAAGCAATTTTCTTGAATTATATCAAGCCACCCAAGTGTCTCCTAGAAGGGGCCCCTTCCATAAGAGCAAGGTGAAACAAAGGGAGTGTAATTCAACTTGAAACCATGCCCAAAAATCTCTACCAGTCTAAAATTTCCAGAAAACGTGATGAATTGTCTCATCTTGACCACACAACACACATGTCAACTTAGAAATTCCAACTTTGTGAAGTACGATCTTAGCAACCAAAACTTGTTGAGTCAAAATACACCCCCGAAATTTATGTTTGAAAGAGCCACAAACCTTCGAAATGGTTGATATCTCAACCATAGCATAATTGGATATCCAAATAACCATATTTTATTTAAGCAAATGCCAATGTTAGAAGAGTGCCTAATCAAGCCATAAATATATTTCATTTGATAAATGTAAATAGGCTTTTCACTTTTCCATCTAATTCCCTCCAAATTGGGCCTTCCCCATGTATCAAAGTTTTATATAAACAATTCTCTATAATCATGCAACAAATACCCTATAAAATAGTTTTGTTATCATTAGTAAGATTTTGAACACAATGTAGAGTCTAATTTAGAGTCCTCCATGTGTGCTAATGTCGGGTCTCTTGATTCTACAAGTCCTTTTAAAGATACAAGCCTTTCTTAGCCAACCTTTTCCCTATGTAATTTGGTGAGACCAATTTGACCTCTTGGAGGCTCGAATATCTATATTGGTTGGGATGTTATATCCTAAGCATCACGAGGCCATTCAAACTACCAATAGAGAAAGCAAGAGACTGTTTGCAAGTTTGTTCACACCCTTTTAAGTGGTACCAAACTTGAAATCATAAAATTATCCACATTACCAATACTATCACAGATAAAAAAAGGACCTTTAATACCCACAATATCCTAAGATTGTTGAATATTTTCTAGGGAGCTGGAAAACTTATAGTTTTTTAGCAGGCACTATGTTGGGTGAGCATGCATGTGAGATGTCAATGGTTTTGTCTAGATCTGTTCCTGGTGGTGAACTTTAATTTTCCTCATATATATTTGTTGAGGTGACTGTTATTTTAAGTAGGTGACACATGAAAAAGGGGCATGATGACATTTGGCATCTTTGATGATTGAATGTACTATTATTCATTTCAATGCAATCCAATTGATTTCTTGTTAGTTAACTTGGTATGACAAAAATGAAATTTTAAGGTTGGAACGCTTTATTGGATCCATGAGGAACCCTTGCATGTGTCATATTTGGTATCTATAAGTTACTTGAACTATAATATATTTTTTTTGAATTTGAATCTGTTAGAAAACTAAAATAATCATATGCTTTAGAGGAGTTCCATACCACATAAAGCACAAGCTCAGACCATACATATCAAGCACATCATAGACTTGAAAGTTACTCACCATCATAGACATGGAAGGTCCTCACCAGATATGTAAGAATTTTCAATAAATTAGTTTAAATTCCATCTCTTCATAACAACATTCAATAAAACAAAACTGGTTAACAAAATGTAATATTCTTATCCAGTAGTTATCCATATGGGATGGAAATATTCCATGAAAATATGTAGATGATGGCCCATGTTTATAGACAAAGGCACCATTTCTGCTACAAGAAAAAGTTGCTTCTGCAACATATATTATCACTCCATTTGTTATAAAAAGACACAAGTTAGACTCTACACTTGCTCCTATAAGTAGGAAAATCAGAAAAGTATGAAATAATAGAGATGATGTGGTATTAGAAAACTTTAAAGAAAGGCCATTTCTAAAAACCGACAAGGATATTCCTCAGCAATTTTGATACTATCAATCATAGAGGATACCTTCTTGATTAATGAAAAACCTAAGGTACTTCATAGAAGTCTAGGAAAAAAAATTCTCTTTTGTGACCTACAACTTATGCTTATGTAGTAGCTATAGGATAAGAAGAACACGATGCAAATGCTCATCCCATGTGTTTCTTAAACAATAATATTATCCAAATATATGACAAAGTTTTATCATGAATTGGCAAATTTATAGTGTGTTCAAATTGAAACTCTAGAAAAGATGTGAGAAGTCACTTGAAAGTCTCTAGTTATGCTTTTTTCTTGTTGATGTGACCTAATGTTAATTTGTTTCAAATTTTTTTCTTGCTAATGCAACATTTCATGATGTAACCAAGTGTGATTTTTATTTTTTATATACTAGTATGAATCATTCAAAGTTCATAGAGGAGGGCGCACTTGTTGAAGGGATGGAAACACGACCACAATTCATGTGGTCTATAAATATTAAGAAGCTTAATTCTTAGCTTAAAACTCTTTTACATTGTATAAAATGAATATAGTTCATCCAGACTCATTGTCATGTCCCCATTCAAATAATTGCATAGCAGGACAATCCCATCAATCCTACCAGTTCCCCAGGTTGGATGGGTACATTTGGAATTGTAATGAGGGAGCAAATGAATAATGTTTATACATTATAATAGTTCAAGTATTTAATAAAAAGGTTGAATAAATAAATTCAAGATAAATTCTAAGTGGCAATTGGTTTTGAAGACATATGGAGGATGTGGGACCCACACTAGCTTGATTTCTCACTGCCACATGGCATCTCTCTCTTTCCATTTTGAATCCATGAGAAGGAAAACATTATTGGGTGAATTGGTAAGTTCATACACATGGAATTGAGCATCTTAGGTCGAATTGGGATGGAATGGTAACCTCCATGGAAGAGAAAGAGTCAAATTAAAAGTTTGTGGACACTTGGGCTAGATTCCCTAGCCCCTATGACAACAATGATGAAACATCTATGACATCTATGAAAAATTTAAGATCTGACTTCTGTCATCTCACTATTATGACATTTCAGCCTCAAAAATAGGCTCCAAGAGGGCGCTCATGGGAGTTGGAGAAGCCAAAGAGACTCCCACTCGAATTGGGAGAAGATGGAAGGTTGGGAACTAGGGAGACAAGTGGAAAATGTGGAATCTCTCATAAGTGGAAATCTCTAGAAGCTAATGGGAGGAATTCGAACCATAGGAGGCTAAGGTTGGTTATAAAATATAGAAATCAAGTATGAGAATGGCTTTTGATCATTTGAGAAAAATTGCATTTGTGAAGAGAGAGCTAGTGGATGACTAGTTTCTTGCCTTAGCTAATTTAGAGGGTGAAAGATTCCCATCCAAGTTGGTGTTTGGAGAGGAAACTCAGGTCTTTCATGGAGATTTAATTAAGTTTGTATTTGCAGGTGTAATCTACAGGGAAGCTCATATTTTCTCCTAGTGCAAACACTTTCTCTCAACCATTTCCAGTTTTGATGGCATATTCTTGCTCCTTGAGGGATTGCGCTTTGGGTGAGCTCTTTGTACTTCTTGGGAGAGATTCTCATGATAAATTTCTGATTGTAATAATCTTGATATACTCTTTTCTTCATCTTCAAAAAGTATCAGGTCGAAATACCAAGTGTTTGTATGTAAAAATGATGATTAATGACCAAACCATGACGATTTCCCCACTACATTGATATATGCCATTGCAATGTTGATGATTTTGAATGAAATAATGTTTATCTGATATATTTATGATGAATGGAATGAAATTTATGAGTATTAAAATTTTCATATTCAGCACTTGATCATTTAAAGACATTTTACTGAGTTTATTTGCATTTGGAGAAGATTTGGTGCCATTTCCCCAAGGGTCGAACTAGTCATTTTTTCTTTTGTTTGGGAGAAGGTTAGAACAGACTTAATAACTGATTAATGGTGCACACGAGACCTAAATAATTTCCCTTAGAAATCCCCTACCTATTTTCAGAATTTCGAATGGGTTTGGAGGCATTTGGAGATCCATTTTTAGCTCTTACCCTGGGGGATTAGAACCTCAAATTCCTAGTTAAATGCCATACTTTGTCCAACATCTAAAACCAGTGTGCAGAAGTTTTTGGAGGGCCATAATTCGTCCCTGAACATCATATTCAAGTCTTAATATCAGTCACATACCTTCTCAGAATATTTGGGAGCATTTGGGTTAATTTGGATACCTAGGAATCAAAACTAGTCAAAGGTCCAAAAAGAGAAAAAAGTGAAAAATTGGTCATTTAAAATAAATTTCTTAAAAGGGACATTACACTCATCTACCCACGTTCACCATTAACAATCCTCAGGTGGAGGTGGTCACTAAAATGATGCGTGGGAAGCATCCACATTTGAGAGGATATTATAGTGAGCTTTGTTATTTTTATTCTCCCTGCTTATTTATTTAGTTTGTTAGAAATGAGCCTATTTGGTATATTCTTCTTAAAGTGAAATTGTTTGTCCTATATTACATTGTAACAAGAAGCATCTAGGTTTCTCATGTATACTGCTTCTCTGATGCACTTTGTTGATTTGATATGTAGGGTTCAAAACAATGTGAATGGTAGATTCTAGAAATACAGACCCCAAAGATGTTTTGCTACACACAATAAATCTCATAAATGCCTTGGGATTGAAAGTGACCAAATTGAAAATGCGACATATGGTTACAAAAAAAAGTGTTTAGGGGACATGGAAAACCGATCTCAGAATCTGAAGTGAGTCATAACTTATTGCAAGCTCTACTTAGTGCATTATATTTTGCACACCAGGCATGCTAGAAAACATTGTGGTTCCTTGAAGATAGAATTCATGACTTAAATTTTAGTGACATGAGCCTAGGCCTAAATGGAAGGCTTACAAGCTAAACTTTGTTTCATATTACCTTTAGAAGGGCATTCCCAAGCATTTTCCATTTAAAGTGCATTTTAAGTTTCTTGCTATGACTGAGGACAAGTGTGGACCATAAATTGACCGAAACTAGTTGTTAAACACAAGTATTGTTTTTGTTCTTGAATGAAGTCGATTTTTTGTCCATTTTTTACAATTTAGTTGGTTATCAGATTTTTGAGAAAGGTATAAGCAATTGTACCAGGTTGATCAACACAAGTTTCTCCGTCTGTGATGTACCTGCAATAATGAATTAATGCAAATACACGAGATATCAGAAATAATAGAATAGAATCGCTTTTATATTGATCACGGGCCACTTCGACGGGGCAACCTCCTTTGAGCAAGCTCAATACAATTAACTTCACGGTGCCTTCAATGACCTCAACACACACTTATATACTAAGTCTATGCCCAATACTATGAGTCAAAACCATGGGACATATAATACTACAGGACGACTTACAAAGCATATGCGTCCAATACTATGGGCTAATATAAACTACGGATCAACAAATACTACGGGACGACTTACAAAGCATATGCGTCCAACAACAATATACTAACATGGTAAAGAGAAGGGTTGACATAGGTTCCTAACATCCCCTCTCCCTTAGAAAAAGCTTTGTCCTCAAAGCTTTGGTTGGAGAAATTGCTGCAGAATCTGAAGGAGTGGTTCCCCGGTAGCATCCTTGGTTTGCATTTCGGGCCACTGACGTCTTTGGAGTCTCAAGGAGGATTGCTTGGAAGGATGTAGATGAAGAAGACCCCTGTCAGCTGCGTGGAAAATGCGATCAGAACGGTGCTGATCGGCTTGTTGTTTCAGGCGAATTCTGGCCATGTGAAGATTGTCCTGCAGAATGAGAAGAATCTGATCGCGGTTTCGAAGAACCGAGTCAATTTCCTGAACTGGGGAGCTACTAAGGGTGTATGGAAGAAGAACTGGCAGTGTTTGTCCATAGACTGCTTCATATGGTGTCCTTTGAGATGTGGTATTGTACCACCAGAGTGCTGCTAGGAAATCCATAGAAATAGTTGGCCAAAGCTGTGTAGTGATGGGCAAGGGTTTGATCAATCCCGAAAGGAGTGTCGGTTCCCCCTTGTTGACTTGGAAAGTATCATCATTAGCCACCAGCTGTTGAATTGTCATTTTTAGTCCCAGCCAAAAGAAGTTACATTGTTCCTGGTCATACATTTTGCAGAACCCAGAGTGCCCTGTTGATGAAGAAGCATGGAGATCATAGAAGAGATAGCCCTGTTGAACATATGGCAACCAATTTGGAACAAGCAGAGAAAGAGCTGTAAGAGAAACTGGGTCATCAATTGTGCGAGAAGGAGCATCTTCCACCATATTTTCCTTACCCTTCTTGTAAGTGATCACATAGGGATAACCCATGAGTTGCATAACCCATTGCAGGTGTGTTGGGGAGGAGACCCATTGTTCCAGAAAATTTTCCAGGCTCGGGAGATCAGTCTTGATGCAGAAATAATTGCCTAATAGGTATGGCTGCCACTTCTGTACTGCATGCAAAATAGCCATAATTTCCTGCTGAGAGGTAGATGTGGTTACATTCTTACCGAAAAGGTCTCTTGAAGGTAGCAAGCTTAATGGTTCAGCAAAGATACCTGCATATCTATCCAAGGAAGTAGTGGAGACTGTTGATGGGTGCATTTGAATGGAATTGAGCTGAGCGATGACACCATGTGAATTCTTCTTAAGGATTTTTTCCAGGCGATGTGAACTGATGATGCAGAGAGACCCTGGTTGTAAGCCCCAAAATTTGTGTTGTGCCCCATTGACGTTAAACTGCATCCAGAGTTCAGCAAAATCCCATAAGATGGGGCCAAGTGTGCGTAGCCATTGAACGCCCAAAACCACATCACATCCGCCTAAGGACAAGGCAAACATGTCGGAGCGTAGGTTATAATCTTCCATAGAGATACACACATTGTGACACTTCCCCTTGCAAGGTAAGGTGCCCCCATTGGCAACCATGACTTCAAAGTTGGAGCAAAGATGGACAAAACAATCAGCCTGTTTGGCAATTCGAGGGTCAATGAAGTTATGAGTGCTACCAGAATCAATGAGTATGGTAAGAGGGAGCTTCTTGAAGTATCCCTTGACCCACATTGTTTGTGGGGTGGTGATGCCGGTTACAGCATGGAGAGAGATCTCGGGTGGGTCGTCCTGAGATGGGGTGTCAACAGGCGGGTGTTGCATGTCGACCGGATCATCTACTGTATCTGTAGCTTCTTCACCAAGTTCTAAGGCAGGCGAAGAATCCACATCCAAGATATAGAGCTTTTGTTGAACACATCTATGTCCCCGAGTGAATTTCTCATCACAATTATAGAAAATCCCTTTTTCTCGGCGTGCCTGCATTTCTATTTCAGACAAATGCTTGATAGGAGTTGGTTGAGGAGCAGGCGTGATGGAAGGTCGTTGGGAACCCATATTTCTGAAGGGAACAAAGGTGGGTTTGGAGCGTTGTTGAGCTGCGATCTTGTCCTCGGCCAACTTAGCCAACCCTAGGACTTCCATCATTGTGTTGGGACAAAACATTTTGACCTCTGAGCGGATTTCATCCTTGAGACCACTGATAAAACAACTCCTGTAGAATTCATCAGACAATCCTTCTGTGTGATTGGCTAGTTTCTCAAATTCCATCTGATACTCTCTCACTGTGCCAGTTTGGTGAAGTTTAGTGAGTGCTCCTGTGAAGTCGTCAAAAGCACTAGGACCAAATCGTGGCAAAATGAGTTGGCAAAAATCTGTCCAGTTTGGCTCGGGATGAGCTTTGATGTACCAACGGTACCATTGAAGGGCTTCCTGTTCCAAATGAAAGGATGCAAGTGGAACTTTCTGAACATCAAAAGTATTATGCAGACTGAAATATTGTTCTGCTCGGTATATCCATCCAGTCGGATCAGTACCATTGAAGCGAGGAAAGTCAAACTTCGGCCCACGAAAATTGCTAGAAGCAGAGAACCCGGTGGCTACAAAAGATTCTGGCTGTCTGGTATTGTTCATGGCTGAATGCTGAAGATGGAGGTTGAGAAATTTTTCATCAAGATCTTGGAGTTTGGTTTTGATCGCTGCAAGTGCTTCCTCCATGGTGTGTGCTCCTACACGGGTGACAACCATAACCAGGGTTTTTTTTTTACAGACTGGAGCGGTTATGGCTCAGAAGGAATCTGGAACGGCTGGATCTGGAACGACTTGCAAAATGGATCTGAAACGGCGCAACAGTGATCGGCAATAGTTCAGCTGAAAGTAGATATGGACCCCGAGTATGTGCGGCTTCCTAACATTTCAGGGTTTTCACTCGGCCACCAATGCTGTCTGACGGCTTGCGTATTGGGGCAGTACCCCTCACTCCACGGCTCAAGTAAAACTGATAACCGCTTTGCCACAAACGACAGCTCTTGGTTTACCTCACGGGTGGGAACTAGTCAATCAGGTAGGGGTCGTTGCCCTTTTCGCTTGGCAGGTCCTCTCAATGGCCAGCTACTTCGGGGTTCCTGTGGTACTCCTCACAATGAGTTTTAGGGCTTATGCTGAAGTACTTCCCACAGTTAAGCGGATAGGGATTATTCCTAGATCCGAACCTGCAACAGAAAAAAAATTTGTGCAGAAATTCCACCCAATGTTCAAAAACCGGATCTATATTGCTCAGAATCGCTATTATAGCATGTTTCCGGAACTGGAACAACCACTCTGCTTTTACCCATGAAAGCGGAATAGAAATCTGGGCACTCGGTCAAAAGATTTTCTCGCCGCAATTTCCGCGGCCGTCACCGAAATTCTGAAAAATTGCTGATTTTAAATTCGCGATATCTCCACTTTTAGAACTCCAAATGAGATGATTTTTTTTTTGAAACTGTGTATTTTTGAAAGAGGAATTCAGATATGCAATCGGTTTCTTTTGATTTTGTGCAGAAAGTTTCAGAAATTGATCTGAAAGTCGCCGCCCAAAAAAAAGAAGAAAAAAAAAATTTCCCACTTGTGCCAAGGAAAGTGCTCTGATACCAGATGTGATGTACCTGCAATAATGAATTAATGCAAATACACGAGATATCAGAAATAATAGAATAGAATCACTTTTATATTGATCATGGGCCACTTCGAGGGGGCAACCTCCTTTGAGCAAGCTCAATACAATTAACTTCACGGTGCCTTCAATGACCTCAACACACACTTATATACTAAGTCTATGCCCAATACTATGAGTCAAAACCATGGGACATATAATACTACAGGACGACTTACAAAGCATATGCGTCCAATACTATGGGTCAATACTATGGGCTAATATAAACTACGGATCAACAAATACTACGGGACGACTTACAAAGCATATGCGTCCAACAACAATATACTAACATAGTAAAGAGAAGGGTTGACATAGGTTCCTAACACCGTCCAAAAGAAACATGATTCAGTGTTTTATTGGGGTGGAAATATTTCACTGCAGAGTTTGGCATGGTTTGATAATCAATATTTGTTGATTATACAAAGTTGAACTAATGGAGTACTGTGTGAATTTTCCATCTTTGAATGCATAGTTTTGATGTCACAAAACGCTGTTTGTGTTTTAGAATATCACAAAGAAACTACAGAGGTACTGATGGTTTCCCATAATGTTTGAACAATTAATGTGGTAAATCCCCTAATTCTACCATGATTAAGAACTTCATGCTCATGTAGATAAAATATGGTAGGAAATGAATTCTTCTAGTGAGAAGAAAGATTCAAAACACAACTTGCTTATCCAGTGTTAGTACTATAGGAAACAAGTATTTACATGGAAACCACTTTACACTCTTACATCCACTAGGCACAAGTGCGAGTATGTCGATTAATGACAAAGTGATCTGAGGTGTTGAAAGCATGTTTCAAGTTTGTCATATGTTCATAACTACATACATTCATGTAAGGGCATCACAATTTATTCATAATGCTTGCCATCACTGTAGGTAGATAAGAAGACCATCTAAAAATTTCTATCTAAGCCTGTTGATGATGTCATATATATATGGTTGCATATAATATATCATATAAATTATTCAAAAAAAAAAACTTTATTTCTATTTTAGTGTAAATAAGCTAGCAATAAAAATTATTAATTAATCATACATGGTTAGCAATATTTAGGTAAAACTATTGTCCCAATAGTTCCCTTTTTTTCATTTATTGAAGCTTAACAGTGTGAGACTTCTTTTATAAGTTTTGGTCATACATTGATCCAAGCATATACCTTAGACGAATATATACTTTTACAAGAAACTATGATCGAGGCAAAAGTATGCATTTCACATTGTTCAAAATTGTTTTGGGAGTTTAGAGCCCTAAGTTCAATAGTCATTCATGTGGCCTCATAGTTTGATGGATCTCATCTTTTTGTTTTAAGGAAGCATCTTATCTAAAATATTAGGCCACATGATTTTTTTGCAAGAAACTATGATCGAGGCAAAGATATGCATTTCACATTGTTCAAAATAGTTTATCAAGGTATCAACACTACTCAATCTAGTCATTATAGTATGGGACATTAAGGGTCCTCCTATTTCTAATTCTAGAAGAGATCAGTCTTATTGATTGGTGTCATTATTTGGTTGTTTAAGAAGAGAATCCTCATTGGATTTAGAATTTGAATGATATTGCCATATAATGTTAGCCATAAAAAGTTGTATAGGGTTGTAGACATGTTCCTTAAATTAGCACTAGGATCATTTATATAGCGATTTGAGGTTGAGGATTAGTTTTTTTAGATAAACATGTGGGTAGTGCTTTGGGTTTGTGGCATTTTGGATTTCTCCTCTTCCTTGGCACTCCTATCATTTAATTAACCTTTTTAACTAGAGTGAATGATTACCTTTATATTTATAGCTTCAAATGACTCTACTCTAATTTATCCTCCTAATTGCAAATGTGTTTCATATTGCTGGATACCTTGATCTTGCTCAGGAGGACACAAGACCTTAGTCTATTTACATGAAGCCAAGGTAAAATATTACAAAGAGTGATAGGCAAGAAATTATAAAAGGGGCTCTTAGTAAATCCAAATCCCATAGAAGGGAAAATAAATCAAGTTTATGTACTTCAATATTTAAAGGTAGAGGATGCCTACAAAACACCACCCTTGAGGATGAATTTGCTTAAATCAAAATTGTACTTGATTTTTTTACAAGAAACTGTGTTCGAGGCAAAGGTATGCATTTCACATTGTTCAAAATTGTTTTGGGAGTTTAGATCCGTAAGTTCAATAGTCATTCATGTGGCCTAATAGTTTGATGGAGCTCATCCTTTTGTTTTAAGAAAGTATCTGATCTAAACTATGCCATTCAAGTCTCACCAAAATCAAAAGAATTTAATATAGTTGTTTTTCATAAATATTTATTGGATTTCTTCAAACATAAAAGTGTTTTAGGAGGAGTTGGTGGGGGGAAAGGGTCTTGGATATACCAAATTTGGTTTTTAGGAGGATATACAAATTTGATCCTTTCTCACCATGAGATATGGAGGGATATTTCTAGAAGAGACTCCTCGGTCGAGTTCTTCTCCTAGATATTTCAATCCAGCCATCTTGTTTATATTGAACTTATTTATGCCTCGGTCACCTAGAGAAATCATAAGGTAGGTTCTAGTGCCATTCAAATATATTGGAGTAGATTATGGTCAAGGATGATCTCATAGTAGCCCCATATTGTTATATAACCTTTATCATGAAGGTAGGTGGGTCTGATAAAACTAGTTTGGTAAAAATGGAATAAATATGTGGTTAAATATACTCCCCCTAATGGTCTTATTTTAATGCTATTTATCGAATCCCCTTATGGATTCTCTTGTCTATCACATAGCTCACTTCACAAAGAACAAGGAAAATGAGATATATGAAATTGAGGAAGGCTATAAATTCATTGCATATGTGGGTATTATAGTACATGGCTTGAAATGTTGGTTTTATTTTCTAATAGATGGAAGTATTGTGCATTTATGGCTACCTACTACACTTGGATCTCTAACTATGAAGTAGTATCAACTTCAATGTGTCACATCTCAATTCATTTATGTAATGGTTGGTTAGGCTTGTAGGCTCCAGATGGTTTCACATAGTGAATAAATCTATACTATGTATCTCGCCATGTATGTAGATACAAAAGGTAGATAGCACATGGAAGGTAAATAACTAAAACGACATAAAAATGACAAATTCATGAGTATTACGTACCTTTGAGTACAATTGATGCAACCTCTCCACGTAGGATACTGATAAGTTGGAATTCGTAGTGCGAGGTCTTGTAGAAATCAAATAACCATGAAATATTTTATTCATGATAAATAATTTAAGAAATAGACATGTATTTCAAAATTCACATGAGTCTATAATACATAAGAATAAATACCTCATTGAGCACTTCTTTTTTTCGAGAATAATTTAATATTCTCTATTGAACGGGGCCAACCACATGAAGGTGGAAGCTCTTATGGATCCTTGCCCCCTCATGTCACTCTCAATTCCCCATACCCAATGCATGCACTTGAAAATAATTAAATTTATGTGCAAACATGCGGATTTCATCATAAAGAAACATTTAGCATTCATTAATTCACTCATTCATTCATTAGGCAAAAAATAATGCATGGCATTATATTATCAAAAATAAGTTTTCACAGTTTTTTTTTTCAGTCACTTCTTTCTAGGTTTTTTTCTTTTGACAAAATCAACAATCAACTCATTTTATGCAACTTCATGTTCATTTCTTGTGGCATCTACACCTTGTCATATTGTCTTCCTAGTAATGTACTCATGATGTGGACGTTGCTGGAAGAGGTCGGGATTTGTTGCAATAATGTAAAAATGTTAAATTGATATCTTTTGTTATTATAATGACAAGTATTTCATTAATAAAAAAACATTAGAGAGAGGATGTTTACCTGATGTGGCCACATCATGTACTTCATCTTCATGTCTAGGTTCATCTTGTATATGATGACCCTTTACATGCTTTCTAGTTGAAACATGAAAAAGTACAATTAATACACCATTTTCAATGCAATATTTTAAACTGTAGCATACGAATACATTCATTACCAGGATTCGAAGCATGACTTTCAATGGGTTGTTCTCCATCCTCGGCATTAAGTGCATTATTGCTTTCTTGCTGAAAACAGACTCAATATTTTATGGCCGGTATTTATAACGAATAGATTGCACAAGTAATCAATCTTAAATAAACTTCAATGATTTTATTTTCCTGCACGCAAGATGGATCACCGAAAGACTGTGTTTTCCCAAACAAGCTTTTTCAACGTTCAACAACGACTCCAAAGTCATGCTGGAATCCAAGCTTCAAGTCTTCCTTTGTGGGCACTTCCTTGAATCGATTGACCTTCAAATTTGCATAAGATCACGAATTTAGCTTTTATGGTGCAATAAAACAAAAATTATTTGCAATTTATTATTTGGATGCAATATTGGTTTTATTGAGACTTACAATTCGTGTCGCCAAATTTGAATAACCACCAGGCCCAAGCTTGTGTTGTCCAATTTTTTTTTTGTCTTTCCTTTGTCTCCTTTAATGTGTCCGGCAGCCTATGAAAATGTTGAAATACGTTAGATGTTGCAAATTTGATCTAAAACTGAATAGTAATAAACATGTAATTACATTGTTGGAAGTATTGCATACATTCCTGTGCCCGGTGGTAGCTTTCCTTCTTTTCTCAAAGCCCTCTCATTTTCATCTTCCAATAGGGACTTGCACTCTCTTCCTGGAATCATTGGAGGGTGCTCATACCTAGGATTCCTTTCTAGATGAACCCTATATTGGTCCCTTACAATCTTCATATGTTGGCCAACTTTCTTGAGGACCTCCGCTCGATTGAAGGTCTCACTGCTGAACATGCCAACCAAACGATTAGTGATCTCATCTTTTAAATTTTTACTTTGTTTATCCCAACTTGTGCGGATGGTGGGCCCAAATATATCCAATGAAAAATCATTTAGATGTTTATAAAAAACATCATTTCCTGCAAGACGATCATGTCATCATTAGTTGAAAAAGAATGTTTTATGAGTATATTTCAATCATATTATAAACAATAACTTAAACATTATATAAATAATTGATATTTTCTCTATAATTATGGGAAGGAGATCTTTGTCCACCAAAAATGTGGTATGTAGTGTACTCGTGCTAGTGACACAAGAAGATCTAGAAAATGTTGTTTGAGCAATATCAATACTAAGCTCTGCATCGACCCCATGTTCTGCACGCTTTGGCGTGCGCCGACCACTAGAGGGTGCACTCACATATGGCCTTGGGGGTGTCACGGAATGTGTTGCCGACTGTTCAGTCATAAACAATGGCACATGAGATGCAAGTGGGGTCATATTCTCATGTGATGACTCTCCACGAGCATCACTGGTACCAACAACCCCCTGACCACTAGTATGTGGACGCAAAAAATCCCATAAATACAAACCATATTTTAGTTCATGATCATATACAAGTACAAATTATAAAATCCGAAATGAATTTATCTTCTAATTCAATATCCCGCAACTTACTTTCAAGGCCTTAGATCTCTTGACCAAAACATCAACCTTTACTCTAATCTCATTTCCCTGCAGCTGAATGAATAGAAGACAAAGGATATCTTCATGAATTTTTTTAAGCTCTTCTCTATCATCTTAATTGGGTCTAGCAAAGATGCGATGCCAGTATCATGCATGAGCTCATCCACATCATCAATATCTATTGATTGCTCTGATGCTAGATCAAACCCCGAATCAGTAGCCTGCAACAAAAATATATAAAACATTACTGAAATCAAAGCAATAGACCAAGGAAAAAAACATAATAAAAAACATATTTCTCATATTTAATTTGTATAATTACAATTAGGTATACCTGCTACCTTGAGGTTGGTGTCATCTAATCAACTTCCGAGGACTTACCCTAGTCAACACCCTGCAACAAGAATGTAGAAAAAATGATCAAAATGAAACCAATATACTCAAGAAAAAAACATAATAAAAATCATATTGCTCATATTATATTTGTACAATTACAATGAGGTATACCTGCTGCCTTGAGGATGGTGTACTCCTCTGATCAATGGACAAGGACTGGCCCCAACCACTACCCTGCAAAAAAAACGTATAAAACATTACCGAAATGAAACAAATATACTCACGAAAAAAACATAATAAAAAAACATATTGCTCATATTATATTTGTACAGTTACAATGAGGTATAACTGCTGCCTCGAGGATGGTGTACTCCTCTGATCAACTGCTAGGGAAATGCCCCGATCACTACCCTCCAACAAAAATATAGAATTCATTATCGAAATGAAACCAATATGCTCATGGAAAGAAATATTGCACATATTATAGTTGTACCATTACAATGAGGTATATCTGTTTCCTTGAGGCTGGTCTTTTATGATCTACTTCCAGGGAGTTACCCCGATCAACACCCTGGAACAAAAATATAGAAAACATAACCAGAATGAAACCAATATACTCACAAAAAAAACATAATAAGAAAACATATTGCTCGTATTTAATTTGTACAATTACAATGAGGTATACCTACTGCCTCGGAGCCGTTGTCGTCTGATAAACAACTGGGTAGTTGCCCCGATCAACACCCTGCAACAAAAATATAGAAAGCATTATCTAAACGAAACCAATATACTCACGAAAAAACATAATAAAAAAATATTTTTCTCATATTATATTTGTACAATTACATTGAGGTATACCTGCTGCCTCGAGTATGGTGTATTCCTCTGATCAACTGCTAGGGACTTGCCCCGATCACTACCCCGCGACATAAATATACAAAATTTTAACGAAATTATAACAACAGACTCACGAAAAAATACATAATATACTAGATTCATTAATTAAAGGTTGGGTAAAATGTTAGATGTACCACTCCCATAGTAACAACATTTGTATCCATTCAATTCAAATTGTAATTGATCAACAACTCTTCCCCTGCAGCTATTGATTTAAAGGTACATACGAAAACACGGTTTCCTTCACGCGCCTCAAATATGCAATTGAATCGCTTAATTGTAGACCCTGGTTGTGTACTATTTCTAAACCCTGCATTATTCTTTGTAACTTTTATCCTTTCGTTCATATACATAGTCGCTCCTTTATTTTGATCCTTGTCTTTCAGTTGTAAATAATTTGGAGACAAAATTTGATCTATGCATACTTCATGTATATTGGACCAGTCGCATCCAATCTTTGTAATTGTAACAGGTCCCTATATACTCCCTCAATTTAATACATCTGTTGTAACTGACCTTTATGCCATCCATGCAAAACAACCCCAAACCATGTAATGAGGATGGTGTAATCCGATATATCTTCTTGTTCACACAAAAAATTATGTTTAGTTGAGGAAGATCCTTGGGTACCCATTGTTTCACTAGATGTTTGTACCTCAAGGGCACCTCGATGTCGCATATGGTCTCATCATCATAAGAACATGACCCCCCTTCAATGAGAAAAATTTCCATGCGTTTATGGAATTTTATTTTGATCTTTTGACATCTAGTTGATCTACCTCTTGTATACCTACTAGATGTCTCACTTTCCTCAAGTCTTCCTAAACTTCCCTCGCTCGAGGAATACAGATTTGACAAATACCTATTTGGTTCTACCTGCACCATGGGAAAAACATTTCTCCAATAAATAAAGCACTTAGGCACATTGACCTATGTAACTTGGGTTCCCCAAAATTTCCATGCAAAACATCCAATTACAAAAGGGTATCTATCATGTACCACATTTTTTCAACACCATCAAAATCAATTATAAGAGTCAACATCAAGATACTATTGGTTACCCTCATTATGGATCCATCATGATCAATTCAAGAATTATGAAAGATATCAAATATGGGTAGCACTATGGCACCATGGTGAGCATAGAGTAAGTATCAATGGGGCATCAATGTCTCTATTCCTCAATGCTCATATGTTAAACATTGAGTTTGGACTAGATTTTCAGAATTAGAAAAACTAATTCAACTGTAAATACAACAGAAACAAGAGAAGATTGTCAATGCCTAGTGTCCTTCACTCTTCTTCAACAATCTAGTCATCATGCCATACTTTTAAGTCTAGAATTTATCATTGGATTTATTCATAGGTCAACAAGGTCTTAAGGAGTGACAATGAAACTATGTCCCTTTTGGTATCTTGGGACAAATTTGTATCTAAAATTTATCAGAATTATGTACTTTTGTCACCTTTGATTAGTAAAAGTCTACTTATCAAGTTCATGAAGATATTTCATTGAGAGAATCCACTTCATGTGTGGGTTTTTTCATCTTTAATTATTCTTGTAGATTCAATATTGAATTTCCTTGTTGGTTTTATTTTATTACATCTCCATAAACCATTTGGAATTGGCTCTAATCATTCACAAACTTTAGGGATATTCTTTGCAAATTTTACACATTGATTTTGAAGATCAATTCACAAAGTTGAAGAATTTTCTTACTGATTTGTAAATGATTATAGGCATATGCTGTTATCATTGATTTTAAGCCATAATTTGATGATTCCAAGATTTCATCCAATAATAATATCTCATAGAGATCCCTTTGGATTAGAAAGCACTAGTTTAGAATTGTTCATGATTGCATCAATAACATAGGGACTTTTCTTAAGCAAATCATTTGAAACTCCTTGAGGTGGATTTATCAAGGGACAATTCAGAGTAAAAAAAAATTGGCACTGTTTCAAGGAAATGAAGAGTGATTATGTATTGATCAATAGATTGGCTTAACATTGAGCAATAATTGGTTTCATGATTATATTTCACTTGGTGATTCCTACCTGAGGGATCCTGTAATGTCCCTGACCCCAATCTAAGGCCAAAGGCACTAGTAAAACCAAGGGGAAAGGCTAAGTTAGGTTATGCATAGCAGAATAAAGGAGTCTAGGTTAGGCAATCATGCCAACACCCAGTTAAATAAAAATTTTAGCCTTAAGATTAAAATGCAGAATACATATGCAATTATGTTTCCCAATGCACATGCAATGCATCCATATTTGAGTATGAAAATAATATGAGTTTAAACATAAATGAAGCATCTATAGGCTTCCATCTATAGCCACATAACACTAATAAAAATCAGATTTTGGTCATCCATATAAACATTATTAATCAGAAATTATGAACAACCTTATAGCATAGATAAATCATATATATATACTATCAGTAAAACATAAACAAATATAATCTAACACCATTAAATTTTAGGTCTCAAGCAACCATAAAAACATAAGCATAATCAGATTTAAACAACATACAAATCATCCCATTACTTATCATTTAAACATAATAAATATAAACAGGAATAAAATCAGATATGGATCAAATCATAAGAATAGATAGATCAACCTCCACAGGCACATATGCATCAAACTAAAAAAAGAAACAAAACATAATAAGAATACTTATCTTTGAAAAGGGCAACTGGCATCAATAGGGCCACATTCCACCCTGCCATATACATATCAAGTTCTGTATCTTGCAACTTGAGCAGTCACCCCCGAGCTGAGGCCATGGGTCCACAAGCAAGGCACTTTCAATCCTTTCTTAGAAACTCCTCTTCTGAGAAAATAAACACAAATTTTTTCCCATCTACTACTTTCTTGTTCGTTCTCCACTGCTTATGGGGTATGACTTAGATCTCCAGTCCCATTTCCTGGATTCCTGTGCGAGAAACCTGGAATAGTAGAGCTATCAGGGAAAACATCAACTACCCAACAACATAGACGTGGCCAAGCATATGTGTATAACACAAAACATAACAAGCTTTCCATATACATAACACAAAACATAACAAGCATTCCACATACATAACATAACGGACTAACACATCACAACATAGGCTTGGCCAAGCATGCCTCCCATTCCCAAGAGATAAAACATGGTTTTATAGACAAAATAGGCCAATTCCCCCTTCAATAGAGGCATAATAGGGTTAATTCAAAATCAACCGGATAAATTCCACAAATTCCCAAGAAGGAACATTCAAATTCCTCATGGCTAATCCCACACAATTCATGAAGAGAAATTATAATAGAAAGGGAGTTACAAAATCAAGAGGGGGTCATACTTTTGCATGCATAATCCAATAGGAGCGCACGAGAGAATGAGTATCCAATGTGGTCCAAAATATCCAAGAGGAACGCATAAGCCATGAGAGAGGTTACACAAAAGATACCTTTTCCAAGAATATCCAAATAATAATGACGGGACTTACACACTTGAGGAGTTGGAGGCTAAATTCAATTTTGTGGAAATTAATTGGATGAATAACATCAAATATGCTCCAATAAATAATATTTGGATTTAATCTGCAAGTGTTTGGGTGAGAAACAACTCATAGAGCCACTAGAGGTACAATAGAATTAGGGTATTAATACAAATCAGAATTTAGGAAATAAGAAGAAAATGCAAATCCCAACACTTATATTTTCAATGGGTCCAAGGTACTGAAAACATCATGGACTAGGGTTTGGGAAAAGAAAAATAATAATTCACTAGGAAAATAACATTCCCGACACCCTTTCCCCTCACTTGTGGAATCCATGGCCTCCCATTCTCGTCAGTGGTCCATTTTGAGCTAGTTATTTGATTAATTTCATGGTCCTCCACAACCATAATAATGTCTAAATACCAATGTCCAGGAACCTTATGCCATATTAATAAGCACATAGCAATATATCAGATATGTCCAGGGGCTTAACACACAAGGGGTATTACAAATCCAAACACTTGGACCAACGACATAATCAACTAGGATGGCTATGTTGTATGCCCCACTAGACTTTACTACCATAACTAGGTACTCTAATCGACTCCCTAGTGTAAGATTATATTGTGATTACCTTATTAAATTTCAAGGTTATGACATTTCAATTAAGCAACATCTTATATCTTTTAATGTGTTTCTTACAATTTTTACATTGAGCATGATGATGTGTTGATGAATTTGTTTTTGATGACCTTGGAAGATGGTACCAAGTTATGGTATAATATGTTTTTACCTACAGGTTGGATTGCAACAAGGCATTCTCTCCAATAAGCTTACAAAGAAATAGTAACAATCAATTTGGTCATATTTAATATCCAAGGAGTATGTCCCTTCATGGTTGTGAATCACTATCCCCTATAAATCAGACCCAATAGGTTGTGAAGAACAAAAAGGGAAAGTATGGAGATTGTTAGACCTTGGATAGAAATAAGAGGATTATTTCTAGATCTGATTGCATTTTCAACAATTATGGAGTTGATACGAGGGAGGTAGTGCCAGCTTGAAAAGTGTGGAAATGTCTCCTTGACCTAAGCCACCCAATAGACATGCATGCCTAGAGCAATAAACAACAATAAAATTCCAAATCAATTATGCAGCTTGTGCATTAAAATAGTAGTGAGGGTAATTGTCTCCAGCCTCGGCACATTTTGGGCATGTCTATGGATAGAAGCATTAAGAAAATCACATCAATATAGAATTCTAGGCATGAAAAATTGTAGTAAAACCACTTCATCTAGGAGACCTGGGGCTGGTTTCACCTTCCAAGATAGTTATCAACAAAATTAAGGTTGAATATGGGAATTTTCTTTGCATAATATCGGCCATCAAAACATCATCAAACAACCTAACCATCAAGTATGGGTACATATTGGGTATCATCAACCCTAGAAAACCAAATGTTATGTGCATTAAAGGATCCTTGTGCATGAGAGAACAATAGTAATCCGATTCTGGGTGGACTTATGGGTAAAAAAACAGTTTTCGGTGCATTTTGGGCAATGTTTTGGAGACAAGGACCTAGGCATGAGGCTTGCAAACCCTCTTCATCTTCAACCAATCTTGGATAATGGTTCAAAAAGTGTTGCATTGTGCTTCGTCGTGCATCTTATCCCTTCTCAAAGAAATTATCTTATTTGGATTTTGTTTATTCACAGGTCTACATGGACTTTGTACTACCACTGCCAAAGCTCAGTGTTCATGGGATGCTCTCTATAGTTAAGGGTCTTTTATAACAATGCCCACTAAACAAGGTGATATTTAGCATAAACGGATATGCATTTTCTGAAACATATTATCTTGGTGCAAAATGGGCATGCAAAGTAATTGTATATGTTCTTTTTGATGCTTGCGATGGTGGAGTCCTGTCTATTTCATAAGCTATTGAAGCTGCACAAAATATCATGGACCAATAGTATTTTAATTACTTGTTAATTATGTTTGGGTTCATTTTATTTTGATCATATAATATATCATTTTATTGCAGTTAGTTTGTTTGAATTGCTATGTCTTTCTAAGATTAGTTTTATCATGTTCTCACGTATAAATCATTACAAGGTTTTATAACAACGGGCTTTACCGTCCCCTTGTTGAGGCTGCTGCGGCCTGTTTCTTTCTTGTTAGGGATGCCACTCCACCTCTTGAGGCTTCTGTTGTTTGGTTGAGGTCTGTTTTGAGGGTTTTAAGGATGCCATTGCTTGTTGTGAAGGTGTTGTCCTGTATTTTTGGGTTACAGTCTACTGCTGAGACTTATGTGAAGGTTGATGTCCATTATGTGGGTTATTTGAGAGTGTCGTTCTCTGTTGGGCATGTGTTGACTATCCTAATTAATATTTTTGGGCTGATCTTGGTTGTTGTGCCTATTACTGTACTTGTCTAACCCTATTCTACAACACTTTATCTCTCTCTCTCTCTCTCTCTCTGGTATGTGCATACCCTAACACAGTGATTTTTGTTTTAATTTTGCTAAAGTTCAAAGAGATGAAAATTATATAAAAATTCAGCAATGCAAGGAAGTGTTTATAAATGTGATTTATAGGGTTGTAATAAACTAGGATTAATTAGTTGATGACACTTTACATACTTGAAACTCGTATTTATGTCCCATAACTTGAGTGCATGGTAAAATCATTTTAACTTTTAGCACTAGTAGCAGCCAAAACTGAAGCCATGGATATTTAGTGTACAAGGAGGTATGACCACCTGATTAGAAATTTATATGATTATCTTAAAGGGATAAAGCTTACTTTATATTTAGTGACTAGGTCACACCTTTGGCTCACTTGCAACCAAAATATGCTTAACACTCAAACAAGACCCAACCTAATACTCCCTAGTCACATTAGCAATTAAACAACTTTGAAAAGCATGCAAGGAAACATCCAACCATTTCCATCAAACATCCCAACGATATGACTTTTAAAAACTTAGTTGTTTCATTACATTGCATCAATAATAAGAAATCATCCTTCAAAGAAACTACAACACCACAATGTTAAGACAACACCCAAGATATGTAGTTAAACTTTATTAAGAAGAATTAAGTTTACAATAGGTTACAAAGGTAAGGCTTGACCACTTGTTGCAACCTTAAATAGAGATACATAGGACTCAGGTAACTTCCTTGGTACCACAATAGTCACCTCCAAAACCTTAGTCGCAACCCACAGGTCTACCTCGTACAACCCTTTTTTTGTGCTAGGGGAATCGGCAATTGGAGACTGGGATGGTACTCGCGTGACATGGGGTCCAGGGATCCAATCCTGCTACCACTATACCCCTAGGTGCACCACACACCCCGCAAGCATGGGACACGAGTAAATCCAGGTGTGATTTGAACTCGTGACCTCCAATTTACAACATGTGACTTCATATCAAGTGAACCGCCAATGATCCACACCCGTGCAGGCCTACCTCATACAACCCTTGTTCTTCAATACCTAGAACAATTCTTCCATACCCAAAAAATTCCCCAAGTCTTCCCTAGTTCTTAGACTCTTCCTAGGTCACATTGCAAACTACTCACTTGACCACATTATGATCAACCACAATGGCATATAATAGTATCTTAATTAATCACTCAAGTCTCTATGCTTTAGTGATCCATGGGATCCACTTATATATACAGTAGTGCCTGATTATTTCCTCCAAAACATGGGTGTCACACCACCTTCCCAGACTAAGTGGGATCATGACCCCTTGATTGCCAATTATTAGCCAGATGGTTGTAAATGTCTCCCTAAAATTTGCAATGGTCTTCACCCAAGTTCCTAAACCATTGGGTCGTTCCATCTTTCATAGGAACCAAACTTATTATGGAAGCTACCTTGATTTGCATGATCCTTAACACTAGGGACTAGAATTTAGGAGCGCCTAAGCTACCTCATACCACAAATTCAGAGGCCTCAAATGTAGTCTTAAAAGTCACTTGGTGCCTTTACTTGGAACAATGCATACAACGTAGAAGACCCAACTACTTTGGGACCACTCCATAAAATGGGCTCAACATTTAGGTGTGATAAAAAGGTTAGTTCATGACCAAATAACCTCCTTATCCATCACATATGTTGGATTTACATATAGTTCTATTTCTTAGGATACAATGATGTCTGTAACACCTTAAAGATCTTAGGCATGTTGTTGCATTAAACTTCAACACTTCACTTCCTTATCATTCCATTGTTTCATTCCAACTTTGTCATCACCTAGACTATGGTGACCATGACGCTTGTTGGCAAGTCACTTTCACTGGACTTGCTCATTCAAGTGTCCAAGCGGTAGTTCTTGAGGAACATTGCAACACTTGTAACCAACACTTCACCTTACACTCCACACCAATATGTCTCACCATACCTACAACAAGTCTGCAACCAACACTGCCTACTCACTGAAATCTCAACCCCGCAACTTTGTCTCAACTTGCTCTATGCTACTTAGGAATTAGGTCACCTTCCTTTCATTTTAAGCATGAATTAGTATTTACTAGGGCACCATCTCAAAATAATTCCAAACCCTAAGAGGTATGTTTTCCTCAACAAAAACCTTCCACCTGCACAATATGTTCCACTTTATGGTAACACTTCACATCCATGCATCAAGATTCATCCAAAAGAGGTGCCTATTGCGAAGTGCTAAAATAATGGTTCCATGTGTTCTGGTTTGTCGTCATCTTCAAAGAGTTTGGTGCCCATATTTCCAAAGATAAAAAAATAAAAATCCTAAATGGACCATGGGTGCATTTATGCCTTTAAAATACATAATTCCCCTCATCCAACCTATTTTTTTTAAAACTCGAGAGTCACCAATATATTTGCACAAAAGTTCCATGATATGCAACCATCATTTTCAATTTTGAAGTTAAACGTAAAACTATCCTACTCAACTACCATTCCAAGGCCAAAGCGCATCGCTTGGGTGGTTGGCATTTATTGAACCCATGTGACTGGCAGGTGGGACATCAACCGAGGTTCATTGGCATGGTTGGTCAATGTGAAAAAAACACCAAGGGATGGTTATGTTCTTGATTTCCAAACCGGGGTTCATTAGGGTTTTGATGGTTCATTTGCACATTGTGGGAGAGGGAAGCTTGGGAGTTTTCCCTGCTCTAGGTGAAATCCTTGGCAACACAATCATGAAAGCAAGCTTGAAAACCCATCTTAGCATTTAATCCTCCATTCATGGTATCACTCATGCAGTCAATCAATAAAAAGATAAATAAAATGGGTACTAACTGATTTGGGAGGCATTGCGTCCTTTGTGGCTTCTTTACCTCCTTAACCTCCTTTATGACCTCCTCAACCTCTTCGACCTCCACTGTGACCTCCTCGACCTCCTCAACCTCCTTTGCGACCTCCTTGACCTCCTATGTGAATTCCTCGACCCCCTAAGTGACCTCCGTGGTGACATTTGCAACCTTCTCCACCTCTTATGCAAACTGTTTGACTTCTCGATGACCTTTGCGAGCTTTGGAAGGAGAGTAGAAAGGTGTAAAACATGCTATGGCAGGCGGGAGCGAAATTCCAATGCTTTTGATAGTGAGAAGAGTTAAAATTAAAATTAAGGTGTTGTTAAAATTACAGTAACCCATGAGCATTGGAAATCCTAAATAGTAGGAAAGGAGACAATCATCCACCATGATCACATGGCACTACAATTTTCCTAAATCCAAACTAAGTTGCAACAAGCAAGGAATACCAAGTGGAGGTATTAATTGCAAAAAAATCAACTTATTATCTAGTACAACAAGAGGGTTACCATTAATACTATTGATTTATTATATAGCTTCCTTATGTTAGTTGTGTTCTCATAACCATTATGTATCTACAACCTTTTTTTTAGTATTTGCAAATCTAGTATTAAGAGGACATGAGGTTTCACCCAATTTTGGTAGCAATGAAGTAGGGAAACAAGAATCCTTAATACCATTTGAAAGATGGATTACTGTACAAAGATGGCATGTTGTGTATTCCAATTACTGGGTGTATAACCATCTCATTGAGTGAAGGCCATCCTTGCAGAGTCTCTAAAAACTATGGAGCTAAGAAGACCAAGTGAATTTATGTGAAGTATCTATATATCAAGATCCCCAACTCCATTATTACAAATAAGAATAAAAAAAAATTGTAGCCATTTCTTGGAGGCATCGTGAGGTATGATGGAACTAAGTTAAAGTAGAGCGAAAACTTTCCCCCACAAAATGATGGGAAAATGAAAGTTCTCCAATAGAAATTTGAGATGTTTCAACATCATGCATCCTTAGACTTGAGATGAGAGTCTCCCCTACATTAAGCATGAATATAATTAGGTCATTTATAGCTCTAATAATAAATCCCCGTTTAATACATCTTTGGGATTTTTGGCTTGAACACCCTTTGACAATTCATTTTCCCAAGCTACTAAATATAATTTGATGAGACATGGAAATTAATAGGAAAAAACCATAAAAGTTATAGAGAAAATTAAATGAGTTCACATGAAGATGGGAGAGAACTTGTATAGAGGAAAACAAAAGCATAACAAGATGAATGCTCATCATATAGTGTCTCATCAATTTAACTCTATAGGAGGCATGGTTTGGCTAAATCTCAACCATAAGTGACGAGAAGGAATAAGAAAAATGTTTAAAACCATTCTATATATATGTGGCCATGTCACAATACTATATTATATTATAAGTGTTTGAAGTTTTAAAGGGGTGATATCCAATCTCTTAGTCTGATCAATGGTGACTGTTATCACATATATAGTAGCCGGGACACCATACATTTTTTGTCAGATTCCAGTACACTATTCAGCCAGTTCCCTTACATTGAGATGCTGAGATGAGCATCTACTCTGGATCACTATCAGATTTTGGACAGCATATATATTCCCCATACCATGACTGAGTCTCGGGACACTCAGAGAGATGATCGATGTAGCTATTATGCCATTTGTACAGAGCAGTCAGTAGTGCACAGAGTTACAGCAGTAGTTTCAGAGGATAGATGATGGTTCAGATTGATGAGCATTCAGGTATATGACTCAGTAGGTATATTATGGTGTTGTGGTTATATTTCTTTTATTTCCATTTTCTTACCATGTCTTAGCACTTAGTATCATGATCTGGCGATCATATAGATATGTGGACCTGGTTATACTATATATATATCATACTTGTCCCTACTCAGACTTAGAATTTCTTGGCCTATACTCATTGGTTTTACCCTCCCTAGGGAGAATAGAGGTGATCATTCCCGCCATACTTTGGCTTGCTAGTGTTGGTTTCATTACTCATTGTCTTCATCCATCCATGACTTACCCAGTTTGTTCATTACCTTGACTTACTACTTGACTAGTGGCATGGAGGACCTTTCCCCGTTGTAGCCTCTATATTGGATAAGCTTCCCTGTTTATTATGTCTCGGCTCTGAGTTGATGACAAAACTTACCTTTGGTGAGTTGGATTTCCTTGTGAATTCCCCCTAGTCACTAAAGATGTTTTTGGCTAAACCTGAAGCTTTTAGTGCTGCCATAAATACAAAACTTGGAAATGAAATGTTATATCTTGTATGAAAAGCCCATTCATGCAATGTGTTTCTAAACACACATGAATGAAAGGAAAGCCAAATGAAAGTGGCTATGAAATATCAAATGTTATATCTTTTGTGAAATGTAAAATACCTAGGTAAACAAGTTGTTAGATTGTGGACTCTCTCCCTCCTATTTAAAGGAGAGAGCTTCTCATTGTAAAGGCGTCTTTGGATCTTGGAATCTTGATATAAAAAACTTTCTTGTGGAAATTCTTGTGGTCTCCTTTGCATCTGGTGTTCTTAGATGGTGATTGGAAAGTCTATTGCATCCTAGCATTTGGGTATTTGTGGTAAGATCTATCTTTTCTTGAAACTTTGTCTTGTCTACAGGAGGGCGACTTCACTTGGGCGTTTTTGCAAGGCTTCTTCAACTCGCTCCACTTGGCATTCGTTTGTATCAGGGGGTTATCATTAGTATCATTTTGATCTATGCTATCTTTCTGTTATTTCTCTTGTGGCATTAGTCTTATCTCTTGTTCGCAGTAAATTTGATATTGTTGACGTTTATTGTGCAGGAGAGAGGGCGCATTGGCTTCCTTGGGAAAATCGATTTCATAGAAAACTACCTCAAATCGCTCCAAATTGATCGGGTTTACATAGATCATCATCATCAAGGCATCTACAAGGTTATCCAGGTAAGATCCACAGGTTTGTTATTCTTGTCTTGGCTCCAATCCATTGACATAGCTACTTCATTGATAAAACCCTTAATTTACAAACCCTCATTTTACACTTTCTCAAATCTAGTAAGATCCACTTGGATTTTGGGTATAAAATTTAAAACCCACCTCTACAGTATCCACGGCAATTCGGATGTGTAGTTTGGTGAGGATTGGCCATCATTTGACCCACTTTCCAAGGCAAAGAAGCCTTTACAAGGGAGGTCGCACTCCTTGGGAGAGGTGAGTTTGTAGGGATCTAGCACCTGGGTAGGTGAGATTCCACTTGATCTGTAATCTACACATTCAATAACCTACCCCCAGTGTGTCACTTCAGTGATTTCTGCCTTGTGGGCCCCATTCCTCATTTTGAGGATTGTGCCCCACTTGGGTCACTTTGTGGCATACTTCAATCTTAGATCTACTGAGATCCAGCCATTGGATTGTCCTGATCTTTTAGATCCACCTACCTCTATACCTCAACATTCCAGATTTGTAATTTGGTAGACATCTGACTCCATTTGGCCCATTTCCCAAGGCACTAATCTTTCTCCAAGCCCATTCGACTTTCTTGGATTGTTGGGTTAGCTTGTGGTTTGATCCTTGTTTCGGTTGCTTGAACCCCTTGACATTTTCATATCACTTCATCAAGCTCACTTTTGGTACAGGTTAGCCCCAACTTGGACCTTAACTACCCTGCATTGGACACGGTTCCCAAGGAAGTGCATTTTCTCACAATTGACCGGTACCTTGATCCTTGATCTCATTATAAACTTCATAAGTCACTCACATAAACATGTTGGACCAAATCTACACTGTTTAAACCCCTTGATCCAACTTATCACTCAACTGGTGACTTCATCCATAGATCTAGGGTTCACCATACACCTTACGTACTTCATCAATATCTGATTTGATCTAGTGTTTTGGTTTGATCTCTCCTATCGGGAGTAGAGCTGGGTCTCCCCCTTTGTTGTCTTAGGCTAGATAACATAAAGTGAACATTTCCTCGATTGGCATGACAACCATCCATTGGGAGTCGAGGCTATCATGGTTGCACCTCTTTGGTTTCCCATCCCTTCTGCCATCCGTCTTGGACTCATCTCTAGGGGAAACTACAAGTTTGGTGATAATATTTTGGCGCCATTGCCGGGGAGGCCAGAAACCTACCTTGGTTCAACATATTATTTGTCACTCACTCTCTCATGCATTTGAAATGACATATATCTTGGTAGAGTTTAAAGTCTACCTGGCGACTCCGAATTGTGACTCCGCTGAGGAGTGAGCTCATTTACATCCTTACAATACATTTCATTTTGGTGAATTACTTGTGTGGTTTACCTGGCGACTCCACCCCGTGACTCTACTGAGGACCGAACCCAACGTATTAATCTTAAGTTATTAGAACACCCATGTATAGACTCCACTAGGGAATCTTAAACTTTAATCCATAAATGACCCAGATTTTCTTTGAGATCTTGGAATGGACTCAAAAATTTTAAAAGATTTTATTGAAAGAAATTCGAGATTTAGGTATGAGGATAATTATCAAAATAATTATGGGTATGAACCTGCATATCAAGATTCTTATGATACCCATCATTCACCTCCTCCATCTAATAATTTTTCCCCAAATATTCCAAGTGAACCAATTAGAAAATATCAAACTCAATCGAGGATTTTGGTAAATGATCCTCGCCTAGCTCAAGCAACTAGAACCTTTAGGAAACCCAAGCCATCTCCTTTTGATTTTTCAGAAATATATGGGGCACTTCATCTTATGCCAAATGGATATATCAGGGGGTTGCCTCATTTTGATGGAAGTAATAGAACATCTATTGAGAGTCATTTGGATGCCCTCTAGGACCATATGGAATTTCTGGGTGTTGATGGTGAGGATGTCTATATGCGAGCCCTTGGTACTTCCCTAGAAGGGGATGCCCGAATGTGGTTTGATCATTTATCCCCAGGATCCATCACTGGGTATGACATGTTCATGGAGTTGTTAATAAATGAGTGGGGACAAAACATTAATGAAGCTATGGAAGAACAATTAGAAAATGAGTGTCTTGATGAAAATCAATTTGATGTAGATGATCAAAACACCAATAATGAATTAACTAATAATTGTCCTTATCAAAGTAATTCCTCTTTTTTGGAGCTAATTGAGCCTCGTGAGGTCTTGTCCTCATTACCTGAAGAAGTCTCAGATGAAGAGGATGATTCCAATGATTTCCATCAGGAAGTATCCATGGTTGAGTCTTCCATTAGTGAATCTTTTGAAAATATTTTTGAGATCCCTTTTCATAATCCTTGTGTAATTAATGATTTTTCTGACCATGACATTGAGGAAGAAGAAAGTAGGGACAACAACCAAGTTTCTTTAGAAACCAATAATCATCCTGTTTTTAGAGATCAAATTTATGAAAATGATCAAATGGTTGTTAATCAGTTTATTGATGTGATTCCTGATAAATTATCATCATATGAATTTAGTGATAAATCAATTGAAGAGAAATCTCACGACGAGGATGGGTTGGTGAATCAAACTAATCAAGAGTTTTCTTTAATCAAATCCTCAAACCAATATCTTAATGTTTATGGGAAGCTCGGAAATAATCCTTCACTTAACTCATCCACTTTTTATAATTTTTCCAATTCAATTTTTTATCGGGATTGCTTATTTCAATTTTTGGGGTTGGGTGCTCACAATAAGTTCTTTCCTTTTGGGCAAGGTTCAAAGTCAACAAATTTTCAATCCACCCTATCGTCCCAAATTTTTGAATCTTCTGTGAATTTGTGGTCTGGTCAATCTTGACTGTTGAAATTTTCAAACCAGAGTCTAAATATTGTCGCATAAAAGGAGATAAAGTGTTTTATTTTCCCTTTCAGTTATCTTTAACAAATAACATTCTTAAATCTTCTTGGTGGCTGGAAGGGGTATATAAAGATCAATTTCATCGTTTCTCCATCCTTAAACAACAAGTGGGGCTAATCTTGATCTTAATTTTATTTCACAATTTATCCCTATTTGGTTTGTGCATCATTCCTGGAGCTCTCAGAATTGAATGTCCTGGTCAGGTAGATGAGGAAAGTAATTTGAAACAAGGGGAGTTGAATTTGTTATCACATCTATTCCCTCCATACATTTTGGATAATAACTTGCACAATTTTTATGATCCGATTAATATTATGATGGAGGGTGTTTACATTAATCAAGCTCCCCCTTTGCATGTTTTCATCTTGCATCATTCCAATGCTTTCTCAATTTTTGAACAAGTCAGAAATGTATTGATTTTCATTTCACTAAGCTTTAATCTAATCCTGATTTATTCTGTTAAAAAACATAAAGGAAGAATCATTAGTCAAATTGATGAATGGTTGCACTGGATCTATGATTTTACCTAGCGTTTGTGCTAACTTGTTAGTTTAGGGTAGGTAGGAAAACTGAATAAGCCTGCTTGGGCAGTAGTTATTTTTTCAGCCATTGAGTCTGGTGCCTTTTGTTTGTCTTTTCTTAAGCTCCGTTTGAAGCGCCTAGTTTAACTGAGTACTTGTCATTTTCTTTTCCTGCACAATAAAATTTCAAACTTATTAAAGTTGTGTTAGTAGATTTAAATTTATTTTCTACATTTATATTTCATGCATTTAAATTTCTGTCATATAATAGATTTTATTTCAGTTGGATTTTATATTTTTCCCATACATGCTGCATGAGGTATTTTGATGTTTGTGAATGCAGATACAGGTGCATAATAAAAAAATAAAAATAAAAAGAGAGAGTTGAAACCAAAATGGTAGAGTGTTGGATCGAGGATTCGAGTAGCAGAGTTCGAGGACCAGAGATTCTGAGGTTCTCAAGTGCTCTTTTCAGCAAAGCGCTTGTCCCATCCGGAGCCAGATGTTATCACATATATAGTAGCCGGGCCACCATACATTTTTTGTCAGATTCCGGTACACTATTCAGCCAGTTCCCTTACATTGAGATGCTGAGATGAGCATCTACTATGGATCACTATCAGTTTTTGGACAACATATATATTCCCCATGCCATGACTGAGTCTCAGGACACTCAGAGAGATGACCGATGTAGCTATTATGCCATTTGTACAGAGCAGTCAGTTGTGCCCAGAGTTACAGCAGTAGTTTCAGAGGACAGATGATGGTTCAGATTGATAGCATTCAGGTATATGACTAAGCAGGTATATTATGGTGTTGTGGTTATATTGCTTTTATTTACATTTTCTTAGCATGTCTTAGCACTTAGTATCATGATCTGGCGATCATATAGATATGTGGACCTGGTTATACTATATATATATCATACTTGTCCCTACTCAGACTTAGAAGTTCTTGGCCTATACTCATTGGTTTTACCCTCCCTAGGGAGATAGAGGTGATCATTCCCGCCATACTTTGGCTTGCTAGTGTTGGTTTCATTACTCACTGTCTTCATCCATCCATGACTTACCCAGTTTGTTCATTACCTTGACTTACTACTTGACTAGTGGCATGGAGGACCTTTCCCCACTGTAGCCTCTATATTGGATAAGCTTCTCTGTTTATTGTGTCTCGGCTCTGAGTTGGTGACAAAACTTACCTTTGGTGAGTTGGATTTCCTTGTGAATTCCCCCTAGTCACTAAAGATGTTGTTGGCTAAGGCTGAAGCTTTTAGTGTTGCCATGAATACAAAACTTGGAAATGAAATGTCATATCTTGTATGAAAATCCCATTCATGCAATGTGTTTCTAAACACACATGAATGAAAGGCAATCCAAATGAAAGTGGCTATGAAATATCAAATGTTATATCTTTTGTGAAATGTAAAATACCTAGGTAAACAAGTTGTCTGTGACACACCTAGAAGTGCTCAGGTAAACAAGTGCCTTAATCTAGGCCCAAAAAGCAATGGAACTTAAATGCTATATCAAAAATATTGTTGGCCTTATTTGTATTATGGATTGTGCGCATCTGTGTAAGGTGAATAAACACTCTTTGAACAACTTATCCATTTGTGAGACACCGCCATTCCTTGTGTTGTTGCTTGTCCACTATATGCTATGGTGTGTATTCCCTTTTCCATTTCCAAAGTGTCACAGTGTTAAGTCAGTAAGTCATCCTTTGACCTAGCCACTTATTTCTTAGCCTTCACCCTTCACTAGCAAATTGATCACAACTATGAAGTGAGTATGACCTTGAAAGTCTTGTCTGAGTAATAACTAATAATTATGACTTATTATATTTGGATTTAGATCGCTAGTAATGATTACTTCTTGTTATAATTGATAATTTAATGGATTGTAAAGCATGTCATAACCTTGGAAACCTTGCAGCAGGTTGATGACAGTTTGAGTCATATTTTGGTCATGTTAACTTGGTCAAACCTTAGTTTGACCAAAAGTCAACCACAGGACATGAGGTGGCAGACCTCAAGTGTTACATACAGATGATATATGGTCTGGTACAGGTCACCATGATGGGCTTATGCAGTGGTTTCAGGCTTATGATGATGATTTGTTCTTTTCAGCACTTTTACAGATTATTATTATTTGGTCTGCGGGAGATGATGAGTATTTATTTTAGACAATGCAGAGGTTTATATGGTGTATGAGTACACATATTAGATGGATTTGGACCTTCTGAGTCCAATGAGATAGTCTGTTTGTAGTTCCAGGAAGTTATAGTGATGATTGAGCCTCAGTTGGCTATCCTAGTGCAATTTTGGTCTATCGGAGGCCTGTCAGAGCAGTGATGATGATTTACTTGGTTCACCTAGGGCGTTGTGCATGGAGGGGGTGGTCCAGCCACTTGTTATTACCATATTACCCCCCTCCCAGACTCATTGGTGATCTCACCTTGACAACGCATCCACTCCAGGAGGTAGTTTGGGCAGTTTTACGCTTCCCGAGGCAGTCCATAAATGGTAGAAATGGCTACAAAGGAATTCGATTTGGGATACTGAGGCAAATTTTTGGCATGGGATGATCAGTGATGATGAGTGGGATGTCTTCCACACCTTCTCCAGCAGTTTCAGCTTCATCGGGACCCACATCCATCACTTATGGCAAATGTAAAATGTGGGAAAAAGGTGCCATGTGGCCTTCACAGTTGATGACGTGGCAGCATGGACCAATCTTCTTTCGACACATGGCAGAGCAGGTTGACATGGCAGGTAACTGGACGTCAGATGACCAATTTTTTGACACGTGACAATGGAGATGAGTTGTACGATCCAGGGCCGCCACGTTGCAGCACCAGATGGCCTATGGATGATAAAATTTTGTTGAAGCCACGGGGATAGAACCCCAATCCTCATGCCACAAAATATACCGCTTTACCATTATGATAGAGATATTGGTTTTTTTATCTAGAGTGGCAATTGATATATTTATCTTTAAACATGGGTGAGTTAGTAAAAAGAAGGAGGAACGGGAGCCCGTGGGTTCGACCCCGGTTATCCGACCCCACATATGGCCTATGCAAAAGGGGCTTGTTAAAAGGACTAGCCACCACATGTTTTGTTGGGAGCACGTACTCCTAAAACCCACTTTATTATATGCCAACAAACATTTATATGCTATGGAAAGTGGTTATAAAGGGAGGCATTCATGTGAGTCATCCCCTCATAATTAGCACATGCTAATTTTAAAAAGAGCTATGGAAATGATATTAAGTGGGTCTCATTTGTTATGCCCACGTATTGTTTCAACAAACTTTGTATATTTAGGTCATAGGCGTTCAGCAATGAGAAGCGTGACCTTCCACCTTGGATAGATTCCTCGTCGATAGAGCTAATGGAATCCTGGCACGTGTTTGTCACTTTGGCCCTACAAATTTCTGACTGTTACGGCTTCTCCACGCCTGTTTTTTTTTCGCTGCACTCCTCCACGCCCATGGATTGTCTAATTCATGCTGGTACATTGACGTGATCAAGAAAAAGAGGAAAGTTAGAATGCGGTGGTTATTATCTCGTCTGACCATCATCGACAGTACTGAAGCCATCAATGTCTATTGTATTACAAAGAAAAGATCAGTCAAACATTCATCATTGGACAACAAATTTGTTTTTACTTTATATTGTGACCGATGCATCTGATTTGATCTGGATGTTTATTTTGAAAGTTTGGACTTATGTTTCATGCAATTATTTTTTCCGTCCATTCATCTTCCCTACCACGAGCGATTAGTTCCTGCTTGCTCTTGTTCTTGGCTGGTCGATAGCGATTTTGACTCAAAAAGGAACAATGCGTTAACTCATACATCACGTTCTTTCCAAAACCCAGTGAAATGATCCAGCTAATTGCATCATGAAGCATTGGATTGTATAGTCTATTGTTTTTTGTGTGTTTGATAAAAAAGATAGGCGTTGTGTGCAGTCAATGTGCCATCTATCTTTTTAAGCAATACAAAGTGTAGAAAAGCACATAAATTACCAGGAAAAACATGCATTATAGAAATGCAATTAGCAGTCGGTCGGTCGGTCTTTCAAGGCAATCGGCCATTTTAAAAATAATTTCCACAAAAATCATATTGACCCACTTTACTTATATCCATATGTAGTTCGGCTTTTAAAGATTATTTTACCAACAACACTTCAATTTTGCACAAGTCTTATATTAAAATATATTACGCATACCATAGTTAATATATAAGTCAGTGATGGATTTCTGAATGAGTCTAAATATTTGTCATTGGGTCTGCATAGCTTTAATGGCCGACGTACATGCTTTGGGTAATTTTCCCCAACAGAATGCAGGATTTCAAAATTCGATACCATCCATGTGAAGAGTGCCCTATATCTTGTCGGGCGCATAGACTCCATGAATTTTATTCCATTAATGATATAACCAACATGTCGATGGATTCGACTAGCGCTGTGGTCGGCATCTTCCAACTCGTTAACTGGAGCATAAGATCCGGTCGACAGTCGACAGACTTGGTTGTCTTTACAACTGTACCATTTGATGGCCAACTTCATTAGTCGGTGTTCGACCGATTCCAATCGCAATACTGGCCAAGCCCGGACAGGTTGCTTTCCATTATCGACAAGGTAGATTCAACATCCTCACGATATTCATTTCTTGTTCGACCTTCTTGTGTGTCATAGGAGCGCTGTCAGTGCAAGCATACACCATTTGCCAGCGATTTTGAGACTTTTTCTTCCACAGGAAGCCTTATTCAGCAACATTAATAATTTTGAAGCATTATTTTATTTTTACAGGCTGATTCTACTGATTTCTCACATTTTGCAGGTCGAAATCTTGCATTACAATAGTCATATGTGTTTTGGTCATCAGAATTCTTTCTTTGGTCTACACATCAATGTATATCGGGTTGATAGGTTGCTTAGTCGGCGAGATACTTCGTCTGGTCGATGGATCGACTTCTTTATGCTTGGGCGAGCTTTGTATGATGAAGTATATGGCATGCTGATGGTCTGTCCTTGGAACTTGCACAAATTGTACAATTAGTCCACCACAATTTTATTTTGCATTCCTCAGTTTCTGCACACAAGCTTGTCAAGAATTTCCATACAGTCATTAATATTGGTCCATTAAAATGCAAGTGGCAAGCTTCTTCTAGAGCTTAACCGCTTATTAAGGCCAGGAGGTTATTTTGTGTGGTCAGCTACTCCTGTCTATCAAAGCAAGGAGGAAGATGTTCAGATCTGGAAAGGTGATAAATCAATACTATTTTGTTATGATTTCTTATTCTGATCAGAATATTTTCTGCAGGTTCCGATATTTTCTCTTTCCCAAGGATAAATGCGGTTCTTGTGAGTTGTTACTTCACTGCAATATCTATCATTTTCTGTCAAGAAGATCAAAAAATGACATTCAGTGATGTTTGGCAGTGATCATTGATAACCTTGATTAACTGGGCTATCTGATTACGTTTGCAGTTTTTTGCATTTAAAAATGATGACCTTGATTCTTAATCATTCTTTGTTCCTGAATACATCTTCTGGACTTTCTGAGGAGATTAAACACTTATCCAGTCTTCTTCTCAGATAGACTAAATTCAAGGCAGTTCTTTCTAAGTATTTGAAGGTTATTGCATTTAAGGCATTGCCTGGTTACTAACAATGGCAATACATGTTAGTCAACCATTCTCAGATTATATATTGATCATAGTTGACTATAACTGATGACTTGTGTTACTTAGCTCTTCTACTAATTCTGAGAGATATTGGTGTTCTCTGGTGGGAAGGCAGGGGAGTGTTGCTCTTATTCTCAGCAACACGCACAAATCACTAAACTCATAAATCTTCACCTACAGAACAGTCGTAGATAACTATAACAGCTCACTGTAATCTTCAGCACAGTCACAGCTGATTGTTTCACTCAACAATAACCTACAGGAATGTTTCTACTAAGTTGCAACTGACTACAATCTACAGGACTGTTTCAGCTAACAGTAAACTACATGACTGTTTCAACTTTATTTAGATAACCCCTGCATTCATCAATCTGGACTAATACCCTGTTTCAACAGTCAAACACATTTAACATCTCTATGCTATGTTTTAGCAAATTCTGAGATCTAACTTGCTACAGAAAAATAAACATTTCATAGTCAATCATATACTCTCAGAAAACTATCATGCTACAACAAAAAACCTCATTTAAACATTCAAACATGAGTTTACGAACTCCTAAAGACAGAGAGGAATATAGGATCAAAAGTACAGAGTTGAGACTCTGTTTTCATTCAACTCAGAATTTGTTTTCCTCACCATATCTTTCCATGAGAATTACATAGGTATATATACACCAGAAATATAGTCGGTCACATTAATTACCTTGACCTTTCACTACATCTAAACCAAAATTGTCTGTTCAAAATTTATGTGGATACTCTGCTCTTTCATGCGTTGTAACAGGAATGTTGGATGCCCCTTCAATATTTGACAGGCTGCAACAGAGTTGGATGTCCTGCAACAGTGAACACGAAGCTCCTTTATTTCTGATCATCCTGAACATGTCAGTGAACGCCTCTTCAAAAACGGCTCTTCAAAACTCAATGTGATACTTAGCCTAAATAATCATTCGATGAACTGTGGTAGATGGCTGCAACTGCTTCTTCAGAAATTTATGTGATGTGCTGCCCCTTTCAAACTGTGACAGCAAGACAAGATCAAAATGGTGTGGCAGTGGTTTGTCTTTTCAGCATTCCGACGATCACTCAGAGAGGCAGTGTTTGTCTTTTTCAGACTGTGGCGGTGAAGGAATCAACGGCTACCAACATTCTCCCCCTTAATTACTTCACCCAAAAGACATCATACTCAAACAACTACAACATTACAATCATAACAAAAACAACTATAATGCATGCTGGTCTAAGTCTCAGCAAGGCTTACATCAGTATCAAAACAACTCAAAAATTTGTTTCACATTCCTTGTTGCAACATACTAGTGTTGCTTTTCTTCAACTCTTTCATGAGCATTTTTTTTTCTTTCGACTCCAAACTTTGAAATATGTAAAATTTGTTTTCTGTTTTATCTTCATCTTCAGCTTGATCTTCTTCAGCGCTTGCTTCATTCCTGGCTTCAGCCATCTCTCCATTTTGACTTTACATCTTGACTCCTTATGCTCAGCAACTCCACAATACTTGTTCTCCTCATCTTCAGTTGTCTGTTCAAAATATAATATTTCATCCCTTACTTCAACACCAAGACCATTTCTTTCAACCTTCTTGGATTTTGCAAACCAATCATCATTCATAGTTTTTATTACAACACTCTCAACTTCAGCTTTATCATTACTGGGCTTAGAACGCCAAACTTTATACCAATAATACATTTGATTCTTCATCTTCACTTTCTTCTTTACCTTGAATGTTTTCTTTGATTCCTCAAATTCATTATGATCAGCTTCAACTGCAACACGTTCTTCAACTTGCTTACCATCATTCAAATTTTCAATGTCCTTTATGCCAAGGACTTCAATCCAAATATTTTTCCCTAAATACTGTAACGTGGGCATACAGAAATCCCACACTCTATCGTTGACTTCACCAAGAGTAATATGTTCAATGTCATTCTGTAAACACATTAACTGATAATAATGCTTGATTTCTTCAGGACTCCATGACATGAATACCTTCTCAACTGATTCTTCAACCAGTCCATCTTCCCTGCAATTTTCTTCATTCAAATCCAACTCATCATCATCTTCAAATGATCCTTCTTCATCTTTGATTAGTTTCTCATCTACACATTCAAACATTTTGTCAGCATTATATAAATTATCATACTGTGAACCATATTGGTTCTTTTCATTTTTCATTTCTCTGAGAGCTGTCATTATCTCTTCATTCAAATCTGCCTCTGCTACTGCAACAAGGCAATCAACTTTCTCCATATCTGCTTCCACAACAAGACTATCATGTTTATCATCATATCTTGGCTTTTCAAGCCATTCTTCCAAAAAATTCAATTGTTCATACAGAACATCATTCCTTATTTCAGTTGCTCTGTCTACAACAGAACATACAACATTCTGCAACTCTTTTTCTATCACTGCTTTTGCAATCACTGAATCATTAACCTTTTTATTCCCAGCATCCTTATAGATTCCTTCTTCTTCAATCGCTGCAACTTTTGTGCATTCTTCAACAATCTTATCAAATTCATCAACAAAAATAAAATCATCCATATTTTCAAAAAACTCACAAACAGATTCAAGCACTTCAACACAGTGCAATTTATCTTTCTTAACTTTTGATGTTGCTTCACATACTGCTGATATGGCAGTCTTCATTCCATCATCATGATCATTATTGACCATTATTTCTCCATAGGAAAATTCACAGATACTAGCTACTTCATTTGCACCTTCTTCATAGTTGTCATTAGCAATAAACATCACTGGAATATTCAAAGAACAAACTGCTACACTGGCAGTTACATCACCTTCAATATTTGACTTACAAGCCAAGACCTCATCATTTTCTTCCTTTGTACCTGCACAATCACTATCAAACAAATTATTAGAAAACATCTCATTCTCTTTTCTGTCCTTATCTACACCATTCAATATCGCTGTAGATTTTTCTTCAAAAATATCACCAACACTTTTTCCATCAACAGATACACCATTTTCATAAATGTATTTTTCACCAGCAGCTTTATCATCTTCCTTATGTGCACCAAATGGATCAATGCAACACTCTTCATTTTCTGCAACATGACTACTGTAATTTATTTTAAGTTCATCTTGGTCTTCAACTTCTACAACATCTTCATACTTGTCTTCTAGATTCATTGTACCTACATGTCCACAATCATCAGATTCAATACATGATTTAAATACCTTCATGGGCGTGTCCTTCAAGGACTCTTCTTGCACAAATACTTCTCCGTTGTCTTCACACTTGAAGAATTTATCATTTTTATCAGCATTTTGCATGTTAACCATTCCATCATTTTCACAATTCACTTCAGTGACATCTAAATTCGAAACTATATCAACATCTTTATAAATAACAATTTCAACTTCTTCAAATTCTGTTGTTGCTACACAAGATACAACGGCCTCATTTTCTTCTTTAGTTTCAGCAACATTTTCATCATTTGATATATCAACACAACAGTGAGATTCACAAATAATTTGACTATCTTTTGTTGCTTCTGCAAGCTTATCAGCTGAAATATTAACAGGCTGTGACTCAGCCATATATCTCCCCCTTACATCAAACTTTCTCTTCAAACTTTCCCAAGCTTCTCTAGCTGTGTTTGCTTCAGCAATTACATAAAAAATATTATCATTCAGAGCTTGCTGGATGTAGTACAAGGAAAATGCATCCTTTGCCTCATCCTAGGGTTTCTTAACACCATTCACAACAAGATACCATAAACCTCTGTCATGCAAGAAATTTTTCATATTAACTGACCAAGAATCATATGCTATACCTGAGAAATATGGCGGTGGATAATAGATGCTGCTCCATGTATCCTCTAGCTTCTCTTGAACTTCATTTTCTTTAGTATCCTCTTCCTTCTCTTGAAATTCCTCTGCTTCAGCAGGTTCCTCGATGGCTTCACCTAATATCTCTGCAATGGAAAAACCAACTTCTTTTGCATTAACAATATTCTTCTTCATTCGTTTAAGCCTTCTGCTTTTCCCCATGTCTATGTCTTCAAATAACTACTTGCACATAATTTAAATTTCTTTCACTTGGATACATCCTCTTTCACGCATACGAGCTTCAACTCAAACCAAACAAACTTCCAAAAAAATGGAATTCAAACTGCTCTACCATTAAACTATATGGGAGCTCTCAACCAGGAAGAATATCTTCCTTTCAACTACTCAACCTCTGTCTGAGGGGATACACACATATTCAACTTCATCCACGGGCTACAACCCTTTCTTCTCTTTACACAAACCACAACCAAGCTTGAACAACTTAACCAACAGATGGGTGACACAAGAAACACTTGATTCAGACTCCAGCTGCTAAATGATGACTCAACCTTTACTTAAGGGAGCGCATGCGTTCTTACCAACACAGAACTCAACTGAACTTACCTCTGCTCTTTCTACGTAGCAGGAAGTGGGTTCCCTAGAGTAAAACTCAACAACAAGAACACAAAAAAAGTTCCAACATACAATCAAATGGTTCATTCATGAAGTGAACACAGAACCAACGAACATAAATCATAAACACCAAGCTCTGATACCACTGTGGGAAGGCAGGGGAGTGTTGCTCTTATCCTCAACAACACGCACAGATCACTAAACTCATAAATATTCACCTACAGAACAGTCACAGCTGACTGTAATAGCTCACTGTAATCTTCAGCACAGTCACAGCTGACAGTAACAGCTGATTGTTTCACTCAACAGTAACCTACAGGAATGTTTCTGCTTAGTTGCAGCTGACTACAATCTACAGGACTGTTTCAACTAACAGTAAACTACACGAATATTTCACCTATATTTAGATAACCCCTGCGTTCATCAATCTGGACTAATACCCTGTTTCAACAGTCAAACACATTTAACATCTCTATGCTCTGTTTCAGCAAATTCTGAGATCTAACTTGCTACAGCAAAATAAACATTTCACAGTTAATCATATACTCTCAGAAAACTATCATGCTACAGCAAAAAACCTCATTTAAACATTCAACCATGAGTTTACGAACTCCTAAAGACAGAGAGGAATATAGGATCAAAAGTATAGAGTTGAGACTCTGTTTTCATTCAAATCAAAATTTGTTTTCCTCACCATACCTTTCCATGAGAATTACATAGGTATATATACACCAGAAATATAGTCGGTCACATTAATTACCTTGACCTTTCACTACATCTAAACCAAAATTGTCTGTTCAAAATTTATGTGGATACTCTGCTCTTTCATGCGCTGTAACAGGAATGTTGGATGCCCCTTCAATCTTTGACAGGCTGCAACAGAGTTGGATGTCCTGCAACAGTGAACACGCAGCTCCTTTATTTCTGATCATCCTGAACATGTCAGTGAACGCCTCTTCAAAAACAGCTCTTCAAAACTCAAGGTGATACTCAGCCTAAATAATCATTCGATGAACTGTGGCAGATGGCTGCAACTGCTTCTTCAAAAATTTATGTGATGTGCTGCCCCTTTCAAACTGTGACAACAAGACAAGATCAAAACGGTTGTAGCGGTGGTTTGGCTTTTCAGCATTCCAGCGATCACTTAGAGAGGCGGTGTTTGTATTTTTCAGACTGTGGCGGTGAAGGAATTAACGGCTGCCAACATCTCTTAGGATCTTTGCTATGTCAAATTATTTTCACCATTTGTGTGTTATTGTTGGTTATTATTGCATTTTTCTATTGTTTGTAATAGCTTACACAAAAAAGGATACTAAATGTTACTGACTGCAATTTTAGATCGTTCTTGTGCATATGTCTCATTTTGGGCAGAATCAAGCATAGATAATTATTTCCTTAAGAAATTTCTATCATTCCACATTTCTTACCTTTTCATGGCAATACTATTTATAGTTTTACTTTAATAGTTCTATGCATATTATTTGTCAAAGATGTTTGATTCTCTATTGTTTGCTTTTTCAATGATTTTAGAGATGTCTTCTTTGACGCCATCTATCTGCTGGAATCTCCTTTCAAAGAAAAGTGATGAAATCAAAGAAGTGGGTGTTGAAATTTATCAAAAAACAACTTCTAACACTTGCTACGAATCCAGAAGGAAAAATGAGCCTCCTTTGTGTGAAGAGGAAGGTGATCCTAATGCAGCTTGGTATTTAATTTGATTTTTGTTGAAATTGCTATTTGAAGCTTGTATTTCATTAAAATGAAAGGAATGCTTGATAGAAAATGTGCATATGCTGTTATGCACTGTAGTAACTAGTTTCAGTAGTCGATGGACCTCAATTGTAGGTGTATATCATGATTTGTAATAAGTTCTTTCTTTACTAACAGGTATGTTCCAATGGAGAGTTTCTTGCAAAGGGTGCCACATGAGGATGGCGATCGTGGAACTGAGTGGCCAGAAGAATGGCCTACAAGGCTTGAAAAAGTTCCTTACTAGTTAAAGAAGGATGTGCACGATCATTTCATACCAAGTCATACCTTCTGGGGATGGGAATTGATTGGTCTGATGTTCGGAATGTTATGGACATGAAAGCAGTTTATGGAGGGTACTTATTTTTACCCTTCATCTCTATAGATGATCATCTATCTAAAATGTTTAGTGATCAGACACACAGGTAGTTTATGAATACTTGATGTTGATAAATCATCCTAGCTAGTAGAAAATGCTTTTGAGTTTTTAATTGCTTGCACGAAAAGTACCATATGATATGCTACTTTTTCTGTTGATTTTTTGTGGTTACATAGACAGAGGACCTTCTGCATGAGATATTACAAATAGAAAAATAGGTTGTATAGGGGAGGGTAATAGTTTTGATTTATTCTATTTTTATTCAAATAGGCATCATGGGTAGACATAGGTCCTACAATTGATATTGTTTTTGGCTGAAATCATCACTACCTAATTGGATGTAGATCCATAAGTGGTTGCAACAGTAACTAAAAGGCACACACCTCATTATTTATGTAAAATATGGCATGCGGAACTAGCAGTGAATGCTACAAAAAATTACAAAAACAACTTCCTATATATAGGGATGAATGTCCTCAAATGGATTTCAGTAAAAGATATCCCTCTTGACTGTCTAAGCAAATCACAAAACTGTCTTCCAGCAAACAGCAAAGTAATTTTAACATCTCATCAATAGCAGGGTATTCATGAAAAACAAAAAACTTAAAGACAGTAAAATCATCATGTCATCAATAGCATGGTATTCATAAAAACAACTATATCACAAAACTATCTTTTCAATGGACAAAGAGTATTATCATGCCATCAACAGCAGGGTAGTCATGGATAACAATTATGATGAGTGCATTTGTCATGGGAGAGACACATTTTCATATCTAAAAGTCCTGCCATTAAAGAGGCCTAGAAGAACATCACGGCAACCTAAATGCAAACTGCTACTGGATATTTCATGCTTGCCATACATTCCTAGAAGAATAGCCTACAGCAATAGGCAAATCAGATTACAAGATAAACCAGGAGTAAAGTCACCAAGGTGTTGACCCTTGAACACACAGGCTATTTGCGACCTATAGCCAAAGCATATTAGAAAGGCAATATAGCAGTCAACTCAACAAGTCATTGAGGTTCTTGGAGCACAAATGCAATCTCTGCATAAACAAGCCAAGGATCCTTATTCTCCAACAATAAGCATCCATCTATTGGATTGCTCCTATAACTCTAGCCTTGCAAACATAATATCTCCATAGATTGAACTTGTGACTAATCTTGGTAAAATCCAAGTGCTTTGTCATTCAAGTTATACGCCAAATTAGAAGAAGATATTCTCCACTCATGTTTTCCAAAGACCTGATGCAGATTAATATCAGATTTCTTGAAAACAAAAACAAAAATTGGGCACCAAAATTGCTAAGATAGTAAGAAGAGTTCACCTTGAGCCCATTTGTCGATACTTGAATTCATACTCCTACATAACTACACCAAACTACTGGCAATACTTATGAGTTGGCTGGAAATACATAGTCGACGTGTCTAGCGGTTATGGCAGTGATCGGCTTTCTTTTTACTGCAGTCGGCACCCGACAGAGTCACCGAATCATCAGTCGAGCCCTGGTCGACTCCATTTGCAAAACAAGTCGACGGGGAATCAAAAGAACACAGTCAGTGAATGCTTGGTCGAGGGCTTCAAGTCAACGGGGAATTGCCAGAATTAAAGTCTTGTGGAATATAATTTCTCCACGATCAAACTGCAACACATCAATAACTATTTGCAAGGATTCAACGCCAATGAGCAAGTCACGGCCAATCTTACCAACAGATTTCTTTTTCAATTTGTCGGATTGTCCAAGTTGAAACTCGACATGTTCCTCTTCGACCAATCACGCTTCGACTTCGACAACTCAACCTCGACAGGTTTTGGGTTCAACATGACCTCGATGGCTTATGAATTCGACACATGCGCCTATTATTTTCCTACCCGAGATTTAAAACCAAGATTGTTGGGCCCAGGTTGAGATAAAGTTTTGGAAGAACCTTTTTGAGGCAAGCAGGGAAAGCTGAGCTGAGGGCAGCTCAGAAATACAATTTTGGCTAAGTATTGAGGATGCTGAGAAGTTGCGCGCAGCATCCAACTTTTGACCAGACTGCGGAGTTGCGCGCAGCATCGAAGTTTTGGCCGTGATGCGAAGACCAGTAGTGCGCCGAAGTAGTGCTGCGGAGTTAGGAGGCCACGTGGAGCCAGCAAAGCGGTGTGCTGGAAAAGTATCAAGTGTAGCTACTGGCTCGATCGATAGCAACCATTTTTGGAAAGATATTCCAGGATTGCTTAGCAACGGACATAGACAAAACAGGAAGGCGGCCACGCATGGGTTGTTAAGGAAAGCGACGTTTGGCATGCTTAGAAGGTAAAACCGTTAGAGAGAAACGGTTCGGCAGAAGCAGCCTGTAGGCACGTGTGTGACAGGAAGGCCGATAGAGACAGGATGAGGACGTGGAGATCTGCCATGATCAAGCAGACGCTACCAGGAGCCAGCAAGCCGGTATGGAAAACCGGCGCAGTTTTGGAAACCCTTAGGGTTTTGGGTTTTAGGTCTTTGACATTGTACAGACATGACCTTCGGGCATGATCTATTTAAGAAGACACTTTTGTATGGGATGGGGGTTGATTGGGGATTAGATTTCAGGATTTCTTAAGGTTCAGGGTTGTTGTTAGGTTTGCTCTATTTTTGGATACTAGATGCTAGTTATTAGAGTAATCTGGAGATAACCTTTTTGTATTGTAAAATCTATCTGAGCTGAGAATATTGTAAAGGCTCTGCAGCTGTGTGCGTAGAGACCTAGCCGAGAGAAAGGAGAGTCTGTAGCTGAGTGCGCAGACTAAGAATGGTTGCCCCATCCCTTTTGAAAGAAATATATTACCAACCGTTCTTGTCGACGTAGCTTTCCATCCGGGGAAGTGAAACACGTTAAATCCGGTGTTATGTGATGATGTTTATGAATGAATGACTGTTTGTATTTTCTGTAGAATGAATGCTTGAATGTTTCCTTGCATGCTGTAATATGAGAACTTTGATATGCATTTACCAATAGGAGAAGTTTGGGAATGATATGCTAGGTTCCACGGAAGCAGATGAATGGCAACATTTCAATTATATGTTAAGATCATGAATCAGTCAATTAAGTTAAATACTTTCTTAAACACGGTGAAGGAACACAGCACAGTTAGTCATGTCTATCATTTCAGTTCACGTTGTAATAATCCAAGTTCTAGAATGAATGCTAGAAAGATAACCAGTAAGTGCCTGAATGAATGGATGAGTGACATTCATTTCAATGCCTTAACGTTTCCTAGATCTTCCAAGTAGAGGATAAGTGTGGGTAATTCACAGTTCCAGTAGAAGATTTGTAGCAGTAAGAAACCCTTAGTGAGGCCTGCAGTGTTGCCTCCACCGCGCAGTACTGCTCGCAGCATAGATCCTGCTGCGTACCGCATCACTTTGCCCCGCAGTGCACTCCTTCTGTCCTGCGCTGCGCAGCTTGTTCATATAAAAAACTCATCATTTACTATGGAAACCTGATTCTGCAGTACCCCATAAGATACACCTCAGGTGAGACCTCAACCTGCTCACAAGTTGTTGTCGAAAGGGCTGGTGCGAAGGGGTTTTGATGGTCAAAGGGAGAACCGCAAAGAACCTGGGTCTAATTGGAAACCTCTGGGTCAGTTTAAGCCAACAAATGGTTCCGTTGCGGGCTAGAATCCATGATGAATTGCAATCACGATGTGTGAAGAAGAATATCAATTCCCCGAAGGATCTGAATATTGGCATCCTGAAAAGACAGAAATCCAAGCTTGGTGGGATAAGACCATAAGCGATTTTAACAGACAAGAAAATAGACATCCGCGTCTAAGCGACACACAGTGGTCAGATAGATATCTATTGGACGACATTCATGATATCTTTTGGGCATCATTTCCAAACGAGCTACATGCGTGGATCTCGCGACTCGCAGAGAAGAAAAACTGTTTCCAAGGAGGAGTTCCTACGGAGTGGACTCCCGAGCTCACAACGCAGCTTAAAGCGTTAGACAGCCCGTTGTCACGTGCAGTTGATTATTGGGTCGATCATATGCTAGAAGGCTTTGTAACGGAATTTGCTGTAGACACACTCAAATCCTATAGCCAAGCAGAAGCACACTTTTTCAGAGGATTCCAAGGTAAGTTTCTGAACAATCTTAGTGTATACATTAGTTTGTTCTAAGAATGCAATAATATTCTTGAAGTTTGTCATGATAAACAATACATATATTGATTCTGACGAAAAAACACATACTATTAGAAGTGGTAAGAGATATAAAATTAATAAGAATCCGGAAGGCCCTAAACTTCATATAGATACTGAGATCCCCTGTGATCTTGATAGCGAAGTTGCACAACCATTTACCCCTAAGAATCCGCCGGCTGCACAAACCGTGCCACCCTTATCATAGAACCCACCCCCTACGCAGCCCACCCCGCAGAAGACTCATCCTAGTCCATCTCTCCCGATAGCCCCATTTGTATTTACTGTGCAGATCCCTTTACACCAGCCGCGCACTAATCCCGGCGCCCCACCACCTAGTAGCACAATGGCAAACACTGATATGAAACTGCCAATATTCAGAGGAACTGGCCTAGAAGGCCCTAATCAGCATTGGTTCCTTTGTGAAGCTGTATGGAGTGTAAGACAAATCCAGGACGATGCCATGAAGCAATCATAGCTCATCACCACTTTCAGGGATAGAGCGCTACATTGGTTTATGAAATACTCTATCGTACAGCCGAGAACCCTCGCAGAAATTAAAGTCGTGCTGGTGGCAGAGTTTAAGAAACCTAAGCTTGAGTCTCAATGTATAACTAAGCTGAAGGAAATAAAGCAGAGACCAACTGAAATGATCTAGGAATTTGATCAGAAATTTAAGACCTTACTAGACCAAGTAAGTTTTGTTATACCACCAGAACAACATAAAGAATGGTTCATTGCTGCCCTGTTACCTCATATCAGATTACCATTGATGCAGCAAAAGGTTCTATCCCAGGCAGAGGCCTTGGAAATTGCAATGAATCTGGAAGCTTTGCCGATTGGTGATACTAGTTCTGGGATGTCTCAGATCCAGAACCAACTGACCACCCTAACACTTGAACTGCAAAGTATGAAAAATGGTAAAGAACAAATATATGAACCTAGACAGGAGGTCTGGTGTACAAGTTGTAAAGGAGAAGGTCATAACCGCGAGCATTGCCCTCTATTCCGCAACTATATTAACAGTGGTGTGCCTAACCCATTAAATCAGAATCAGGCCCCATGGTGTGAAATTTGCAAAACCACAGGACACAGACATGAAGACTGTTACCTCATCCAGAAATATGTGAAAACTCCTAAGAATTTATACTGCAATTTCTGTAAATCAGTTGGACATGATGAATCCAACTGCCGCGCATATGAATTAATGAATGAAAGAAAAAGGGATATGAACTCAATGCGAGGCGCTGGCTTGTACCACGTATAAGAAGATACCCAGCCAAAACAAGAAAATGCACAATATGACCAAGGAGGATACAGAGGTTGTGGTGGTGGATACCGCGGCAGAGGAAGAAATGCTTGTTCGGCACAGGGAAGAGGTCGTCGCCAAGTCATTTGTTATAACTGTGGCCAACCCGGGCACGTGTCTAGAGATTGTGTTAACCCATGCACTACGTGCAATTATTGTAAATCGTTTGAGTATGTCATTGAAGATTGCCCAGTATTAGAGGTGGAAATGCCAAAGAGAAGACGAACAAAGGCTCCGAATCTAAACGTCCAGTGGATCGCAGTAGAGAATAGACCAATGGATCCGAGCATCAATGTGGTCACGCGCAGTGGCGCTGAGACAGGCCGCGACAGAGGAGCGGAAGCTTCAACATCAGGGGAAGCACATACGAAGAAGGATCCCCTTGAAACAGTATGGATAAGGAAAGCTCCAGGAAAAGCACCCGCTCTTAACCTATAGAAGAACAAGGAGATCTTCATTAACGCACGGGATACCTTTAGAGAACCAGTAGATAAGTCATCAAGGATCCCGTTGTGCAGTGAAACACTGCATGTTGAAGACATGTCGGCTCCTTATGACAAAACAAGCACTGTGACAGATGTCCCTACTTCTGTTGCTCAGTTCTTGCAAAGCTGCATGAAGTTACTAAAAAGCGAAAAATCCATGGTAGAGCTCCAAAAGCTTATCAGCCAGTATGAACCTCAGATTGCAATAGAGACTCCAGATAGCACTATACATCATATAAGGAAGCACAAAAGAACGGGCCGAGAGATGAGGCTTACTGCGCAGATAGGAGATTTTGAAATGGATGAAGTCATCCTTGATCTGGGATCATAAGTGAATGTCTTGACTAAGCAGACATGGCAGCAGATGGGTCGACCAAAGTTGCTCTGGTCACCCATCCAGTTACAAATGGCTAATCAAGAGAAGGTCATACCTTTTTGCCGCTTAGCTAATGTAGTAGTTGACATCGATGGAGTACAGAGTCATGCAGACTTTGAGGTTATTGAAATTGTGGATGATAGTCAACCTTTTCCATCAATATTGGGAATTGATTGGGCTATGGATAACTTGGCTATCATAAACTTGAAGACAAAGAAGATGATCTTTGAAGGGAATCATCTTAGGGTCATCGCACCATTGGATCCTAAAGATGGTGATAGATATAGTGAGTCGATTCAGGAGGAATCCCAAGCTCAAGAATTAGACTGACTATACCAGCTGACTGCAAACAAGGAGGACTACATTAATCCTACTGCGGACAGTACGCTCAGCTGGCGATGTGACACTTCTTGTATCTCTGACTCGGATATAGGACTGGAGAATTGGCAAAGCCGCATGCATGAAGTATCAGCAAGAAGATGTGTGCAGGTTACGAAATCACTGCGCTGGATCGGAAAAGAGGTGAGTCCTATTCCCACATATGATGGTTCTGCAAATGTTTACAGTTTCATAAGGGAATATACTGCAGCTATACCAGATGAGCATAGACTGCCAGCTTTAGATATAGCATTGCGCGATACACCTACCAGATGGTGGAATGCACATAAGAAAACATTGACCACTTGGGATCAATGTAGAACTAAGATGCAGATCCAGTTCGCCGAAAATATTACTTTACCCTTTGAAAAGTATAATGGACAGACAAACCCTAGTCAGCACATTGAAATCTATTCAAAGGCATGGGTGGAAAGACCACTTACAGAATGGGTACACTTATTTGTACATACATTGGATGTGGGTATCCCAGAAAAATGGTACCTCGACCTGGAGTTGCGCAGTGAACTCACTGATTGGGAGCTGCTTGCTGCGAACTTCCGGAAGGACTTCAGTTTTGAAGACGAGAATCCATTAATCCATGAAGCATTACAGCTAATCAAGAAGCGCATATTCCAGGACCACTGTCCTCATCAAAACATAACATTGCAGGAGTTTTTTGGGACAGAGTGCGTTCCTACGCACCTACAGTCGGAATGGAAGGAACATGAAGAGCACTTGATCGAGTGTTACAAATTAGCTGAAGATACCAATGATACAAATGAAGACGATGAGGAGGACCCATGCAACATAGATATACCAGAGTCAGAAGGCGTGCGTGAGGTAGAAGGACCTTCGTTGGAAATCCCAGATATGACTGGACCAGTAAAAACACAAAAAGTGAACATTGGCATAGACAAAGAGCCGAAGTTCGCATCAATAGGAGATTATTGGGACGATTAGACTATTGCAGAGATCGCAGATACCCTACATGAGTATCAGGAACTGTTTCCAACAAAATTTACAGAGATGAAAGGAATTTTGGGAGACCTAGGGATCATGAAAATACCTTTAAAACCAGGTGTTAATCCTATCAAGCAGAGGCCATTCAGGTTGAATCTGTGCTACAAGGAAAAAGTCTGCGCAGAGCTAGATAAGATGCTAGAAGTAGGAATCATTGAACCAGTCGAAGAATCCGAATGGATTAGCCCCATGGTTGTTCAAGACAAGAAAGCAAAAGGCGAGATCAGGATTTGTGTGGATCTCAAAAAGTTGAATGATGCTTCCATGCACGACCCATTTCCTACTCCATTCACAGACGAAGTGCTTGATAACGTTGGAGGAAATGAGGCATATTCTTTCACTGATGGTTTCTCTGGTTACCATTAGATCAGGATTGATCCTACGGATAGGCATAAGATGACATTTGCTACGGAATGGGGGTCATTCCAATACACCGTCATGCCTTTGGGGCTGAAGAACGCACCTTCCATATTCTCTAGAGTCGTCGTCGCAGCATTTAAATATTTTATGCACAAGTTTTTAGAAGTGTATTTTGATGATTGGACTGTATTTGGTCTATTGAAAAATCATTGCGCGAATCTCTGCATGATGCTCGAGAAGTGTCGACAGCATCAAATATCCTTGAATTTGAAAAAGTGTATTTTCTGTGTGCCCTATGGAATTTTACTTGGCAACATTGTCTGTAAGCAAGGACTGATGGTAGACCCTGCGAAGATTGCAGTTATTGCAAACTTACCGACACCAAATTCAGTCAATATGTTGCGATCTACATTAGGCCATACTGGATATTACAAGAAATTTATAAAGGGTTATGCACAGATAACCGCAGCAATGGAAAAAATGCTAAAGAAAGATGCACTGTTCATTTGGAACGCAGAATGCGAACAGGGTTTTGACACATTAAAAGAAAAGATGGTCACTGCGCCTATTCTAGTCTTTCCAGACTGGAGTAAGCCATTCCATGTCCATGTTGACGCATCATGTATTGCCTTGGGGATCGTGTTAGCTCAGCCAGGAGAGGGAGGTATTGACCACCCTATTGCATTTTCTAGTAGAAAGATTTCAACAGCAGAGAAGAACTATACTACTACTGAGAGGGAAGGCCTTGCGATGGTATATGCCCTACAAAAATTTAGACACTACTTGCTGGGATCACACTTCCTTATGTTTACTGACCATTCTGCATTGAAATATTTGGTCAACAAGCCAGTGTTAGGGGGATGCATATGCCGATGGCTATTGCTGTTCCAGGAATATGACTTTGAAATTATTGTCAAGCCAGGTAGACTGAACTTGGGACCTGATCACCTGTCAAGGATCGAGTCAGAAGAGGAGCCGACGAATATTGAAGACAATCTGCCTGATGCATAGTTATTTAGTATACAGGTTGCCAATGATTATTACAAGGATATCATTGACTTCCTAACCACAGGGCTGGCACCCCAGGAATTCTCAGTCCAACAGAAAAAACAGTTAGTGGTGCGCACCACGGACTTCACTATAATTGCAGATCAGTTATACAAACTTGGGCCGGATGAAGTCCTGCGCAGGTGCATACTCGATCATGAGAAGCCATTTATTCCGGCCGATGCACACTCAGGAATCACGGGAGGTCACTATGTAGGAAGGGATACTGCGCAGAAGATATTGTGCGCAGGGCTATGGTGGCCTACGCTCCTTAAAGATGCCAAAGAACATTGCAGGAACTGTGATGTATGTCAGAGGACAGGAAAACCATCACACCGAGATGAGATGCCATTGAATCCATAGTTGACACTGCAGCCATTTGAAAAATGGGAAATAGACTTTGTGGGTCCTATAAACCCACCAGGAAAAATAACGGGTGCAAGGTATATTATTACTGCTACGGATTACCTCACCAGATGGGTGGAAGCAAAACCAGTTAAGGACTGCAGTGCCAGTACTGCTGCGTAGTTTATTTTTGAAGAAATACTCACCAAATTTGGTTGTCCGAAGATTTTGATGAGTGACCAAGGTACTCACTTTTTGAACAAGACGATTGACGCTCTTAAAGAGGAATTCCACATTCGTCATCAGCGCAGTACTCCATATCATCCACAGGCGAATGGTACTGTAGAGGCTTTCAATAAAATATTGGAGAACGCACTCACTAAGGTGTGCAATGTAAATAGAGACGATTGGGACCTGCGTGTCTCATCTGTGCTATGGGCATATAGGACCACATGCAAGAAATTGACAGGACAGACACCCTTTTGGTTGGTTTATGGGAAGGATGCTATAATGCCTATGGAATATATTGTCCCTAGTTTGAGAATCGTTGCATTTAGAGGGATGGCAGACTGCAAAGCTCTAGAAGAAATATTACTACACTTACTGGGCTTGGAGGAAGATCGCTTCATCGCAGGCTTCCACCAGCAAGCTCAGAAGGACCGCGAGAAAGCATGGCATGATCGCCATATAAAGAACAAGTGTTTTCAGGTAGGTGATCTAGTCCTCCTGTATGATAGAAAATTCATGAAATTCCCTGGTAAATTTAAGATGCATTGGCTTGGCCCATATACTGTGATACATGTTACTAACACTGGTGCAGTCCAGTTAGCCAATTTAGCTGGTGATACCTTGCCAACTTTGATAAATGGAAGCAGGCTAAAGCTATACCATGATAGCACTGCTTCGCAGAACCCTGAATAACGAACAAAGGAAGGAAGCTCTAAGTGTCAAGTATAGTTGAAAGTGGACACTAGAAATGTAAAGGAGTCTGTACATGTATGATAAAAGGAAGAAGGTATGATAAGAAGAATGATCTATGCACTGCGCAGCACTGTTGAAGCTGCGCGGAAGGGGTAAAAAAAAAAAAGAGAGAGAGAAGAAGAAGAAATATATATAGAGAGAGAGAGGAAGCCGTGCAATTGGAAATTTTTGACACTGCGAAGTAGCCGTGCAGGGTTGCAAATGGATTGCCACGTAGTTCGGTGCAGCACTCAGACAAAAATAGTCGTTGCATGGCTTTTCAGAAAAATAGCCGTTAGATGACCGTTGCAGCAACCGCTTCAGCATTTAAAGAGAAGATAGTCGTTCTGAGCACGCTGACGACAGAAAAGACCGAAGGATCCGCTCAAATTAACCAACGGAAACCACATTAATTGCTCATCTATCCGTTGAAGGGCGTGGGAGAGGATCTGTTGCGCCTATAAATAACACCGTTGGGAGACTCGCGGGCGTTACCGAGCACTTAGAATTTTCTTGTGATTAACCTCTCCGAGCTAGTAGCCATCTGTATTCTGTCTGCCTTAGCTGCTACCTCATTAATGAATGTCCGAACCTTCCTTTAGAGAAGAAGAACTGACCATTGAAGAAGCACTGAGGATCTTTCAGCACGGAGGGATTCAGCAGTTAATGAAAACTCCAGTTAAGAAGGTCGTCGTAGAACAAGGTGAAGGATCCCACAAATCATCAAGAATTAATCCGACGATGCAGGAAAAAGCAAAAGATAAAGGAAAAGTCGTAAATGTACCTCGATCCAACATCATAAAGATGGGCTCCTCAGCACAGAAATCACCAGTCTTTCAGACAGAACCTTTGAAGAAGACACCTGAATATATCTCCCCACGGGGACTGAATGCCCCTGTGTTTAAATTGTCCAAAAATGTGACATACGACATCCCACTGTGACCTATCTCAAAGCATGTAAACGTTGCTAAGAATCTGTTGGGAAAGATAGCAGATTGTAAATGGGAGGATTATGACCTCTTGGGAATGAAGAAAGGCGAGCCAGATGTTCCCAAATATCCAGATTTTCAACCAGACCAATATATGTGCTGGAAGAAGGATGCCAAGGGAACTCTGAACTTGGTAGCTGACAGTTGGCTAGCACCTGTCATTCAGTCGAGGCTACTGAACTTGCTGAGATTGCCACATTTTGACCGTTTTCCAGAACTTAATATCGTGGTTCGCACACTCATGGCGCGAATCCACCAACGTTATCTGTGGCTGGACAGGAACATTGATATTAACATCAATTTGATCCACCGCATCACCGGGCTAAGAAAGCGCGGTAAGGATCCTAAGCAATTCTTCCAGGGGAAGAGCAAAGAAAAAGAGGCTGTTGAGAAGATGAAGAAAACCCATCCAGTGGTGAAGGAAAAAAGAGGTTTCCCAACAGAAGATATAGAGGATAGAGAAACAAGATTTGTAACACAGTTGCTCGCAGGAAAGATACTCAAAACAGCCAGGCCTCCGGAGGTGCCTGCGGGCGCAATACTCCTTGGTGCCACAGCGGCCGAAGGCAACAACTTTAATTGGTGTCAGTTTATGTTGAATGAGTTCCTTGAAGAACTCAACGACACGCAGGTGAATGGCGGCCAGTTCTATTTCACCTGGCTCATCGTCCTGATTGCTTTGTGTGGATGGAAGGAGCCGCGAGATTATGCGGGCGTCATTATGGACACCAAGGATACTAGAGGATTTAAGTTCGTTAACCTCTGGGCAAGCACAAATGCAGAGTGCCAGCATGCGACAGCAGAAGTCTTTTACCAGTACTATATTCAGCTGCGCGACGCCATCACGAAGACACCCCACATTACAAAGCAGGTCATGACGAAGTATATCTGCATCATCGACTTTGAGGTGGATATGAAAATGTATATTCATATCGCGGAAAGCACAAACGAGGAAACCGGAGTGGTTCCCAGGGAAGTACATCATGTATGAGCAGGATATTGAGGACCTCATGAAAGATTGGCCACCAGAGTTTCGCATAGAGGTTATGGACGTAGAGATAGATTCAGCAAAATATAAGCCGATCCCGCTCTCATGCCCAATCATTGAAGAAACAGGGAAGAGAAAAGAAGCTGAGACTTCGGAGAAGCCAAAGTCGAGGAAAAAGATGAAGGCCACAAAGATTCAATCGGAGGCAGTCCTCAATGATGATGACTACGAGATGATAGCTGAAATAGTCTCAGAGCAGATGAAGGAGCTTTTGGTGGCTAAAGAAAAGAAGGACATGGTCATCCAGGATGACTTGCACAAGACGCGGCTCGCAATGCAAGGCCTACTGAAGAAAATGGACGATGTCCAAAAAAGCCTTATTTTGCCACAGGAAGTAGGGGCTGAAAGGAGGTCGGTAGGGACCTCGCAGCAAGGAAGCCAACAGCTAGCAATAACGCTGTCGTCGAAGACTAGAATTGTCCATGTGGACCCATTGGCTGTTGTGTTGCCGATGGCAGAACAAGTTGTCTTGGACACAAAGGGAGTCGAGAGGGTAGAGCACGACTTAGCCAAAATCCATTTACCAGGATTGCACTTCATCCACATGCAGATCATTGAGGAGATGCATGAACGGACGACCGAATTGATGAAGTTACAAGCAGATCTCACCGCAGCGAACAGGCAAATTTAGCTGCATGCAGAAATACAGCTACGGAAGGAATTGGACCGCCGACAAAATTTGGAGACTACTATATCCAATGTGGCAAAGGATATCAAAGGCATAGAAATCCAGGATGATCCTGCAGACACAGTTCTAAGGATCAGAGATAAGATGAGATCCTTGCAGATGGAGATGCAGGATAAAGAGATTTATTATGAGGCCGATATTGCCACATTGAAGGATAAGCTGAATAAGCAGGCGCCATTAACTGAACAGCAAGTCAGAGAGCAATCAGTGAGCATCGCCTCGAAAAGCATTACAAGTGAGATGGCTAAGTGCTAATCTCTCTTGGATAAGGTTTCACAGGAAATCACGACCCTTGAAGAGGATCAAGGGTTGCTGTAGGTCAAAACCGCAGTACAAGAAAAATAGACCGCGCTGGACAAGTTGAACACAGAGGTTAAAGCTCTGCCACCCAGAGAAAGGCTGCCAAGATACAAGGAGATATCCGGCTTAAAGAAAGAAGTACAAGAATTACGACAAAAAGAGACTGAGATGGATAATCAGTCGCAGCAGCTCCTAGAGAATGCCATGGCGGTATCGCAGCAGATTGAAGATAAGTTAGTAGAACTGCGCGATAACCAGGAGTAGGTACAAGACCAAATTGGACAAGAAATAACTCCAACACTGCTTGAGACAATTAAACAGGTTGAGGAGGATACAAGAGAAGCAATGGTGCAGTGGTGCGGTACATATGACGAGTTCGCGTCCAAGTTCGTTCCACCGGTCGTGGCGCAGAGTGAGACAGCTGAAACAATCATTGGCTCGGGGACGAGCCACATGTAAGTGTTAGGGGCATGTTGGTCCCAGGTTGAGATAAAGTTTTGGAAGCACTTTTTTGAGGCAAGCAGGGAAAGCTGAGCTGAGCACAGCTCAGAAATACAATTTTGGCTAAGTATTGAGCATGCTGTGAAGTTGTGCGCAGCATCCAACTTTTGACCAGACTGCGGAGTTGCACGCAGCATCGAAGTTTTGGCCGTGATGCGAAGACCAGTACTGTGCCGAAGCAGTGCTGCGGAGTTAGGAGGCCACGTGGAGCCAGCAAAGTGGTGTGCTGGACAATTATCAAGTGTAGCTACTGGCTCGATGGATAGCAGCCATTTTTGGAAAGATATTCCAAGATTGCCGAGTGGCGGACATAGACAAAACAGGAAGGCGGCCACGCGTGGGTTGTTAAGGAAAGCGATGTTTGGCACTCTTAGAAGGTAAACCCGTTAGAGATAAATGGTTTGGCAGAAGCAGCCTGTAGGCATGCGTGCGACAGGAAGGCCGATAGCGATAGGATGAGGACGTGGAGACCGCCATGATCAAGCAAACACTACCAAGAGCCAGCAAGCCAGTTTGGAAAACCGACGCAGTTTTGGAAACCCTTAGGGTTTTGGGTTTTAGGTCTTCAACATTGTACAGACATAACCTTCGGGCATGATCTATTTAAGAAAACACTTTTGTATGGGATGGGAGTTCATTGGGGATTAGAGTTCAGGATTTCTTAAGGTTCAGGGTTGTTGTTAGGGTTGCTCTATTTTTGGATACTAGATGCTAGTTATTAGAGTAATCTGGAGATAACCTTTTTGTATTGTAAAATCTCTTTGAGCTGAGAATATTGTAAAGGCTCTGCAGCTGTGTGCGTAGAGACCTAGCCGAGAGAAAGGAGAGTCTGCAGCTGAGTGCGCAAACTAAGAACAGTTGCCCCATCCCTTTTGAAAGAAATATATTACCAACCATTCTTGTGGACGTAGCTTTCCATTCGGGGAAGTGAACCACGTTAAATCCGGTGTTATGTGATGATGTTTATGAATGAATGACTGTCTATATTTTCTGTAGAATGAATGCTTGAATGTTTCCTTGCATGCTGTAATATGAGAACTTTGATATGCATTTACCAATAAGAGAAGTTTGGGAATGATATGCTAGGTTCCACAGAAGGAGATGAATGGCAACATTTCAATTATATGTTAAGATCGTGAATCAGTCAATTAAGTTAAATACATTCTTAAACACAGTGAAGGAACACAGCACAGTTAGTCATGTCTATCATTTCAATTCACATTGTAATAATCCAAGTTCTAGAATGAATGCTAGAAAGATAACCAGCAAGGGCCTGAATGAATGGATGAGTGATATTCATTTCAGTGCCTTAATGTTTTCGAGATCTTCCAAGTAGAGGATAAGTGTGGGTAATTCGCAGTTCGAGGAGAAGATTCGCAAAAGTAAGAAACCCTTAGTGAGGCCCGCAGTGTTGCCTCCACCGCACAGTACTGCTCGTAGCATAGATCCTGCTGCATACCGCATCACTTTTCCCCGCAGTGCACTCCTTCTGTCCTGCGCTGCGCAGCTTGTTCATATAAACAACTCATCATTTACTGTGGAAACCTAATTCCGCAGTACCCCATAAGATACACCTCGGGTGAGACCTCAACCTGCTCGCAGGTTGTTGCCGAAAGGGCCGGTGCGAAGGGGTTTTGTTGGTCAAAGGGAGAACCGCAAAGAACCTGGGTCTAATTGGAAACCCCTGGGTTAGTTTAAGCCAACAAAGATTATGCCGCCATGGGTCAATCTATGCAAGCAAAGAAGTGTGTGATGTATAGATTATTCCTTGCCCGTGTACCTCCACAGTTTCGATCCCTGCACCACCATCACCGCGTATATTTCAGATATGGATTTATAGTTCTCGAAAGATTTGGCACATATTGAATGCAAATCAAGGTGGGATGAAAATACTTACAGTGGCACAGTAATGGACGACTTTCACTTCATCCAAATCCACGTTCTCCGGGTGGCGCCACAGCATGGCCAAGACCAGAAGAAGTCGAGCCATCGACCAAACAAAGTATCTCACCAACTAAGCAACCTATCACCCCGATATGCATTGATGTGTATACCAAAGAAAGAATTCTGATGACCAAAACACAGACGACTATCATCATGCAAGATTTCAACCTGCAAAATGTGAGAAATCAGTAGAATTGGCCTGCAAAAATAAAATAATGCTTCAAAATTATTAATGTTGCTGAATAATGCTGCCTATGGAAGAAAAAGTCTCAAAATCGTTGGCAAATGGTGTATGCTTTCACTGACAACGCTCCTATGACGCACGAGAAGGTCGAACAAGAAATGAATATCGTGAGGATGTTGAATCTACCTTGTCGATAATGGAAAGCAACCTGTCGGGGCTTGGCCAGTATTGCGATTGGAATCGATCGAATACCAACTAATGAAGTCGGCCATCAACTGGTACAGTTGTAAATACAACCAAGCCTGTCAACTGTCGACCATATTGTATGCTCCAGTTGACGCGTTGGAAGATGCCTACCACAGCGCTAGTCGACTCCATCGACGTGTTGGTTATATCACTAATGGAATAAAATTCATGGAGTCTATGCACACGACAAGATATAGGTCACTCTTCACATGGATGGTATCAAATTTTGAAATCCTGCATTATGTTGGGGAAAATTACCCAAAGCATGTACGTCATCCATTGAAGCTACGCATACCCAATGACCAATATTTCGACTGATTCAGAAATCCACCACCGACTTATATATTAACTATGGTATGTGCAATATATTTTAATATAAGACTTGTGCAAAATTGAAGTGTTGCTAGTAAAATAATCTTTAAAAGCCGAACTACATATGGATATAAGTAAAGTGGGTCGATATGATTTTTGTGGAAATTATTTTTAAAATGGTCGATTGCCTTGAAAGACCGACCGACCGACTATTGATTGCATTTCTATAATGCATGTTTTTCCTGGTCGTTTATGTGCATTTCTACACTTTGTATTGCTTAAAAAGATAGATGGCACATTGACTGCACACAACGCCTATCTTTCTGATCAACCACGCAAAAACCAGTCGACTATACAATCCAATGCTTCATGACGCAATTGGTTGGATCATTTCACTGGGTTTTGGAAAGAACGTGATGTATGAGTTAACGCATTGTTCCTTTTTTAGTCAAAATCGCTATCGACCAGCCATGAACACGAGCAAGCAGGAATTGATCGCTCGTGGCAGGGAAGATGAATGGACGGCAAATGAACTAGAGAATGTTGCGAAAGCGATTGGGTATGGAGCAGTGAAGTGTGCTGACTTGAGGAATAATAGGGTAATGAACTACCCATTTAATTTCGATCAAATGTTGGACGTTCGGGGCAATACAACGGTTTATCTTATGTATGCTCATGCACGCATATGTTCTATCATTAGGAAGTCTCGGAAAGACATAGAAGAACTGAAAATGATAGGAAGCATTTATTTGAATCATGATAATGAAGGACAGTTGGAGCTGCACTTCGGTCAGCTTTTGGACCTTGACTTAAAAAAATATGCAAAAGGTTATTAATGAAGCGACCAATTGATCCCTTTTTAAGTGCTGGTGAAAATTCTTGGTGGACATACCTTTAAAATCATCTTTTAGAGTCCAGATATGTTGAACTTACGACTCTCAATCAAGCCCATGGATCATTATTATGGGATATATTTGGTCGATGAATGTTTGTGAAAACATATGTGTTTTCAAAAGTATGGTGGATATTATATAAATGATCGATATTCAAAGTGGTCAGGTCACTATTTTATTAAAAATATAGTCGAGGTCAATATCAAATTATAGTCGAATGGACAATAGTAGTCGATGATATTATTTTGGTCGATGAGTCAATACTTTGGTCGGTCTATGCTTTCATATGGTCGATGCCTAGTATTTGGTCGATCGTGAAATTGGTCAAGATCTTATTTTGGTCGATTTTGTAAAGTATGGTCAACTTCTAACATGGGTCATATATGTAAAAATATGGACCCAATTGGTCAATATTGTGTTCGGTGGTCGAAGTTGTAAAATTGTAATTAACATTGCTAGATGAAATAGAGTGGCAGCAAGTAATTTGTTTGAAGATCAAACTAACTACTATAATTTACTAGGAAAGACCATTTGAAGTCCAAGTGTCACTAGATCGTATAAGTACATATACATTCATTAGTTTCCTTCTTCATCTGCAACATTGCATACTCATTCTAAACATTAACAAATGTGGAACCAACAACAAATGATTCTATGAATAGACAACTAGTTTGCAAATGAAAATTTATTTGAGTATTAAATTGCTTATATATTCCAGATATAGTAGTAATCTATAGTGTTGAGCTTACTACTACAGAGAGTGTGAGAAAAGCAATTGTAGTTGGCTCACTGTGTTGATGAACTTAACATTATTTTTTGTTATGGGTTGAGTGCCTATGTCTTTGTAATCTGAGATTGTTACAAACTTTGCTCTTTTCCTACCGGCGTTTACTTTTGCCCCTCAAGGGGAAAATGCTAGTATTATATTCGTTTTAATGGGGTTGGTTGTTAACCTAAGTTTTGGGTATGTTATGTAAGCCAATGAATGGCAAGGGCCATTATGACAACAAATGTAATTAGTATTTAAATATTTTGGACAATATTGGTATATGCCAACATAGTGGTAATGTCTCTAACATTGCACTAGCAATGGCTAGGTATTTGCATTGATAGGGTGCATGTACTTTGAAAAATAGTCCAAGCAGTTGCCACTTTGCAATGACAAGGAAACCAATTTCAAGAAGTTTTTGGAATCTTTTTAAAGATGCCAATACAATGAATTTTTTATATCTTAAAAAACAGGTTATAATTCTCTATTTTAAACATTTGAATTAAATTTCAAATAATTCCTCAACATAAGTTTTTGTCATCAACATGTACAGAAGTTTAAAAAAATATAACAAAATATGGATGCAAGCAGCTTTTGAAAATGAAAATGTTAATAACTTTTACAAGCCGATAATAAGCTAGATCCACTTTGCTTTTACCAATTTTGAAATGCAATACAAATAAATTAAACCAATTTTGAAAACCATGTGAAAATCCCATGAATGAGAGCAATTTTAAAAAATCATTTGGTCCTTAGTATAGCTTGCTTTTAACAATAGAAAATCTCTCCATTGTGTAGTGTTCCCATTAACATCATGAAACAACAGTTAAACAAATAATTAAAATACAATTATAAACATCATTTAAAGAAACGATTGCAATTCCATTAACATCATGAAACAACAGTTAAACAAATAATTAGAATACAATTATAAACATCATTTAAAAAAACGATTGCAATTGGAAAAAACAAGATCGACAACTTGAATCTATGGCCATTTGCATATATATAGTCACTGTGAAATGATTAAGAGTTTCTAGGAGCAAAAGAAAGTTCAAAGAACAATTTGCAAAGTAGAAGAGCGTAGCTTGCAAAAGTTCAAAGTTTCTTTATATTAATCAAATGCCATGGTATAGTCAAACGATTAAGAAGAGTTTCTAGAAGCAAAAGAAAGTTCAAAGAACAATTTGCAAAGTAGAAGAGCGTAGCTTGCAAAAGTTCAAAGTTTCTTTATATTAATCAAATGCCATGGTATAGTCTTCCACCCATGTGCAATTGTCAAATACGTCATTGTGTATGCAAAGTGAAGTAATAAAATTGCCTTGTTATTGGCAAATGTATCTAGAAGATGCAATAACCATATACATAGAAACTACAGCATGTTTACAAACATCCGACCTAGTCTATTTTTGTTGTGAGATCAAGATAAGACAAATCGTTGAGAATCTGTAGCTGCCATGAGGTCAAAATTTTCAAGGCTATTTTCTATTGCCACAAAAAGTGACAAACCGCATAAGCTTCTTTCAGATTTCGAATTTTCTATGTTCAATGTGGCAATGCAAAGGAATTTGTTTGCCTCTGTATTTTTTTTCCGCAGTAGCAAAAAAAACAAGAAAGTGTAGTTGTGTAGTTTCTTTGTAGCAAAAATGGCAGCATTGACAACAATTGCTTGTTGCACATTGCAAACAGAGTGTAAGGCACTTCACGATAAATATTTATGAAATTGAGACTTAAAATCAATTTACAATGAATCAGACCTGTTTTTGTTCAAAAAAAATTGTTTGGGCAGCCTACAATCAACATCGAAACATTGTCATTCAGGTATGCAAGTATCAGTGATCGAGCAAATAGGTATGTTGATTAGTAAGTTCACATGACCATCTTTTATTTTTGCAAACAATGATAGAAGAATTACGACTAAGTACGTGTAGTACTGGTTATGTTATTTTGGAATCTATACACAGTCTGGATTGGTTGTTTAGATTAATACAAAGAGTCTATATTTCAAGCACCGTTCACCAAGCACACACATTTCAAGAATTTTGTTATTGGCTATAACTTTGCAAATGTTGTCTATATTGTTATTTCAAAGTTCAAATTTGAGAGGCATAACACTGAAATGGCATGACTTTTATCCATTTTTTACATTTTTTGGACTGAGATGATGATAAATAGAGAACTGTAGTGTGTACCTGGCAATTGAAATTTTCCTGAGAACTAAGTTTTTTTCCTTTTTTTCTTTGTTTTATTGGACATGGACAAGAATTATGATTTCCAGTATTTGAATATGTTTTTTATTAACTATTCAAAGAACAATGTTCGATGACATAAATCTAAGAGTATGCAGGTTGATGTTTTTGCATGTTTGCGATGTTGAAGTTTTTTTGCCAGTTTTCATTGTTTTAAAAAAAAGCTTGAAAGTGATATATACAGGAAAAAGCAATAGAAAAAAAAGAGTCAATGAGACAAAGTGTCGAGTAGCAAAAAAGAAGAAGCTCTTTTGCTGTTAGATTTGGCCATATTTTTCACATTGGTGGTTTACAGTTATAATAGCCTATGTGCTATATATTCTCTTTGGTATTGGGAAAGATTAGTTGGCATGTGTTAGCTGAGAAACCAAGTGCAATATGGCATATAAACTGGATACAAAATTTTTTAACAATGATTACAAATAGATTTATGGGAACTTTATCTAAGCTTTTCAGTTACTTAAGGAAAACACTGGTTTTGTTGTTTCAGCAATTACTGTAATCAAACAGATTTTTAAAAAAATACGTTATTGTCTATTGCACTGATATTTTCATTTATTTTGAAACAATATGAAGGAAGGATACTATGTGAGATTTTAGTTTGTTCAGTGTGTGAAATAACTAGCTTTTTACAAGAGCAGGTGGAACACTAGGAGCAATTAGTTGTGTATAACAACTATGGCAATGGAAACAATTGCTATAAATGAAATACATAAGCCATGAGCAGTATATAAATTAGACATAGCAAGTGTCGGGTCAAGTGTGCCATAATATGGCAATGCAAAAATATGATCTGAAACAGGAGCATTGACGAAGTATAAATGATCTATCTAGGAAGCATTCAAAAGATTCTAGGTGGATTGCAACAACAATTATGCTGATAAAGCAAGGGATGCATATATCAGTTGCAACTAGGAAAAAGCCATCCACATTACACTGTGAACTAGTTGGAGAGAACAATGTGTGGGCCATTGTATTGGCTGTGTCAATTTATCTAATTGTATAAAACATTTAAGGCATCGATTTCAGAAATTGATAATAGGAAGCAAAATTTTCATAGCCATGGTATATAACAAGCAATTGTTTTGGTTATATTAGTTTTTGTATTGGAGCTTGATGTAGTTTTAACTAAGGTATACAAAAAAATAGATAAAGCAATAAATTGCAAGAGATTAAATTCTGGCGACAGAAAATTGAAAGGAGCATGTTCCAACAACATGTTGAAGTCTGAGTTGCAAAATCAAAGTAATTGAAAAAGTCATTATAGTATTGATTCAGAAGAAGGGTGTATTCATACCCTACTAGTTAGTTTTTTTTGCAATCGAGAATCCTGTTGTTCATGGCCAAGGTGAAGAGTCTGATGGTTGGATTTTAGGAGATTGAAGATAGTTGATGAAGCTATTTCGCAATACTGGTCATATGATATAGCTACAATCGCTGGGCATAATTCCTTTAGCTGGGTTCCTCGTAGTGTGCATTCAATGATGCATTCATCTGTTTCCAGCTTGCAATGCAAAATATGTTCATATATAGTGGCCATTTCGCAATTGCAAAATGAACAGAATGTTGTACTCTGAATCATAGGAATCTTGCATTATGCACATGTGCATTGGAATGATGGTGCAAATGCATTCTTGATCTTGAGTGTTCCATATATGTGACACAATTTATGACACAGTACAGTTAGAAAATGTCATGGAAAACATGACTATATGCGAACATTGTAATAACAAAAAGCAAAGCATGCAAAAAGGAGAAAGAAGTTAATTCATTATGTCAATTGAAACAAGAAACAAGTCAAGCAATTGAAATAATCTCTAATAAGAGAAGACTGTTTCTCTTTTCAGAAATTGATAAGATATCTGGAAATTGCATATAGCAAGAGGCCTGTCAAGAAACAATTGAAAAAGACGTGTCATTTCAAATTGCATAGGAGAAGGCATTGCCAATGTCTTACTTGTGTTTTAGCTTCAATAATTGGAACCAAGCTCTAAATCGCCGATGCATCGTTTAGAGGATCGATGAATGTGTCCTGCAATGTCTTCATCAAATGACTGCCTTTTGGACCCGACCTCACAATGTTCTTGATAAGATAGAGAGGTGGCTCATCCTGTGCAAGCTGTTGCTGCACTCGAGGAAGAAAATTTTGTCGTTTTCATTTACCTGGAAATGTTAATAGAAAAACAAAACAAAACAATTTACAATCAGGCAAGGAACTTGAATGCAATGGAGACAGGTCTATTCACATTAATTTTATGTAGTCATAACAAAGAAAACATAAAACAAGATTTTAAATTTGAAAATAAATTGAAACATAAAAGAAGTTTAAGATTTTTGTTCATTTCTTACTAAAATGATTTTGCCCATACATTTGCATAGTCATTTGTGACCAAATATGCAGAGACACAAAATAGAGCAGAAACATAAACGGGCATATCCATTGCCTTCTCATTATTAAGTACACATATATATAGTTTCACATAAGACCAAAATCACTGGCTAATACTATGGGCCAGTGTAAACCATGAGTCAACAAATGACCTAACTCAACTAACTTAGGACTATTGACTCAACTAACTAAATAACTTGACACATGAGATTACAACTCTTTAACAATTTGCAATTTGACCATCCAGGTAATGTAAAAATCCAACTTCGTGTTATTGCATTGGCAAACAACAACAATAACCACAACATAACCAACAACGTATGCCTCTTTCGTTGACACCATCTCATTGATTAACATGTCTGGAGGAAGAACACACAATTTGCAAACTTGGTCTATTGTTTCAACGAATGTGGCTGGCAATATTTCTATTGAGTTTATTGCATCTCCACGGTCATATTGGCCCTTCTTTTTAAGTTTGAAGCCAGTTATTCTGACACTTTTTCTTGGTAATAAAAATGATCCAAATCGATTTATGAGACTATCATTCATAATAACTGTGATTGTCATCAAGCCATCTCTCTCAACAAGATCTGCATGCAAAATCTTTGTTTTTACATGGGAATTTTGATTTCGGTTCTGTGCAGGTCCATAGACAACCAAGACATCTCCTTCAAAAATATTTCTATGTGATGTAGTACATAGCTGTATGACAGAACCTGCCGTTTGAACCTGCCGACATAATGACACCAACATGAAATAACAAAAGGACTGTTTAATGACTGAAGACGAAAGAACACCGAGAAAGTTCTAGAATGGATATTGTTTACTTAGAAAATGAAAGTGTAGCGGAACACATCAGAGGCCATATCAATTGGAAAAGCACATTATCTAAAAAAAATTAGCAGGAAAACACCAATATCACTGCAAAACATAATTATCTCTTGGAGTTATTGACGGATGTGTTTGCAATAGCCATCGCAGTTGTTCCCATAGAAATGTTCTCTTCAACATCTTGCAAAGAGGAAAGAGTTTTTTCACTTGAAGTGTTGATTGATGTTGATGTCATTTCAATGTTGTTTTGGTTGCAGAAATGTTGGTCAAGTTGTTGTTGTTTATTTGGAATGTTGTTTATGTTTTTTCAATTTCCAAAGAAGGACAACCCTGAAAATAGAGCAAAGAATTGCATCATATGTTTTATATAGAAGCATAAATCATAAGTTGAGGAAAACTAAGAGCCGATAATGAAAATAAGATTTTTTTACAAAAATGCTTTAGAATTTAGTTATTTGTTTTTTTTATAGAACAAATCTGCATTGAGTGATTGAGAATGTTGGAAAGAGATTTTGCATGGGTGGATGGCAAATAGGGAAAATTGCATATGCAAATGGCAATGACCAGGTTCGCTCTATGTTGGGTAGATTTTATGTCAAGTGACCAACGAAGAGAGATAACCCACTCAGATTTCTTAAAACAGCTCCTTGAATGTTTGCATTAGCTACCTCTCACAGAACAAAGGCCATGTTGCCTTATGAGTTTGCTCTCAACAAGAGAGTCTCTCAATATAGTGATCTGAATTTCTAAAAATGCAATTAAAATCCTAAGATGCAATCTAACTTAATCTATGATGCGATTTTAAAATAGCTGAAAACAAAAAATTTAGTAGCTCCTAAATTTTCTGGAAATTTCGAAAATGGCGTAATTCTGATTTTAAAACTAAATTAGTTCTACTTTATCCTATGTAATACATTTGAAACCTATCCTGCAAAAGCTTGATTGATATATGCATCTGATGTATAAAAGAATAATTATATTACTGTTTAATTAAGGAAATCAAATAAACAATAATATATTGAAGCACATTAATATTACAGAGTTAAATAACCTTATTCGATTCTACACATAAGATTTACACATCAACTCTGCTAATCATGTCAAATAATTAAATGTGAGAACTTAACAAAAATGACACTAATCAGACTTAATTAACTCTCAACACATATAGAACAATCTTACATAATGTGATTGAATGCTTGAAATGAATGCAACAATCCTCTCTGGTTTTTTATTTACTTCTTCACAAAAGTTACAGAGTTATCCCCAAAAGATGATCTTAGAAGAAGAAACTCCACATTTCCTTGTTCAGAATTGAAGAAATTACAAAGAGATATCACCATATCCAAAAGAAATTCCTCCAGCATCTTGGAGAACTCTTCCCCCTTTTAACAAAAACATTACAAGAAAAATATAGAGATGGAAAGAATCAAAATCCTCACATTCTCCATAGACCCTCCCCCCTCATAGAAGTCTAATTGTCTCTGTTTAAATAGAGAGAAGAGATCATAACAAACTCGAGAAAATGGATCTTACAGCTGGACGCAACATAAAAATTCTGGAAAAATATGGCTCAAACAGGCCCGAATATCTCACAGCTCATGCATTTGTTTTAGAAACGGCCCATATTTCAAGGTAAATAGGCCCATTTTTTAAGTGGGTTTTCAACCGTTTGAGCTAATTCCTCACAGTTTTCCAAAGACATCTCACGCAAAACCACCTCTCTTGCAGGTGCGTGATTCTCCATTTTCGTCCTCTGGTTAGTTTGATGAACTAGCAAGCTGAAAGCAAGCAGGATGAACATGGATCTCAAAGATTTCAAAACTTCATGGTTTTTTGATAATGATCTCTGTACAATTCATGAGCACAACAAACAAGCGCAATTACCTTATTATCTTGTATTTCACTCAAAAAAAATATAATCAAGACAATTTCAACTATGCTTTATATATTCGTAACCTTTACACTTTGTTTTATTCCATTAATTCCCACTTTGTCGTGACAAATTGTTTACATTTTCAAATTATCATATTATCATAACCTTTGAAAAATATGAATAATAGAAGGTAAGCGTTTTTGGACATTACATTGTTTATTATTTAATGAAATTGAATTCAAAATAATGATAAAAGAACATTATAAGAATCACTTTTACTATGTGTAAGATTTATTAGCCCCTGCCAAGGCAAGGATATACTTTTCGTTGGAAAGTCAAAGGCCTTTGACTTGCATTAGTTTGTAAATTTTTTGCAATTCATAATGTTTCAATAAAAAAGTATTAATTTGAATTTTTACAAAATAAAAATTATTTATTTTTATTTCTGAAAAATGAAATTCTGATTTTTTGATTGGTGAAGGACATGTCTGAAAAGACATAAATCCCTGCAGGAGATGGCTTTATTTTCGGAATTTAAAATGAATTTAAAATAATTTAAAGTTAAAAAATTACAGAATTTTACACCTGTCCTAGAATTTAAATATTACATAATTTGTTTTGGGTAATTTATTTTTTACAATGCAATAAAAATAAAACTAATAAAAAAAACTTTAGTTAAATCGATTTCCTGTGTTGGTTTGTGGATCGCATACCTGCGCGTGGTGGCCGCGTGTCTGGGTGTTCTCCTCAGACCTGCTCGTGGTGGCCGCGTGTCTGGGCATTATGCTAGACATTAAGTTTAAAGGCATGTAATACTGATCTTTTTTATGTGCCCTAGCTAGGTTATACGTTGGAAGTGTACTATGTGAGAGTTGCATTGAAGCAATGAGCTCACATGTTCTAACCGTGACCTGTAAGATGACTCCCTTCTACTATGTCGATCAGGAGCTGTAATGAGGGTTTTTCCGCGAATTAAGTTTTCGCGCATTTGGCTAATTATTGAAGCAGCGATGGCGTTTAATGCGAGTTTATGTTGTGTGTGTGCTGGAGAGTTTGTTATTTAAAGGGGACTAGTAATTATCTTGTTGTTCTTCTTTGTTGGTTTCGTTGTCGGTTGCCTGGTGTGAATGGTGGTTTGTGGGGACGAGTTTCTGTAGGAGAAGCTAAAATTTGTTGCGATTTGGGCAAATACATTGTTCAGCGTTGTTCCAGCAGTGGTGAGGCATTGTCCAGGTATGCGCATGTTCAATTGCTTGAGGCTTAAAATTCTTGACCTTTGGAAAATTCGTTTCCTGTATTCATGCCTAGAAACCCTTGCGTCTGTTGCATGTGATTGATTTTTTGTTGTTGCGGGCTTCGAAAAAGCTCAAACGTACTCAGAATTCGCTTTTATTACTAGGGCATTGCTTAAGCTTGGTGGTAGATGTTGTCAAATCGACTTAAAAATCCCTATCTTCGGCAAATTCGTTTATATTCTGTCTGCACTTCCTGTATTCACGCCCAGCAACCTTGGCTTGACTTCTATTGTGCCTGGTCTGAGGTGGATTGTTGAAAATTAGACGGCCTATATTTCCAGCGGTTGTAGAAACCCTTGCCTCTGCCGCATGTGGCTGGATTTTTCCTGTTGCGAACATTGGAAAAGCTCAAACATACCCAAAATTGGCTTTTATTACTACTGTGGCTTACTTTTTTTAGAAACTAGTCTTTCGAGTTGAAGTTTAGCCATGTTTTTTAGTCTGTTACGTAGGGGGTGAGAGAGAAGTAACATTTTCTTTCCCATTGCCTTCTTTGTTTTTTATTCGCCTCTTTGTTAGACTCTGTATGTAGACATACTTTGTTCTATGCATTGTAATAAGTCGGTGTCAATACCTATATCTCATTTTGATTTAGGTATATTCTGTCTAAAATGTCATTGCCTGAACCATTTCCTAAGACATATTATTTTCCCATTGCCTTGTTTGTTTTTATGGGGCTCTTTATTAGAGCCTGTATGTAGACATACTTTGTTTCTGTCATAAGTCGGTGTCAATACCTATATCTCATGTCAATTTAGGTATATTTTGTCTAAGATGCCATTGCCTGAACTGTTTCCTAAGACATATTCCCATTGTCTTGCCTTAGGATTTATTAGTCATCAACGATCAACAATTATAATTTTTGCTCCATCTAGAATGTGTGTGACTTTATAATATAGTTGCATGGAAGTATTTGAATCCAGAGGGATGGAAGTTTTTTTTTGAGCTTGTCATTGCCTGAACCATTTTTCCCATTGCCTTGTTTGTTTTTATGGGCCTCTTTGTTAGAGTCTGTATGTAGACATACTTTGTTCTCTGCATTGTAATAAATTTGCATGAACCCAAATGCTCTGCAGAATGAAACGATTGTTTATGTCATAAGTCGATGTCAATACATATATCTCGTGTCAATTTAGGTATATTCTGTCTAAAATGTCATTGCTTGAACTGTTTCCTAAGACATATTCTCATTCTCTTGCCTTAGGATTTATTAGTCATCAACGATCAACAATTATAATTTTTGCTCCATCTAGAATGTGTGTGACTTTATAATATAGTTGCATTGAAGTATTTCAATCGAGAGGGGTGGAATTTTTTGTTTGAGCTTGTTGGATTTGTTTACTAATAGGCTAAGTAGCCGAGCCATGGAATTCAGAAGGTTGAAACTGGCTCCATACGCAATACAACACAAAACTCTTTTTATTGGTACATTTGGCTGGTAGGTCATCATTTGTTTAATATTCTTCTAGAGACAACATATGGTGAGCATGTGAGCATACATGGTTACACCCCAAACATTTGATAAAGTTAGGAGATCGACATAAATAAGTTTCTATGACAGATTTATATTGACAGGAAATGTTGTCTATTGCAAAAAAAACATTGTAGCTGATTTAATGGTGCAGAAATGCTTGTAGTGTTGGATAAGTGAATTATGGGCCTCTTTGTTAGAGTCTGTATGTAGACATACTTTGTTTCTATCATAAGTCGGTGTCAATACCTATATCTCATGTCAATTTAGGTATATTTTGTCTAAAATGTCATTGCCTGAACTGTTTCCTAAGACATATTCTCATTCTCTTGCCTTAGGATTTATTAGTCATCAACGATCAACAATTATAATTTTTGCTCCATCTAGAATGTGTGTGACTTTATAATATAGTTGCATTGAAGTATTTCAATCCAAAGGGATGGAAGTTTTTGTTTGAGATTGTTGGATTTGTTTACTAATAGGCTAAGTAGCCGAGCCATGGAATTCAGAAGGTTGAAACTGGCTCCATACGCAATACAACACAAAACTCTTTTTATTGGTACATTCGGCTGGTAGGTCATCATTTGTTTGGTATTCTTCTAGAGACAACATATGGTGAGCATGTGAGCATACATGGTTACCCCCCAAACATTTGATAAATTCAGGAGATTGATGTAAATAAGTTTCTATGACAGATTTATATTGACAGGAAATGTTGTCTATTGCAAAAAAAACATTGTAGCTGATTTAATGGTGCAGAAATGATTATAGTGTTGGATAAGTGAATTATGGGCCTCTTTGTTAGAGTCTGTATGTAGACATACTTTGTTTCTGTCATAAGTCAGTGTCAATACCTATATCTCATTTTGATTTAGACAGCAGAATGAAACAATTGTTGCTGTCATAAGTCAGTATATTCTGTGTAAAATGTCATGGCCTGAACTGTTTCCTAAGACATATTCTCATTCTCTTACCTTAGGATTTATTAGTCATCAACGATCAACAATTATAATTTTTTCTCCATCTAGAATGTGTGTGACTTTATAATATAGTTGCATGGAAGTATTTGAATCCAGAGGGATGGAAGTTTTTGTTTGAGCTTGTCATTGCCTGAACCATTTCTCCCATTTCCTTGTTTGTTTTTATGGGCCTCTTTGTTAGAGTCTGTATGTAGACATACTTTGTTCTCTGCATTGTAATAAATTTGCATGAACCCAAATGCTCTGCAGAATGAGACGATTGTTTCTGTCATAAGTCGGTGTCAATACCTTTATCTCATGTCAATTTAGGTATATTCTGTCTAAAATGTCATTGCTTGAACTGTTTGCTAAGACATATTCTCATTCTCTTGCCTTAGGGTTTATTAGTCATCAACGATCAACAATTATAATTTTTGCTCCATCTAGAATGTGTGTGACTTTATAATATAGTTGCATTGAAGTATTTGAATCCAGAGGGATGGAATTTTTTGTTTGAGCTTGTTGGATTTGTTTACTAATAGGCTAAGTAGCCGAGCCATGGAATTCAGAAGGTTGAAACTGGCTCCATACGCAATACAACACAAAACTCTTTTTATTGGTACATTCGGCTGGTAGGTCATCATTTGTTTGGTATTCTTCTAGAGACAACATATGGTGAGCATGTGAGCATACATGGTTACACCCCAAACATTTGATAAATTCAGGAGATTGACGTAAATAAGTGTCTATGACAGATTTATATTGACAGGAAATGTTGTCTATTGCAAAAAAAAACATTGTAGCTGATTTAATGGTGCAGAAATGCTTGTAGTGTTGGATAAGTGAATTAAATCATTTCAATTTTCAATTTAGTTATATTCTGTCTAAAATGTGTTTTTTTGTTTATAAAAAATCAAATCAATATTTATATCTTGAGCAGTTCAATGCAATATCATTTCTGGAATTAGATTTCAATGCTCTTTGATTAAAGTCTATTGTTTTTCTCTATGTAATGCATCATTTGCAAATGTTCTATGTTTGTCCATAGGTTCTTGTATTGTATATTCTGCTTTTACTAAAGTTGCAGTGGGTTTTTCCTTCTTTCTATTGATATTTGTTGTCCTATAGGACTTGAATTGATGTTCATATCAAGGAACATGGAAAAAAGAGAAATTGACGCTGGAAACATTGGAGCAATTGTTGCTAGTAGTTGTCCCGTTGACCTTCATACTATGTTACAAGCAAATGGGTTGTCTCGCCTTGACAACTTTGTTTATGTTGTTGGTGATTGTCTTTTTGACTCTTTCCATATTCTCTTAAACTATAAGTACACATCACTTGAGTTACGAGAGGGGACAATTGCGTTCTTTTGGGAATGCTTGGTGGCAAAGGATCCAGATGCAATATCATCTTACAAGAATGACTTGAACACATTTTCTTTGATGGAAATGCACAACGTCGATGATCAGATGATTTATCTAGCTTGGATGTCAAGATTCGCATCGTTGTCTTTACCAAGAGAAGAACGAGGCCTATGGGGTGACATATTTTGCATAAAATGGCTTTCAAAGTGGCTTGCAATACCAATACGTGTCTGGTCAAAGACACAAAAGATGTGTTATCTGTATTTCAATTCAAGTTTTGACAAAGATACTTTTGCAATATTGTTCCACGATGAGAATCCACTCAATGGCCATTTTGAACCTTTGGTACGAAAGCAATATCTTCGTCAATTCTATTCCGAGTCGTCACATTCAAACTTTGGATCACCGCAACAAGTAGAACACTCATTAACTGGATGTCCATTGCCTCCTTCTAAAATCATGGGTGTAGAAGATAGGCCAAGGTCTTTATGCAAATTGAAAAAATCCATTAGATCTAATGTTGTTGTGCACGATGACGAATTGGTAAAAGACTCAAAGCTGTGCAAAAAGAGATTGCGTGGATTCGATCTTGGCTTTGTTAAATCAAACAAGAGCATGTTGCTATCAGAGATGGACATGCCAAACAAGAAATTGCGAAACATGGAGAATGAAAATGCAAAAGAAGTTCATGGTCAACAGTCCACTTTACCAAATATTGCTTCTAGCCAATGTAATGACATAAGAATGGTTGACAAATGCCTCCCTCTTCATCAAATCAAGAGATTGCTTAGAGCCAAGGGTTGCATGCAAATTGTGACTAGAAAAACTAGCATATGTTTACGCAAAAAAAGGCTAAATAAAGCAAAATGTGCAATTGAGAAATCTAGCAATTTGTTGAAGGTGCATTTTGAGAAAAGATCTTTGAAGCAATCGAAGAAAAGAAGAAATTGTAAGAAAGATAAAAATGAATCTGTATTTTGTTCTCTTGCTGAGAAATAATATCATCGTCAAATTCAAGACACACCGATTTATGATTGTGCAATATGCAATCGTACTTGGTTTAGAAAAGATGTAGTTCAACAGTCTTTGTCTCAAATAAATGAATCTGTGGTTGAGACAAATGAAATCAATAAAGAATTTTGCACTGAAAACACTAGCCATATTGATTGGGTTTGCAAGAGTTGTGAGAGAGCACTTTCTCTTGGCCAGGTTCCAAAATTTGCAGTCCCAGAATGCATTCGGCGAAATAAATGAATACGCAAAGTGCAAAAGTTGCAAGAACTTGAAGAAAGGATTATAGCATTGAGAATCCCTTTTTTGCAAATTAGAGAGCTTGGGCATAAGTACAAGAAACCACAGTTTGGTTTGACAGGAGGTGTCATCAATGTTCCAACTGACACATCGCGTGTGCAACATGCTTTCCCACGTGACATCAAAGAAACTGACACACTAGCAGTGGCAATAAAGAAACGTTTACAATACAAGAGTGCATATGTTGTTGGCCGAGTGCGTGTCCATGTTGTGATGAAGGTGATGAAGCGTTTGTGTGACACTCCACTCTATAGAATGGAGAAAGCTATATTGAATGATGCCCGGCAAGAGAAGTTCTGCCAAGAGACACTTGCATCGACAAGTGATAGCGATCTTGAAAATACTGGTAATGATGATGAAATTGAAGAGGAGCCTATAACAAAAACACTTTTGCATGGTTTCACTAATTCCTATAGTATTTATGATCTCAATGCTTATCAGATAAACATTGCTCCAGGTGAGGGCTACTTGCCATTGGGCATTTTCAAAGACAAATATTCTGAAGAAATGAGCTTCCCTGTGCTTTTCTATGGACAAAAAAGACCTGATGATATCACCCAGAACTTCAGTTATCAAAGTAATTTTCATTGGGAGATTCTATACAAGGACCATGACTTTGCTTATCATACAACAAATCTTTTCTACAAAGGAGTACACATTATTCTGAACCAGGTTCTCCGTTGCATGTGGATAAGAATACGGAAAGGCCAATTAAAGGGAAGAAAATTGCTAGCAAGAGATGTTAAAAAAAAACCCAATTTGGATCAAATACTAAAATCCAACATTGGCTACATGGATTTGCAAACAATTTGAACATCACCAGACTATCATCAACATCTACGGAAAAACTTATATGCAATGATACGTCAGTTGGGCCCACCAACTTTCTTTGTGACATTTAGTAGTGCAGAACATCGTTGGGAACCGTTGGTAAAAGCATTGAAACAAATTAGACAGTTGAACACTATGTCTTGTGTTGACAAGATAGATGATGATGACATTGCATGCTTGGTTAGAAATGACCCAGTAACTTGTGTTCGCTATTACAAAATAATAATGAATGCTTTGCGGCATCTTATTTGCAATGAACACAAATACTATGGTGAGATTGCAGACCACTTTTTCGTGATAGAATTCCATAATAGAGGAAGCCAACATGATCACGGCTTGCTATGGATTAAGGATGCACCAATATATGGAAAAAATGGCAATTCTAAAATAGAGAATTTTGTGGACAAGTACATTTCTTCTGATTCCACAATGCTTACAGAAGAATTAAAAAAAATTCATAGACGCCATCACACGACGACTTGCAGGAAACGAAGGAATGCACAATGTCAATTCAACTTTCCAATTCCGCCAATGAGAAGAACAACTATCCTTGAACCAATGAAAGTTGAAAATGAAGCTATCAAAGAAGATGCAAAACGCATATTTGACACTTTGCAATCTGTTGTATATGATGACAAATTCACATTTGATGCTTTCTTGGATAACTTGCACTTGACAGAAGACTCATACATTCATGCAATTTAGTGTAGTCTCACTAGAACAATGCTTTTGTTGCAAAGGAGACCATCAGACATTTGGACAAATAGCTTTGCTAGACATGTTCCAACAGTATGGGAAGCGAATACAAATTGCCAATTTGTTCTTGATGCGTATGCTGCAGCAACATATTGTAGTTCTTACATGACAAAGCTAGATAAAACAATAACTTCTACATTTAAGCATATACGGAATGAACAATAGAGGAGAGATGCAAATGTCTGTGAAACAATTGGCAGGCTTGGAAAAGCTTTGTTGAATTTGCAACAAATGTCTGCACAACAAGATGTTTACATTGTGATTTCCCTACCATTGAACACTTCATCTAGGAAGTGTGTCTTTATAAACACTTCTCGAAAATAACATAGAGCTTTAATATTAAAAAGACCTAAACAATTGCAACAAGAAACTGAGGACTCGGAAGACATATTTTGTGCTTCAATAATTGATCACTATTTGCAGCGTCTAGAGTCAATTGAAGACATTTGTTTGGCAGAATTTGCTTCTAGCTATACAAAAAAGGGAAAGAAACGAAGGAAATTTGCCAAAGCATGTTTCATATGAAGTGTGCGATACAGTGAGAATAGAGATGCCGAGAACTTCTACAGGGAGCAACTTATGCTATATGTACCTTATCGAACTGATGAAAGTACTTTGATGCAAGAATTTGAAAATTGGAAAGATGCCTACTTAGGAATGCAAGCAACAATACGCCAAAATGGACGAGAGTTCACATACAAAATGAATTTAGCATGGGGGAACCTTGATGATGCCACAAGTAAACTGGAAAATCGTGAAGAACAACTATTTAATGTGCATGTCATTGAAGAACAAGAAAGGTTGGACAAAACAAATTCACATTCTAAAGACACATGTTATGAGCAATATAACATAGCTTCTGATGTTTCTCATTTTCAAAATACAAAAAGGATACAAAGCTCAATGGATAGACCTTATCAAATTGTTAAGCAACCAAATATTTTGAATAACGTGGAATTCAATAACATGAGAAGACAGTTAAACACAGAACAAGCAAGAATAGTGCGTGATATATTGACTAAAAAAAAGAACAACCTAGGTGAACCATTGTATCTTTTCCTCACTGGAGGTGCTGGAACTGGAAAAACATTTGTCACAAGAGCTATCTTCCAATCGCTTGTTCGCTTGTACACCAACACTGAAGAATATGACCCTACGGAACTTAAAGGAATAATTGGCTCTTACACAGGCAAAGCAGCTTTCAATGCAGGCGGTGTGACTTTGCATTCTGCCTTTTCCATGCCATTCAACAAATCAAAGTACATTCCTTTAAGTAGTGAGAAACTTGATACTTTCACAAAGCACTATCACGGATTGCATGTACTGCTCATTGATGAAGCGTCTCTTATAGGTGCAACATTCTTATATCAACTTGACAAACGGCTGCAACAAATAAAGCATACTCCTGTTTCATACTTTGGAGGCATTGACATTATTTTTGTGGGTGATCTTTATCAAGCACAACCAATCAAAGACTCTTGGATTTTTTAGGAGCCTATCATCAACAAGGAAAGAGTGCCATACAATTTTTGGCAAGAAAAAGTCAAATGCATGAGTTACACACGACAATGCGTCAAACAGATACAACCTTTGTTGCAATCTTGAACAGAATGAGAACAAATTAACAATCTCATGAAGACATAGAATATATCAACTCTCATTGTTGTCGAGATCCACCACCAGATACTTTACTTCCATATATGTTCTACAAGAATACACAGGTTCATTTTCATAATGAAAAAATGCTCGAACTAGTACATGAAGATCTCATAACTCTTGAAGCCATTGATCAGCATGAAAACGATCAAATGGGATTTAGGCATATGACAAAACTATTACTTTGCCTATGAAAATCTTGATCAAGCGAAATGTGTTAGTTGAGCTCTATGTTGTAAACTATAACATAGAGGATGGGCTTGTAAATGGTGCAGATGGTATACTAAAGGCATATGCACAAAAATCAAAAGAGCTAGATGTAGTTTGGATAGAATTTGCAAATAAGAACATTGGGGGTTTGCAAAGGAGAAAATTCCATGAACTTTATTCTGAGGACATTTCAACAAATTGGACACCAATATTACGTGTTGCGAAACCACTGCCAAATAGCAAAAGACAATCTAGACTAGTTGTCAGAAAGCAATTTCCAATACAAATGGCATGTGCTAGAACAATACATAGAGCTCGGGGTCTTACATTAGATAGACTTGCATTTGATCCAACTGGAATAGCAACACATGGACTAGTATACATAGCACTATCACATGTGAGAACAATTGATTCACTGTTTCTTGTCAATAGACTAGAGGAAAAGAATTTCCGTGTTACAAAGAAAGTGACAAATGAAATGACACATTTATTGGGTAGTGCCACATGGAAACTAGATCATTTTTACTGGTTCCCATCCAGTGCATCTACATTGTCAATTGCAACTTTGAACACACGTAGCTTGCAAGCACATGTTTATGACATCGTGCAAGATAAAGATCTCATGGGAAATATGGTGATTTGCTTTCAAGAAACACGAACAAACACTCCACCAGCAGATAATGGATTTGCTCATTTCCATCTCAACTCTGCATACTTTGTCCATGGTGTGTTATCATGCATACAAAAGGAAATTGATGGCATAAGCACTAAATCATTTGGCAACCAGAAAGTGGAAGTTGTCATGTTAGATTTCTATGCTCTTCAACCAGTTTGTCTAATCAATGTATATGCTGCTCCATTTGCATGTGTCTCAAAAGTCATTGAGACGCTTGTATTAGCAAAGAGTCAATCTATACATAAGGAAAGTGTTATTATAATCATCGGTGACTTCAACATTGACATTAATGTGAACAACCACAGAAGCAGACAACTGTTGGAGTACATGTAGTCAGAAGAGCTACACGAGATAACACATTGTCACAGACCAAAGACAAAAACTGTCATTGACCATATTTGGACAAATTTTCCTCCTATGCATTGTAGCATAAGTGCACTTGATGCATATTAGACTGATCATGATGCAGTCTATGCACTTTTACAATTTTGCTAGACCTTTGTTTAATATGCATATATATGTTTTTTGACATCTTATATTATTCATAGTACTATACAAGAAATAATATGGCATAATACATTTGAGAATCTGATTAGCATTTTCCACATGGAGCTATGCAAATTTTTTGATCATTGTTGGCATCCCTCTTCTAAACTGGTGCGTTATACTGTCAATACTATTGTGCAAATGACGCAGCTGCTTGAAAACATACTTTTGATGTTATATTGCAAAGGGTAGCCTATATAGATTTTTTCCCATATTTAGTAATCATTGCTACAATGTTCTACAGATGGACTTGATTTTAGATGAGATGCAAGGATCAAAGGCAATTTTCCCTTCGAGTGCTGCTACTAATGCTGACATTGAAACTGAACAAACAGAGTGTTGTGCTTCTGCCCAAAAACGATTAGCTTTAACCATTTTTTTTCTTGAACATTTTTAAGTGTTGTGATTCATATTTCAAAATGCTTTTGCCATTTGTATATATGCTCTCTTAACGAAATTATGTTTGCTTACAACAAACAGTGCAAATTCTGTTTTTGCTGTTGGTGAAGCTGCTAGCTTCCATCTGGACAGTGAAAACACACCTAAACAAATAAGGTATTGTGCTTTTATGCAACAATGCTACCTTCAATAAACTGTTCAATTATTTTTTTTTAACATTTTTATGCATTTTACAGATTGCTTCTGTCATTCAGCATACAGATATGTTATAGTTAGATTCTTTATTGACTTGAAACCAATAGTGCACAATCTATTACAACATCTGCTGAACATGTTGAATTGCATGAAGAAAGCCAGGATACACTTCAACAAACAGACTGTTATGTTTTTTCACCAAAAAGACTAGCTTCAGCCAATTGTTCTCACAAACTTTTTCAAACATTTTGATTTTCCTATATGCTATGTCAACAAAATTACTTTTCGCATATGGGAAGAATACTGCACATTCTGTTTATGCTGTAAATGTTAAGCTGCATGTTGATAGTCAAAATAGAGACAACTTGCACTACTTAGCTTTTTAATACAATCATATTTCAGACTGCTTTTTCCATTTTCTATATGTCTTGTTTAACCAAATCCTTGTTGCTTGTGACCAACAGTGCAAATTCTGTTTTTGCTAGCGCTGAAGCTCTTGATTTACATGGAAACAGTGAAAATATAGCTCAACAAATTCGGTAGTGTGCTTTTCCGAGCAAGCTTGAGTTGAATCAATTGTTCTATTGACTTTAGTTAACCATTCTATGAACATTTCATAGTGCTTTTTCCATCCACTATATACAATATATATGTTATATTCAGACTGTTTCTCGTGGAATTTCTAAAGATTTTTATTTCACTATTTTGCATGTATATGCTCTCTTAACGAAATTCTCTTTGCTTGCAATGAACAGTGCAAATTTTGTTTTTGATGTTGCTGAAGCTGCTAGCTTCCATCTGGACAGTGAAAGTACACCTAAACAAATAAGGTATTGTGCTTTTATGCAACAATGTTGTCTTCAATAAACAGTTCCATTATTTTATTTAAACATTTTGTTGCATATTACAGATTGCTTATGTCATTCACCATATAGATATGTTATAGTTAGATTCTTTATTGACTTCAAAGCAATACTGCACAATCTATTCCAACTTGGCTATTTTTTCTAATATAACTATTTGAAACATGCTTTGAGATCTCAATTATGCAATGCCTAGTTTGCATCCCATTTCTTCTAGTTTTCTTATTTCTTTCACAATTGATCTTCGCAGTCTTAAGCCTACTGCACAACCACCATGTTCAGTAATTGACTTCTCACAACAAAGTTACACAAATGTGTTTGAGGGGGACATCTTGTCTGTGTACGGGCCAGGCTGTAGCAAGGATCCACATCCACCCTGCAAGGAACAGTTGATACACGCTGATTTGGTTGACAAAGATGGCCAGCTAACCATCACTATGAATATTTTTAACAATCTCATACCAGTTTATTGGCCTTAGTTTGAAGTTGGCTCAAGTGTTCGAATAATAGACTTTCTGCTCAAACAAAAAACAACATATGAGAGAGGAGACTCAGAATATTTTTTGCCAATCACTCCAAATACCAGTGTTGAGATCATAGCTACAGTTTGCAAAGAAAGAATCCTAGCACCAAATGTCAATATTCAGGGTTTGGTGGAATCAAAAAAAGGTTATTATGTTGACAGTGTTGCTGCAATTGTCACAAGATATGAAGAGATTAGAAAGCAGTTCCTCTTATACATAAAGGATGGAGAAGCAATGGACAACACTACAATAGTAAGCATTGTCTGTTTTTCCTGGCCGTGTTGTTCTTTCATTATTTTGAAAGAACTCAGTGCCTGATACATATCTATTCACGATTCTTACTGCAGCTACAGCTAAATGAAGGCTTCAAAAATTGTTTTTTGGAAACACAAGCAAAACTAGCTACTCAATCCATTCCAATGCTATTGTTCAAGAACATTGTTCGACATGGACGTAGGGGATCACGCACTCTACGTTCTGGAATGTCAACTTACATTGAGGTGCTAAACGATGAAGCAAAAGAACAGCTACAGCTTCTTGTGCGCCTAAACATCCAGGTATATATCCATATATTCTAACAATCAATGAACTTCTTCTTGAAAACAATATCCTGCTCTCATTGGGTCAGTGATAACCTCACATTGCAATAGGAAATTACAATAACATATTTCATGTTGTAGGTTCAAGGTGTTCTGAGAGCAAAGAATACATATGCACCACCTTTTGCACCTTTCTGTAGCAACTGTCACCAGCAGGTGACAGGAACATGCCTTGATCACAATGGTTTGTGCTTTCGTGCAAATTGGCAATCAAATTCAACATTCAAATATGAGCATTGTTTGCAGTGTATACTTCAGAAAGATAGCATAGAGGTTGACTGTGTTTTGAGAAAACCACTACTTGAGCAGTCTTTCCGAGCACTTTCTCGAATTAGTTATCAGGAATACAGAGCAGACATTTTGTTGAATTTATGGTTTCTACGTACATTTGAAAGAAAAGGATATTTCTCAATGACTATGGACAACATACTGACAAAAATTTGATTGCAGGACTAGGATGGACACTGGAGAAATTCAGCAGAATGCACTAAGAAATATGTCCAGTTCTTTGCTCTCTAAATAAAAGCCAAATGCGATTGCCGCTGAAGTGTTTTTTGTTTTTTTGTGTGCCTATCAGTTGAACTTATTTGAAAATGCATGTGCACTTAGCTGGTGGCAAATTTATCTATTTTTGTGTCTTCGTATATACGAATACCTTGCAGTACATAAACCAATATGCATAGCAAAGAAATGGATATTTCCTAGCGGTACTCTACAGGATTCTCGAAGAAATCTGGCTGCAGTAATTATTTGAGTATTCAAAGTTGCATACACAATGCTAGGAAATGCCAAGTGCATTTTGATCTATATGCAATCAGCAAATAGCATCATCATAGATGATTGACTCTTACAATTCAAAGAAATATGGCTGCAACTATTGTTTGGCTATACAGAGTTGCATACACAATGCTAAGAAATGTCAACTGCATTTTGATCTATATGCAATCAGCAAATAGTATCATTGTCAAGCTATTTTTTGGGTGCAGCTACTAAGCAATTTCTTTTGCAATTAAGCATCATAGATGATTGACTGTTACAAAATGTGTTAGGTCTTTCTGCAAATATGTATATGTATCTAGATACAACTTACGATATAAATATATATCCAATTTGCAAATGATATTGCTATTGCCTGCTGTGTTTATTTTTTGGAAAAAAAAATTGCTTGCACCTTTAATATCAGCTTCCTATTTCTTTCAACATCAAAGATTTATGTTTTTTTACTAATGGACATAGTATCATGTGCACAGACAAACAACCAACCTTACATTGTTTTCACTACAGATATTGTTTTTTGTTCTCGAAGGCTAGACAACTAATTTGAAACAACATTGTTTGCTGCTTACACTAAATTGCAAAGAAAAAACCTTATAATTTACTTGGCCACTTAGCTTCATGCTTATTCAGGCTTCTTTTGTGATAATATATAATTCAAACTTTCTAGATCTCTATCCTAATAATGAAACGTTGTCAGAGCAAAACACTTTTTAAACTTTTCTTAAACATGCATAAAAGCCAGCATCTCCACATCATAGATTGATAGTACATTGTCCTTTATAATTAACTTCAAGGTTTCAAAGAAATATGGCCATTAATTTTGCATGGGTGATGTAGTTTTGTACTTCTTCTTTGCATTTTTAAAGTGATCTGTTTATAGAGCTTGCATTGGTTCATTTGAAATTTTGAGAAGTTAATAAATTTACAATTTAGATTTAATTTCAGAGTGTACCTATGCTTAGACTTCACATCCAGCTATAAAGCGATATGAGATCTATGGACACAAGCACAAGCTTGAACATCGTCACCTTTTCTGTTATGTTGAAAGGAATTATCTATTGCATATGTCCATTGGAACTAGTCCCTTTTCAAATCCAAGAGACTTCCAAATGCAATGTGCCAACAAATAATTCCTTGAATACCAAGTACAATACGTTCACTCTTTGCAAACCCACAATGTTATTTTCTTCAAATAAACAAATGAGACACAAGAGTTCTAAAGCAATTTCCAAATAATGCAGTGCTTGACCAAAATGAAATTTGCAAAAATTAGAACAATCCAATCCAATCTTGTAAAGACTTTTTTCCCATATAATTTTTCTAGTAATCCATTTATACACGAGATCTGGAATCTATTTTTATCAGTTCTCTTATTGAATTCCTTGCAGTCATCTTGCAAAATAAAAGAATTGTTGGTCATCCTTACAAACAAGACACATGAAATGAAAATGGGATTTTTTTAAGAACTATATGACTTGTATCGATTATTTATTGCATTGTTATTTTTCTCATGTCTTTAAATAACTTTGGATACATGGATAAACATTGACAACAATGGACCTTTGCTCCAATTCAATGATGTGTCATTTGCTACTTACATCCCATGAAGTAGATCTTGTAAGATGTATGAAAACAGAACGTTTTTTAAATGAATTTGTTTGTGGAAATAAACTATTTTTTCACCGAGTTTCGTCCCTCTAATTGTCGTAAATTGTTTCAATAGGTAGACAATTCAAATGAATGATTAGACATCGATCTCCAATGTTATTTTCACAACATTGATAACCAGTGACAGTCAAAATGCTTCATTGATGGGAAATTTAACTACACATATTTGTAACCACAAGGCTCAAATTATGATTCTCAATTGTGCCGAGTCAATAGACCCCAAAAACCTACATCCATCCTTCTTCAAAGATCAAAAAGCATTTCAATTGGGACCTCAGTTTGCATGGAAATGCATTTTTCATTGAAAGACTAGTTGTTCAACTTCACTTTCTTCTCTGTATAAAATCTAATATTGTATCAATATCAATATAAATTTGGATCTTTCCAAACTGAATCTTTAATTCCTTGAAAAATGTACTCAAACTTATGACCATAAGTCCTTTTCAAGGTGTGTGCTTTATCAACCTACTCAAGACCTATATTAAATTCAGCTATAAAGCGATGTGAAGTCTATGAGTACAAGTACAAACCTGAACATTATCAGCTTAGTCATGACAAAGTTTGATGAATATCCGACTTTGGTGGCCATTTAGAGCCTCATTGTTTATGTATTCTGTCTCAGAACTTTAATTTTATGTATATTAAATCTTCTACTTCTATCTTGATGCAATTTCACTTATTTACGCTCTTACATGCAATATAAATTAAGGAACTTAAAAATATGGTCTCTAATTGTTTCCATTTTTGCATCTACATTGATGTGTGTATATATGATATTAAAAATTAATTTTAATTTTTAATTTTTCTATTTGACCCAGTCTTACCTTCCGCTCTAATTAGAGTCCAAGTCTGATAACTTTGTATGGCAATAACTCGGTTTTTATAAAATCTAAGAACATAAACTTCAAACAAAAATAAGGAGCATATACTTGACAATCAGTCAACAAACTTGGAAACAATTTCATTATTTTCCATATGCTTTAATGCAAATAATTGAAATCAACATTAAACTTCGGAAAAAGCGAGACCTTTCAGTGAACTAGCGGTGAAAATCTTGAGACTTTTTGTCTACAATCGCGTAGAAAGTTAGATACCTATTGCTAAGACTATCAAACGTTTTGACTGAAGTTTTCTGCAACGGCGGGGAAACATGCGCACATGTGCCGCAAAGACTATTTTGTGCAACTTAAGTTTTTCTTCGGTTTACTTTTTGCCTTACTCATTTTTCTAAACCACACCGTGGAAGTTCTGAAGCAATCTTTCTAAAACAGTGGAAGAAATGATCAAATCCATCGCTGCAAAACTCGCTTTAAACTTCCGAAAAATAAAAACCTTGTAGTGAACTAACGGCGGAAATCTTGAGACTTTTTGTCCGCAATTGTGGAGGTAGTGAGATAAGTGCTTCTGAGAATGCGGAACATTTTCACTAAATTTCTCCGCAACAGCGGGGAAACATCCGCAGGTCTGCTGCAAATTGTGCAAACTCTCCCGTTCCCAAAGAGTTAAGAATTTTTCCCCGAAGCATCGGACAAACTGGCCAAAGATTTCTGCAATAGCCGAAGAATTTCGCTAATCATTCCACAACGGCGGATGAACTTAACTCACCACACAGCGGAGAAACTTACGAAATTTCCTCCGCAAATTTCCTCTGAGTTAATACAATATACCTGCAAGTGCATCTAGAAGTGTAGATTTCCCAGATCCCGAAGGACCCATCAGAACCATTAGGTTTCCAAGCTCTGCATATCCTATCAAGCCGTCTTGCCATGTAAGCCACACCGACACGTTTCCAATGTTATTTGTGTCTGTCGTTTCCTTCCAAAACGTTTGGCTCAGTGGACTCAAACCCCCAGCAACGTGGGGGGCTCTGTTTATGCGACCTTCAATCTCCAGAACTCTGTGACCATTGCCAGTATCCGCCATTTTAGACAAGACAGGCGGCCCTTCAAATCCTCTATCACAACAAAAGTTATGTTTTAGACCTGAAAGAAAAACCTCGTGGTTCCCCAAATACATAATGCAGTTATCAACTTATAACCCCAAGGCACACATTGCACATCAGTGGAAAAGAGACATAGTGATGTAAGAAAAAACAAGGAATATAGAAAAGAGCAAGAAGTGCATGAGAAGAAACTGATTACTAGGGCAGGTGAGGTAGCTCAGAGGAATGAATTAGGCAACTCAAAGGATAAGGTGGACTTTTTGCTCGCAATCGCGCAGAAAGTTAGATACATGTTGCTGAGACTATCGAACGTTTTGACTGAATTTTTATGCAACAGCGGGAAAACATCCGCACATGTGCCGCAAAGACTATTTTGTGCAACTTAAGCTTTTCTTCGATTCACTTTTTTCCTTACTCATTTTTCTAAGCCACACTGCCAAAGTTCTGAAGCATTCTTTCCGAAACAGCGGCAAAAATGATCAAATCTATCGCTGCAAAACTCGCCTTAAACTTTCGAAAAAGCAAAACCTTGTAGTGAACTAACGGCGGAAATCTTGAGACTTTTTCCGAAATCGCGAAGGTAGTAAGATAAGTGCTTCTGAGAATGCGGAACATTTTCACTAAATTTCTCCGCAACAGCAGGGAAACATCCGCAGGTCTGGCGCAAATTGTGCAAACTCTCCCGTGCCGAAAGAGTTAAGAATTTTTCCCCAAAGCATCGGAGAAACTGGCCGAACAGGAATTAATGAAACAGATGGGAATCCATGAAGAATTAATAGTAGACCTATGAAAACCTTGCCAACCACTCCAAGCGCGTCGACGTTCCAGAATTACATCGCCTTTCCACGTAACCCTAAAATCTGCATCTGGTCGCTCTGATTAAGAATTATTCTTTTCTTGGGATTTTCGGATATTCTCATTTCATTCTTACTGAGACTATCCATTCTGCTCTGCCAAACCATTCTTTTAATGCGCTAATAACACTATCGTTTCACCATAAATAGCGAAACTCCGTCTTCATTTCCATAATTCCATTCTTCTCTATCTCCGTGGCCTCGGCCATTAAATTAGCAGCTAAAATTGCCCAAGGTTCTCCAACTTCGGAGCATCGGCCATTAAATTAACAACTATACAATTGCCAAAAGTGTTCAAATATACATGAATCACCACTATAATTAGGCCTAATTTTCTTAATAAAAAGCCAATTAATCATCTTTACTTATCGAAATTTTGGTGGGCCTTAACGTGACACGAAATAAATAATAATAATAATAAATAAATAACTTACAAGAAAATTGGTCAAATTTAACGTTATTTTTAAAAGTTTTATTCATTGTACACCAACTAAATGTTAAAATAATCAACTAAAATTTCAAAGTAAGGCATGGCAATAACTCTGTTTTCTTCGGTTTATTATTTTCCTTACTCATTTTTCTAAGCCGCACCGAAGTTCTGAAGCAATCTTTCTGAAATAGTGGAAGAAATGATCAAATCCGTCGCCACAAAACTCACCTTAAACTTCCGAAAAAGCAAAACCTTGTAGTGAACTGACGGCGGAAATCTTCAAACTTTTTGTCCGCAATCACGGAGGAAGTAAGATAAGTGCTTCTGAGAATGCGGAACATTTTCACTAAATTTCCCCGCAACAGCGGGGAAACATCCACAGGTCTGCCGCAAATTGTGCAAACTCTCCTGTGCGCAAAGAGTTAAGAATTTTTCCCCGAAGCATCGGAGAAAGTTAGTGTTGATGTATATGTAACTTCGGAATGTATTTCACATGTATATGTATATTGTATTCCTATAGAGATGGTATTATTCCTCTATAAGGAAGTGTCATCATTTATATTGTAAGTGTCGTAACTTATACTTGATGGGTTATTAGACCACCTTGTTGGGGTCGGCCCTGTATAAGTCATGTGGGTCGAAGGGTTATTAGACCACCCTATTGGGGGTCGGCCATGTGGGTCAAAGGGTTATTAGACCACCCTATTGGGGGTCGGCCCAGTCAGCATTATGGTATGTGGTTAAGTTCGAGCCTACATGAGTTAGGTAAAAAGGCAAGTCAAGTCAAGTATAAATAGAGTGTGGGAGACACTCTATTTACTTACTCACTTCTCACACATGCTCTCAAGGAGGAGAGGCGCACTTATGGAGGAGGAGGATTGCTGCTAGGTTATGGCTATCTCTCTTGTTGGTTGTATCATTGCTCCATCTATCTCTGAGGAAGTTATTGGGGTTTTTCACCTTTATGGTTTTCCCCAAGTAAATCTTTGTGTCTCTTGTGTGCTTGCATTATTGTCTCCATGATTGATATGCTGTAGATATGCTGTACATGTTGTTCTCTCAGTTAAGATCCTAGATCATATTGAAGTAAATTCAGAAAATTTAACATGGAATCAGAGCTAGCCTGAAAGAAGGCATGATATGGCATGTATGACACTTGTTGCATTTACGATGCTAGGGCTTGATATAGTAAAAACCAGTCGTCGTAGCACTTTCGCTATAAATCCGTTTTGGCGAAGGTTTCGGATCTGAAATTGTTACAGGTCGAAGCTAAAATCTCCAGGTACCTTGTGTCCAAAGGACAACCTCTAATTCGTTGTACTTTGTGATTTATGATCTGTACAATATAGGGTTTCTGCCTCTTCCAGATCTGAGTCAAAATCAGGTGACCTTGGGAAAAAGGTCATAACTTGGGCTAGGAAGCTCCAAATGAAATTTAGTGAAAAGTGACAGGTAGTACACAGGCCGAGCTATCTCAGAAAACTTTTTCAGAGACCGAAGGTCAAACAGTGACACGTGGCACGCCGTACAAGTTCGCTCTCCTGTATTATCCCATAAACAGGTCATGTTGCGACACTTGGCATATCTCTCCCTCAGAGAATCCAATTGAGGTCATACCTGTCAGGATGGAAAGATAACAGGCCGAGCTATCTCAGAAAACGTTTTCAGAGGCCGAAGGTCAAACAGTGACACGTGGCACGCCGTACAAGTTCGCTCTCCTGTATTTTCCCAAAACAGGTCACGTTGCGACATTTGGCATAACTTTCTCTCAGAACATCCAATTGAGGTCAGACCTGTGAGGATGGAAAGCTAACAGGCCAGGATATCTCAGAAAACGTTTTCAGACCCTGTGGATCAAAAATTTTGGAGCTACACCAGAAACAATCAGGTACATATTTCTGTCAAAACAGAATTATTTTTTGGTACCTTCATTCATGGCTTCCGGAATTTAGGGCTTTGAAGAAAGTTGGAATTTTTGTAATCGGAGACCACGGCTGGATGCTACTCATCAAAATAGAAATTTAGAGACCAAGATCAGAATTTTTGGTTGGGTAGAAGGCCGGGTTTGATCAAACCCTAGTTCGGGACTTTGATCAGAAAAATGGAAAATTAGGGCTTCTGTAAAAATGGGAATTTTTGAAATCTGTGACCACGGCTGGAAGCTCCTCAGAAAAATAGAAGTTTAGAGCTTTGGATCAAACATTTTGATTGGGTAGAAGAGTGGGCTTCATCAAACCCCAGTTCAGAGTCACGTCCAGTGAATCTGGAAGTTTCAAAGGCAAAATTGAGGAGTGAAACTTTGCAGTCTTCAAATTCTGAATATACCAGTTTGATCAGTTCATCAAGGCGCATATTCCTATCCTTTCGAAAGTTTGAAATTCAAAGTTTGAATTTTTGGGGTTTCTCTGACAAACCCATATCCAGCTCCAGGTCCAGTTCTTGCAAATCAAGTGGATTGGGTTAATCCTAGAAGAACATGGATTGGTCACCTACATAGGTGAAGAAGTTCCTGTTTCAGAGGGAGATGAGGCTAAGGCCTTACATAAGAAGATTACAAGCGATCTCGACAGGTATGACTCATCGAGGTATGTTTTGATATTTGTTCATAATTAAGTTTATGGTATGCTTGTCTTCATATTATCACGGTTAGTACAATCTTGATTTTAGACTTGTCATATCACCTTAATAAAATTATGAATGCATGATAGAAGTCATTCGTTTATTAGGAGTATGAAACTTATGTTTGTACTAACACATTGTGATGTTGTATGAGTTTTGTGTTGTCTACTAACATGAAAGGTACACCAAGAAAGACAGATCATGTTCTGGTCCAAGAACATATGATCATGATAACATGAGGACAAAGATTCATCCATTGTCATGGATCTCATACAAGATCCATTCACGAGGTATGTATAACTTGGTTTTATAATGGTTAACTTATGAGACATGCAGGTTACTAGCACAAGTCACTGAAGAGAACCAAAAGACATTATACGGGTATGTTAGACATAACTAGCTAACATGATAATCCAGGTATGTTTTTCCTATATCAAGCTAGATTCCTACCTTGGGTTAGGATCTTATACTATCGCGTGGTTGATAATGATTATTCATGAAGTCATAGGTTTGAATCATGATTGTATGCATATTATGTTTCTTACCATAATTGATGATATGACTAACCAGAAGAATCATAGGTTTGAATAATCATGATTGTATGCATATTATGTTTCTTACCATAATTGATGATATGACTAACCAGAAGAATCATGATGGTATAGGTTTGAATAATCACAGGTTTTATGCATTTTATATCTCTTATCTTGTTTGATGATTCAACTAACCTGAAGAGTCATAGGCTTGAGTAATTACAGGTTTAGACATGTTATGTTTCTTATGATTTGACTAACCATAAGAATCCTTGAATGCTAATGCTTATTATTTCTGTTTGAAATGATCATGACTATACATGCTTGAGATTATTGTGTTTTAATAGTATACTAATGAATGTATGATTTTATATGAGATCACAAGGACAACACATTCATGATACTAATAAGCATGCATAGGGACCAAGGATGAATATGAGTTCAAGAACAGGTAATTCAGGAAGCAAAGATCAAGAGGGAGCACACTCTAGTTGTTCCTGCAAGAAAGCAAAGGAGCACACTTCAGTAGTTTCTGCAAGGATGCAGATATTCAGAGGGAGTTGATCATCTCTCTACATCCCACAACAGAAAGGTGTAGAAGAAGCTACTTCAGATTAGGACTCCAGCAGCTCCTGCAAGAAAGCGAAGACTCAGAGGGAGTCCACCCAACGAACAAACAAAGATAAGTATTTGAATTGTCATTTCTTAAATAATACTGTTCAATAAATGTATATACTGATGTTCCTAGAATTAGGTTGTGTATTATGCATATTAGAATAATTGCATTGATTAACAGTATACTCCTAATATGCATGGGTAAGTGGCCTATGGCACTGTACAACATTCCATTGCTACTTATCTAGAATGAAACCTCTTTGCTGACATGTTGGGAGTTGTGCACACTCTTAACAATGTTCTGGTAGAGATTGGAAGGCATCTAGAAAGTTACGGAATATGGATAAATGTTGTATTGAAGCATTGGCTAAGATAATTGCATGACTGTATGGCATATTTCTTTATGTGTAAGAATTTGTTCTGAAAACTATGAGATGTTTTCTAATCATGCAATTTAACTTGTTGTGTAGGAAAGATCGTATGCCATCTCCTACAAAAGAAGAACTACAACATTTGTTCCAGCAACAAAGATATATATTGAAGATATTGAAGATATTGAAGTTCCCAGGATCTGGGATGAAGAAATGAAATGCCATGATCCGTCGATCATGAAGAATGATGTTTGGGATGTAATCCCAAGACATGAAGGGAAGTTTGCTATGACTTCCAAATGGAATTATCAGATCAAGCATGTTGCAGATGGCAACATTGAGAAATATAAAAGTGATGAAATAGAAGATGCACCAGATGGATTTCAAGACAGCATGGTGTAGTCACATATATGTGCAGAACTTGGTATGGTAGGATAGACAGCTTTCTATCCAGTTTGGGCTTTACCAAGAGTAAAGCGGATTCCAACCTTTACTACAAGGTTGAGGAAGGCAATCCAGTGTATGCGGATAACCTGTTTGTTACAGGTGAAGATAGATTGATTGCCGACATGCAGCGGAAGCTTACTACCGAGTTCGAGATGAAGAACTTGGGGATGATGCACTATTTGTTTTTGGCATGGAGGTGTGGCAGAGTGCAGATGGAATCTTCCTTGGACAAGGGAAGTATGCAGTAGAAATCTTGAAGAGGTTCGGAATGATAGATTGCAAGGCAATGGCCACACCAATGGCATCGAATCTGAAGCTTCTATGTGATGCTTCATCTGAGCCGGTTGATGTATCTCTGTATCGTCAAATGATTGGGTCCTTGATGTACCTGACGACCAGACATTTGCTTTGCTGTGAACACATTGAGCCAGTTCCTGACGGATCCGAGGAGTGTTCACCTGGTTGCTGTAAAGCATGTTCTGAGGTACCTGAAGGGTACAGTGGATTATGGGCTCAGGTATGAGGCGAATCAAAAGTTTAACCTGTAGGGTTATGTTGATTCAGACTGGGCTGGCAGTGCTGCAGACAGGAAGAGCACATCTGGTTGTTACTTCAGTATGGGATCAGGTGTGATCTCTTGGTTTAGCAGGAAGCAGTCCTGCGTAGCACTGAGTACAGCTGAGGCAGAGTATGTTGCAGCCTGTTCAGCTAGTTGTGAGGCAGTATGGCTACGAAAGCTACTGTCTGAGTTATTTGATCTCCCGTTGGAGGCTACTGGTATCTTCTGTGATAACCAGAGTTGTGTGAAGCTGTCCGAGAACCCAGTGTTTCATGACAGGTCGAAACACATAGAGATCAAATATCACTATATCAGGGATATGGTGCAGAGAGGAGCTGTGAAGCTCCTGTATGTTGCAATGGACGAGCAGATTGCAGATGTGCTGACGAAGCCACTAGCCAGGGTGAAGTTCGAGTACTTCAGAGAGAGGCTTGGTGTTATTCAGATCGAGGACACTTCGAGGAAGAAGTGACGGACACATTTGCTGAATCCATTCCAAGCATGTTGGAAGGAGGATCCTTCACATGGCTGTGGATGTAAGCGCTGGATGATGAGCATCAGGATGATGTTCTAGTTTCTGCTTGATATGATCAGTTGGATCATTTTATGTATGTATGTACGCATCATGTTGGATGCAGGATATGATCAGTTGAATCATTTTATGTATGTATGTACGCATCATGTTGGATGCAGGATATGATAAGTTGGATCATTTTATGTATGTATGTACGCATCATGTTGGATGCAGGATATGATCAGTTGAATCATTTTATGTATGTATGTACGCATCATGTTGGATGCAGGATATGATCAGTTGAATCATTTTATGTATGTATGAACGCATCATGTTGGATGCTGGATATGATCAGTTGGATCATGTGTATGTATTGTTTATGCATCATGTTGGATGCTTGGACCATGTATCTGGATATGTATCAGGTGGATACATTGTATGATCAGGTGGATCATGTATGGTGATACGTATCATGTATCAGGTGGATACATTGTATGATCAGGAGGATCATGTATGATGATATGTATCAGGTAGATACTTGGTATGCATCAGGTGGATGCATTGATGATCAGGAGGATCATGTATGATGATATGTATCAGGTAGATACTTGGTATGCATCAGGTAGATGCATTGATGATCAGGAGGATCATGTATGATGATATGTATCAGGTAGATACTTGGTATGCATCAGGTGGATGCATTGATGATCAGGAGGATCATGTATGATGATATGTATCAGGTAGATACTTGGTATGCATCAGGTAGATGCATTGATGATCAGGAGGATCATGTATGATGATATGTATCATATATTTGTATCAGGTGGATACATTGATGATCAGGAGGATCATGTATGATACTTGGTATGCATCAGGAATATGCATTGATGATCAGGTAGATCATGCAGCAGGATGTTGCATTGATGATCAGGACGATTATGGATGACGAGCTTCAGGATGTTGCTCCAGATTACTTGCAGCAGGACGTTGCAGTGATTATGATCAGGACGATCATGAGTACATCAGGATGATGTATGGTGAGTATCAGGTTGATACTCTGTGGCCGTGGATCAGGTTGTGCAGATGAGCATGTCTGGGAGATCCTATAGGTCGGAGTTGTGTACCCGTAACAGCCTGGGATGCTCTTTCGAGACATTGCTCTGGGAGGACATGTAATTTGTGCCCTGGGAGATCTCAGGTCGGAGTTGTGTACCCGTAACATCCTGAGATGCTCTTGCGAGGTTTTGTCCTATGGCATGTAATTTGGGCCCTGGGAGATTTCAGGTCGGAGTTGTGTACCCGTAACATCCTGAGATGCTCTTTCGAGGTTTTGCCATGACCACATGTAATAGCGCCCTGGGAGATTTCAGGTCGGAGTTGTGTACCCGTAACATCCTGAGATGCTCTTGCGAGGTTTTGTGGTGGACCACATGTAATTTGTGCCCTGGGAGATTTCAGGTTGGAGTTGTGTACCCGTAACATCCTGAGATGCTCTTTCGAGGTTTTGTGGTGGGGTCACATGTAATAGCTCCCTGGGAGATCCTACAGGTTGGAGTTGTGTACCCGTAACATCCTGGGATGCTCTTTCGAGGTTTTGTGATGCACGTAATAAGTCCTGAGGATTCCACAGTATGGCCAGTGATGATGAAGACCTGCAGGTGGTGGGCCTACATCCAGTATGAAAAAGGACTGGCTCTGTAGAACTTCCTATGACGAGTAGATTCAGAGATTGATTGAGATAGCAGCAGCAGTGACGATGATGATGACTCGATGACGATTATCCAGTGACGATGATCCAGAGAAGATGACTTGTGCTAGAAGAACTGTGCTGAGAAATACCTTCCTAGTTAAGAGGGAGTGTTGATGTATATGTAACTTCGGAATGTATTTCACATGTATATGTATATTGTATTCCTATAGAGATGGTATTATTCCTCTATAAGGAAGTGTCGTCATTTATATTGTAAGTGTCGTAACTTATACTTGATGGGTTATTAGACCACCTTGTTGGGGTCGGCCCTGTATAAGTCATGTGGGTCGAAGGGTTATTAGACCACCCTATTGGGGGTCGGCCATGTGGGTCAAAGGGTTATTAGACCACCCTATTGGGGGTCGGCCCAGTCAGCATTATGTTATGTGGTTAAGTTCGAGCCTACATGAGTTAGGTAAAAAGGCAAGTCAAGTCAAGTATAAATAGAGTGTGGGAGACACTCTATTTACTTACTCACTTCTCACACATGCTCTCAAGGAGGAGAGGCGCACTTATGGAGGAGGAGGATTGCTGCTAGGTTATGGCTATCTCTCTTGTTGGTTGTATCATTGCTCCATCTATCTCTGAGGAAGTTATTGGGGTTTTTCACCTTTATGGTTTTCCCCAAGTAAATCTTTGTGTCTCTTGTGTGCTTGCATTATTGTCTCCATGATTGATATGCTGTAGCTATGCTGTACATGTTGTTCTCTCAGTTAAGATCCTAGATCATATTGAAGTAAATTCAGAAAATTTAACAGTTAGTTACCTGTTGCCGAGACTATCGAACGTTTTGACTCGAATTTTCCGCAACCGCGGGGAAACATCCGCAAAGACTATTTTGTGCAACTTAAGCTTTTCTTCAATTTACTTTTTGCCTTACTCATTTTTCTAAGCCACACCGCGAAATTTCTGAAGCAATCTTTTCAAAACAGCGGAACAAATTATCAAATCCGTCGCCGCAAAACTCTCCGCAACAGCAAGAAAACATCCGCAGGTCTGCCGCAAATTGTGCAAACTCTCCCATGCTCAAAGAGTTAAGAATTTTTCACCGAACAATCGGAGAAACTGGCCAAAGTTTTCCGCAATAGCAAAAGAATTTCGCTAATGGTTCTGCAACGGTGGATGGACTTAACTCACCACACAGCGGAGAAACTTACGAAATTTCTCTTCAAATGCGAACAGACCTACTTAAATCCTTCCGATACGCATTTCCACTATTTTCAAATGGATAAACTCAGATAACTTCTACGAATTACCGGCCCATCTCAGTGATCTCTTCCGCAACCTCGGAGCACTTGACCTTGTTCTCCCGTTTTCGACAGTCGCATTTAATATGAAAAGTTTTGATTTGACTTTGTCCGTATGCCTTCATTAGTGCCGTTTTAATTTTGCGCCTACCCTATTAATGGTTCGCCGCGTGTGAAATCCTTTATATGGGGTATGAACCCCATTAGAGTTTTGACAATTTCTATTCACTGGAAGGCTTGCTCCATTTCTAACGAGTTTCGAGGCACTTGCTCCAGCATTACCAGCTCTATTGCAGCAATCGCTAGTTCCATTCTAACAGGTTAGTACATCACAGAGCCTCGTACACTCAATCTTTACAAGTTGTATATCTCAAGCCTTTGATGTGCGTGGCTTACAAGTTTCAGAGATTTGCATCTTAATAGGTTTATATGCATTTTTATAGATACATATGTAATCTTGAATATAAAAACTCTGATACTATTTATAAAAAGATAAAATATCTTAGGAAACTGAGAGTTCTACGGTAAAACAAGGTTACATATGTCATGTAATAAGCATACCTCCGAGTCAATGTTGTGCAACATGGCTGTAGTTGAGACAAACGGATACTACCTGGAGCCCTTTGTTGTTCAAGACCTCAACTTATACGCAGGAGAAACTTATTTAGTGCTGATAAAACAAAATCAAAACGCTTCCAGAAATTACTGGGCAAGAACATCACGCCAAGAGACCAACTAGACGTGCCATCTTAAGATATCTTCCAAATTCTCCGTCCATGCGGTGTCCCTCCATGTCTCTGAAAGGCCCACTTTAGAATGATATTGCTTCCACCAAAAATCAGGCCAGGCCAGAGCAGGGTACCTGATTCCTCCTCCCCTCAGACCAGCGCTTCTGAACATAGGACAAAATCAACGCTTACACCAGTTGGGAAATTAACAATTAGCTGTATTTTGTGAAATAGATGCACCCACTAGTGGGTTCCACATGCTTGTCCTCTCATACAAAAGGCATCGCGAATTTATTTTGGCAAGTGAGTCCTCTAATAAAGGGAAAAAGGGCAATAATACTACATAAATCTAAATATTTTCATAAAATTCTTATGGGTAGAGGTATTTGAATCAATTTGTTGTGTGCTCTGCTAGAGGGGATGGTCGTCTAACTCCCCATGAAACGAGGTGTATTTTAATTCCATGTTTATTTTAAACTTGTTGTTCTTACCAGCCGAATCCATCATCTCAACGGAACCATCATATTCAATTTTGAGTGCGGAGAGATTCTCAGAAAAATTGTTGTAAATTTGATTTTGGAGCCTCTACGTTTTCGCTGAAACCGAACTATCAAATCTTTCAATGCCTTAACGACTTTAATATCAAAAAAATTGTGTCACACATTTGTCCGAAAAAGTTATGGGGCAGTGAGTTCCATTGATTTTAAAACTGTGAGGACAAATTTAAAAAAAAATTGGTCATTTGGTTTTACAAACTCCCCAAAGTTTTCCGCAATAGCGGAAGAATGTGAGCAACGATTCCGCAACCACAGATAGAATCTAAATTATTTCTCGATGGCCCACTTCTTTTTTAAATATTGGAACTCACCATACACGGGAAGAACTTACCAAATTCCCTCCACACCTCTGAATGGACTTGTCTAAATCCTTCCAATACACGTTTCCACACTTTTCAAATGGATAAACTCAGATAACTTCTCTGAATTAGCGAGCCATCTCAGTGATCTCTTCTGGAACAGCGGAGCACTTCACCTTGTTTTCCCCTTTTCGACCGTCACATTTAATACAAAAAGTTACGTAGCAATGCATAGAGATGTAATTACCATCGCCCAGTAAGATCTTCTGAAACTGCAATGGATACTTATGTCATAGTTTCTGTCATTTAAATTTTTAGATTTTCCATTGTGGTCGATAATTAACACTTTGTTTGACCTGGGTTTAGTTGGACTATAATTAACACTTTGTTCAACCATTTGTTTTTGTTGTTTCTACAAGTGATTGAAATCACCCAAAAAGTATTTAAGTGTAGGACAAAGCATTAGAGACAGGGTCCTGAATTACTCCAGCAATGCATATGCTAAAGGTTTTTGATACTCACCTATTATCTGTTAAGCTTTCATGTTAAGGTTTAGCAATTCTGCATTCATAGCTAGGAATTTGGCTATTCCGACCATGAATAATCCTATTCCCATGTCTCTTGTAGTCCTTATAGGTCTACCTATATGTAAATGACATGAATTGGAGAGACAAGAATATTTATGTGCATGGACTCATGGAATGCAATGAGAATCCAGATCCAATTTCATTGGCATTAACTTTTGAAACTACAAGGGATGCTTCTGTCATTCATCCAAAGTTCATGGATGTACGTCATTCACTCTTGTACCGAATTTGGAACCCATCTCCGTAGTTTCCTTCCATGAAATATTGACATTAGTTTGGTCAAAGATTGTGAGGCCCGTCGCTTTCATTCTTCCATTATTCCAACACTTTGTGCAGGATGCAAATACAGAGTGTGAACATATGTACTGTCAATGTCCCTCCTTGTGAAATTATGAGCAACAATAGAAAACTACAAAGGGATGCTACTCTGTCTAGATTGAGCTGTAGAAGAAGGTATGCGACCCTAGAGTAGCAATTTCAAGCTTCCAATTCCTTTTCTAGCTAGCTGCAGTGAGAATTGGGGAGCTAAGTATGAATATATATTTGGGGCTGTAATATTCTCAACTAGTTCGGCAGCAATGGTGTGTGTGTTTAGCCATCCTTAGTTATATTCTGTATAAGCTGTCATTGCCTCATCTTCTTGCTAAGACATATTTCCATTCTCTTGCTTTAGGATTTATTAGTCATCAACGATCAACAATTATAACTTTTCCTCCATCTAGAATGTGTGGGACTTTATAATATAGTCGCATGAAACTTTATGGTGAGCATGTGAGCATACATGAATATTGATATAAATACGTGTCTATGACAGATTTATATTGACAGGAAATGTTGTGTATTGCAAAAAAAACATTGTGGCTGAGAGTTGCAGCACCAAAACCTTGGTAATCAACACATTTAATAGTGCAGAAATGCTTGGAGTGTTGGATAAGTGAATTAAATCATTGATTCATATTGCTCAATGGGAAGGTGCTGATATGTCTAGGGTTTATGTCCTCATAGGAATACGTTGAGGCAAATTAATGGATTTTTACTATTTCCCTACCTTTCTTTGGGACAAGATGTTCGAAAGTGCACTAGTCATTGACGCTACAATGAGCGCAGTTGTCGAACCTTTAAATTTTAAGTCTATGATTATGTTTCATAAATGAGCCTTAAAACTATTATCTTAAAACTATTTCCCATAATGGACGTTTGATAATCGTTTCTTAGTCAGTAGGTTAAGTTTTAAGATAGTGTAAGTGTCGGAACCTGGAAATAAATGTCAATTGGATAACTTGTTCACCTGTTTTCTGCCATTGGCAATATTACTTTTTTTCCTTGGTTTTGCTTTATAACAAGTTACTATCATGTCAAACTCATGCCATAGACATCACTCTGTTAGTTTCAGCAATCCATTGCTTATTCTGAAAAGCACAAGATTATTAAAAGACATATGAAATGAACGTCTGAAAGATTGTTCATTGAAAAAACCATAACCATTTGAAATTCATAAAAGTTTTCCATTGGCATTTGAATATTACCACCATGAATAACATTCTAGTTTTGCTTACTGATATTGTGTCATATGTTCTTATCCATGCACTAACTACTGTATACCGATTACTAATCAGGAGATTCAAAATGCCTAAGGGTGTTAAAAGAAAGGCAAAGACAGCTAATAACAACGTAAGAATGGAAACTAGATTCCAAGATACAACATGCACCACAGGCGTACCTCTAGAAATAAAATGGGGAGACGTTTACCGCATGGTGAGAGATCAAGATTTCCCTAAGGCCCTTATCGAAGAAGAATGCCTATACCAGAACATTAGGAATACCTGTATATCCAAAGCATCTACACGTCCAGAGCTCTTCCCATGTTCAGAAGTAATTGGATGGATTTTGCAACATGCAAATGCTGAGACTAGAGTTCTAACAGACAGCAAAGGAATATCATTTGCTTCATTCCACCCATCTTACATCTCAACAGCTTACAAGTTTCCCAAGCCTCAGCAATGGCTTAATGATGCATGGCTAGAAGCGGTCAAGATGGACAACCTAGAGATAGCTAAGAGGTTGTTGATCCCAGGGAAATAGATCAAGAAAAAGGATAGTGAAGAGTATGAGGTTCAGAACCTGAGACCCCCTTTTAGACTAATCGCTCTCATGCTAAGCAGAATCTTCGGAAGGCCTGATGGCACAATATTTATGCTCCAATGGATACCTATCATACACTATGTGGCATTCAAAGGAACAATCTTCAACTGGGCTGATGTCCTCTCAGACAGCCTAGCATCAGCCATAATCACTGCACAAGAAGGATTAGTAGAAAGAAAGGCAGAGTATTATATGGGATCTTACTTGATAGATTGCATTGTGGCAAAATGCCCCTTTCCTAGGCTGGAATGCATATGGAACTCACTTGACAACTCAGTGCTCATCGCCTACAAAAAATTTTGGGCTCAGCATCACAAAAGGCATTACAAACTCATTTGTGAAGAATTCATCATGCCTTTATATGATTTAATGTTCAATAAAGAACCCAACTACCTATTTGAGAATGCTATGCAAGTTTTAGAGAAATATGGTGATTTTTATTTTTCGCCAGAAGGTACCTATATAAGAATGTACGGAGGTTCCAAAACCCCGTATATCCTACCTAGGTATGCTACAGATTATATAGTCCATAAAGAAATGGTGAGACAAGTATTCATTGATGGAATTGGTAATGCTTTGTACAAGGCAAAGAAGGCCTCCTTCCCGCCTTTACCATTTTATGTTGGCACTTACAGATTTTCAAAAATAACAATAGCAGAAGAATTTGTTGCTGAACTGGAAAGCTTCCATTTGGGGGAAAGAATTTTCCATAGAAATGATCGACAAGGTAAAGCTGCAGAGCATTGCAAGGAAATTGGTACCCCCTTTGAATACGCTCACTTTTATGATAGAGACGAGGAACCATATAGAGGAATTAGCAATTTGTCTGGGCTCCAAACTTGTCAACTTGGTAAAGGAGGAGCTGCCTCAAGCTCTAATGTTATTGCAAAACTAGATCAGCAGCAAGAAAAGAGTGCCTTGAAAACTGTTGAGTCTCTCTCTAAAGAAGAACAAAGGTCCAAAGAGAAAGCTAAGAAAATTCAAGAGGAAGCTGAAAAGAACATCAAAGCAAAAGAAGATAAACTTTTGGAAGAAAAGACCTTAAAAGACCAAGCACATGAAGCTGAAGCTATCAGGGTTCAAGAAGTAGAGAAAACCAGATTGGCAAGAATCGCCAAGCAGGAAGAAGAGGAGAAACTAAGAAGAGAGCGGGAGGAGGAAGCACTAAGAAAAACAGAAGAAGAAACAAAGCAAGAAAAGCATACTAGTCCTCAAAGCCCAAATATTCAAGACCTTGATATCAATGTCTCCATTGAGGAGCTTCCACTGGTGGCCTTCACACCATCCAGGGGCAGTACAGTATCTACATGGGATAGATTTTCCTTTAACAGGAAAAGGAAATCTATCATCAAAGAAACAATTACTAGTGTCAAAAGGCCTTTTAAACCTGATATAGTCACTAGGCATGAAACCACCATCATGCAGGGGACTCAGAACGATCCTGATCTCATGGCATCAATCTCTGTAGCATCTGTTATGGCAATAGCAGATAATGTAAATATTTTGGGAGACGAATTGAAACAAGAGAAAGAGAAAACTCAGCAATTACAGGAGGCTTTGGTTAAAGAAAAGAATTACACAAATTTGCTGATTGAGAAAAATGATGCTCTCATGACTCAGAAAGAGAGCTTAAATATAGAACTTCAACAACTTGAGACTGATAGGAGAACCCTAGCAATGCAAGCAAGAGCACTAGAAATAGTGAAAGGAGAACTTGAGGATAAAAATTTAAAGCTAGAAGAAGGAAGAGAATCGCTGGAACTACAATTGCAACAAGCTACCAGTAAGGTAGTAGATATGCATCCCTTTCATGAGCAAGCTTGTGAGTTAACAAGAGCAATCTATGGTGTACAACAACTTATAACAGAAGAGTTTTGCAAGCTTAAGACAATCAGGGCTAAAATTGTAGAGATTTCCAGAGAAGCCACCAGACGCAAGAGAAAGTACGTGTGAATTATTGATGATATCCAGAAACAGATGTAGTGGAGAGAAGGGAAGTCCAGTTTCCCAGCAAATCTTTCGTTTAAATCCATATCTGGCTTCAATTCATATATACGCCTTTTAGGTTTTTGCAAAGAATACGGAATAAATTTGAGTGACATGTCTATTGCTACCATTGAACAATGCAACAACTTGTACCTTCAGATGCAGATGGCCCAAGAAAAATGCTTAATGAAGATGCCACAGACTATAGAGGACTTTCCAGAGAGCTCACTATGTTTAGCTGAGCTAAAGGACGGGTTAGATGCAGAAATAGAGTACATCAAGAAAGTCGATACATTGACTGCTGAAGATCTTGACTACTGGATTGGTCAGGCCACTGTTCACAAATACATCTTAGAAGAAAGTCTCTGGGTCGCTAAGATAGAACTTTTGAAGATGGAAGAAGATCTCAACAAGCAGGAAGTCTCACTAAAGACAATGCTTCCTCTTTCCTCCAATAATGCCATTAAGGAAACTATTGCTTGGGAAAACCACATAGAGAACGTAAGCAGGGCATCAACATCGAACCAAATTCCAGCCTCAGAAAATGCTCCAGCAGTTGCAGTAACTCAAGTCTCAGTGGAAACACACACAGCTTCAGAAACACCTGAATTAACGCATGCGCCAGCCACAGGATAACTCACATTTGCTCACATTCGTTCATTAAAGTCAACATGTGTCCTTGATTTTGTTTTATGTATACTATTAAGACATTAAAAAGGCATTTGGATTTTAACTCCCGTTCCTTTTTGGTAAACTTGATTTGGATATTTACCCCTTTTATAAAATTAGCGCTACAAGACAAATTAAAAGAATCTGAATAGTTAGCATTTTGTAAAGCTATATATAGCTAACTAGAACTAGAAAGAATGGACTTTTGACAACTGGAAGAATTTCTTTTGATGTATGAGAACTACTTCAACTACAGTGATGAACAAACGATTTTGGCCTGTGAACTGATGAATCTTTGTCAAACTATTTCAGCAATTTTCATCTGTATGCAGTGAGATCTTTCCTAACGTATGTGAATTACTTCAATGTCATGAATGATTTCATGTCCTTTGCAAAACTCTTGTATCTTATGAGTAATCGAATACTGTTTCTAAAATCAGAATTATCTTTGTTATCACTTACATTCAACTGAAAATGCATTTGTTGATTTAATGCCCATCTCATGGGAAGAACTTTTGTCCAAACTTGGAAAAAAAATGTCAACTTGCACCTTCTCAGCTCTTAACTTATCTAATTGCTTGACCCTTATCAAATGTCATTAGTATACTTAGGGCTCTGTGCCTTCTTATTATATTATTTATTCTAACTAACCCCCAACCACCAACTAGACCATATTCTATTATTAAAAGCCACATTACAATAATTACACCCATTGGGTACACATTGCATAGTTGATTCCATTTTGGGTACTCATTACACCATTTATTCCCCTTAGGCACCTCCCTACGTATCCCATATTTCAATTACAATTGAATAAAGTCATCTTGAAACAATTTCATTGTGTCATCCACTACCATGCTCAGTTCATCAACATTACCTAAAATACCATTTGGCAGGGGCTTAGCTGCACCACAGCTATTTCCCTTGTTTTGTGTACATATTTGTGATTCCAAGGTTCTTTAGTATAGACTTTTAATTCATATCCACTTTGATGTGATTTGAAATATAAATTAGAATAATGAGGTCCAAAAGTTCTATTCAAATTTTAATTAAAGTATGTTTCATATTTCCAAAATATTAAAATAATGAATTAAAAGTTATGAATATAATCAAAAATAATATTTTCACCCAATATAAGAAAGTAGATACTTAAGTTATTAGTTGTTATTATATATCATTAATAATGGTAAAGAAATAGACATCAATGAATAATAAAACAACTTAAACCAAGAAGATAAAAAATAATGAAAATACTCCATGCTACAAAATGATCTTCCCATGCACTTAAAATAGCGAGTCATCCAAAATGAGAACCGAGGGTATGCAAATGTTGTTCAACCACCAGAAAACTGAGAGACCCACACCACAAAGATCATCCAAATGACCAAATCCTTAAAGGAATGAAAACCAAGCCAAGGAACAAGCATCGCAAGAGTGAAAGATCAAGGAATGAAAGCCACGAGGCCACCTTCAAATCAAGCAAGATAAAAGAAAATTAAAAGTTAAGTATTTACAAAATTCTAATGGGGGCCACTTTATTTGCAAAATCAAGGGGATTTGTTGGGGTGCCAACACTCTGCCAGCATGAAAAGTGGACCAAAGCAAAAAATCGTGATGGAAACATTGGCTGTGGAAGTTTCTTGATGTTGCAATGTTGAACATATTTGATATTGTGGACATTACTAGAATGTACTAAGACTGAGGAAATGCGTGTTGTTTACGAATGATATAAGTAAATTTTTTTGTTTTCATTTTTTATTGTCTTTACCAAAGGATGGTGACAGAAACATCAATGCAGGAAAATAAAAAATCAAGGGCATGTTGTCATATTAAGGCATGTGCAAAGCATCTGCGCAATTGCAAAAGCGCAATAGACAATGACTATCAAATTTTTTTTTATTTTTTTTAACATTTTTTTCCATAAATTTTTCGAAGTGCTATTAGACCGAATGCATATGTGCTTGTCAAAAAACCACTCTCTTTTTCAAAGTTCTTGGAAAATTGAAAAGGATGGCAACAAGCAGAAATACGAATGGATTAAGAAAACTTGTAAAAGAAAAAAACAAAGACAAAGGCAACAACAAATGAAATTGAAAGATGCAATATAAGCAGGTCAGATGAAACTAAAAGGAATTGACATGAGACTAATAAAATCATCAGACCAATAGGCATCAAAAACGACAAAGAAAATGTTATCAAGATCTACGTTTGTCCATAGGTGGTCAATCATAGAACCATAATTTGTTGTTTCTTTATTTGTTTTTAGTTTAAGATTGTTCAAATGCATAAACGATTGTAATTTCTTTTGGGACAATGTTGAAGTCACCTGCAATAACAACTAGTGCCTTATTTTAGTTTCTGGACAAAATGTTGGTCAATACATGGAATAGTTTGGCGGAAATGCTATTTGTTCTGTTGTAAATATTTACAAGGCTTAGAATATTGTTGGGTAGTTGCAGGTCAATGACAATTGCCTCGAACATAGTTTCAATATAAATCATTGTTTGAAGTACTGAAATATATATTTTTATGGCTGTAAGAAGTCCATGAATTGAGCAAGTTGTAATGCAATTGAAATGTTCCGTAAACATAGACATTTTTGGGGGGGGGGGGAATGCATGTGGGTTTCTTGAAGACTGTAATATCCCTTTTTCAAATTTTATTAAAATGCCCAATTTTTCACTTTTTTTTTCCAATTTCGACCTTTGACTAGTTTTACTGTTTTGACCTCCAAATCAACCCAAATGCTCCCAAATCTTCTGTAGGAGTGTATGAATGGTATTTATACTTGAATATAAGGTTCAGGGATATTTTATGGCCCTCCAAATACTGCTGCAAACTTGATTTGTATTCTGATCAATATATGTAATTTTAACTAGTAATTTGTGCATCAAATCCCCCCCGGGTAACACTGCAAATGGCCTTCCAAATGCCTCCAAACTCCCACAAATTTATGAACAGAGGTATATAATGTGTTAAGTATGTTATTAAGGTCTCATATGCACCATTAATTGATTTTTACTACTGTTCTAACTCTCTCACATTCAACAGCAAAAACCCCCAATTCGACCCTTGGGGAAATGGCACTATTTCACCTCCCAATACAACTAAACTGAGTAAAAATGCTTCAAATGCTCAAGTACAGTACATGAAACTTGTAGAATACATCCATGGAAGTATATTGATCACAAATATATCAGAGAATCATCCATCCATTCGAAATAATCAACGTTATAGTGTCATACATCAATGCATTGGGGAAATGGACATTGTTTGCTCATTAATCAATAGTTTTGCATACAACCAGTGGGTATTTCGACCTGAGACTTTCTAAATATGAATAACAGAGGATATGAAGCTATTACAATCAGAAATATATGATGAGAATCTCTCTCAAGAAGCACAAGTGCTCACCAAAAACGCCCTCCCTCAAGGAGCACGAATATGCCTTCAAAACTGGAAACGGTGGAGAGAAAGTGCTGCACTAAACAAAACCATGAAACTTCCTGTAGCTGATACCTGCAAATACAAACTCCATTAAATCACCATGAAAGACCTGAGTGGCCTCTCCAAACACCAACTTGGATGGGAATCTTTCACCCTCGAAATTGGCTAAGGCAAGAAACTAGTCATCCACTAGCTCTCTCTTCACAAATGCAATTTTTCTCAAATCATCAAAAGCCATTCTCATACTTGATTTCTACATTTTATAACCAACATTAGCCTTCAAGGGGTCGAAATCCTCTCAATAGATTCAATAATTTTCCATTTAGAAAATATTCCTCATTTGCCACTTGTCTCCTAGTTCCAACCTTCCATCTTCTCCCAAATTCGAATTTGAGTCTCTTTAGATTCCTCCAACTCCATGAGCGCCTTCTTGAGCCTATTTTTGGGGCTGACATGTCATAATGGTCAGGTGTAAGAAGTCAGGTCTGAATTTTGTCATAAAATGTCATAGATGCTTCATTATTGTTGTCATAAAACTAGGGAATCTAGCCCATGTGTCCACTAGTCTCCAATTTGACTCTTCCTCTCCCATGGAAGTTACTATTCCATCCCATTTCGACCTAATATGCTCAATGCCATGTGTTATGACTTACCAACTCACCCAAGAGTGTTCACCTCCCATGAATTCGAATTTGCAAGAGAGAGCTGCCATGTGTCAATGAAAAATCAAGCTAGTGTGGGTCCCACCACCTCCATATGTCTCCAAAACCACTTGCCACCTAGAATTTCTCTTGAATTTATTTATTCATCATATTTATTAAATGATTGAACCCTTCTAATGTCTAAATATCATTTATTAGTTTCCTTATTACCATCCCACATGTGCCCATCCAACCTAGGAAACTAGTAGGATTGATGGGATTGTCTTACTATGCACTTATTTGAATGGAGACATTACAAAGACATACCATGTTTGATTGCATTAGTTCATTTCCATTTTCAATATCCTCGATGTGCGTAATCAAAATGCGTGTGTTAAGCGAACATATGAAAATATGTTCAGTATTAGGAATCAAATTCCTGCCATATTCAAATGCAAGCTTGCATTTTGCTCTAGTCTACTTAGCTCGACACCTACTTTTGATGATACATTGAACTTTTTTGGTTGCAATTTATTTATAAGATAAAGAGATTCAATGTGTTTTACACGAGAAAATGCAGTGTGGACAATGCCATGTTTTGTGACCCCTTTTGGGTCAAATGCCAATTTTTCTAGTGTCAATCCTTGAGCTCTATGGAAAGCCTAAGCGCATGCAAGTTGAAGTGGAAATTTTGTTCGAATGAAATTTCTTTTATTGCCAAGGGATATTTGTGTTGTGATCTTCTTTATGTTAGTAATAAAAATATGGAAGAGAATAAAATATAAATAAGAGCAATCAACAATAGCAACACAAGATTTATCTTGGAAAACCCATAGGAAAAAACCAACCATCAATAATAGATTTATTATTGGTCCGTGGCCAAACTAGGACAAGGCCACCAATGGCAAGAGCATCTCTCTTGCTCACTTTGGCACATCACAATGGAGAATTCCAACCCTATAAATAGGGTTCTTTACATGCAAATACAACTAGCAAGAAACCACGGGCTACCAAAACCGTGTGCCCGAAACCACTTTCTACCTTGCTCATTTCCGAGTCAAGGTTAACCCTAAAAATACCCCATTTAAAATTGAATTAGGGAATTGCTTCGGATCTAACCCCCCCAAAAACAACTAGAGTACTTAGGAATGTCATTTACATGTAGATTACACATTGTCATCCCCATTTTTTAAATTTTTTTTAATTGTTGCTATAACCATTACCTCTTTCAACTCTCATTTCTCTCTCCTCGACTTGCGCTTCATGTGTTTCCCTTCCACAAGCCTTCTGTACCCATAAACATATCATCATTGATGTCCATATAAAAAGGAATCCATCTACCATAATACATGGGTGCTCAGCCGTTGTAACCGCCAGTTCTCTAGGAATCCTTTTCTCCTACATGGTTCATCAATACATTAAACTATTCGTTGAGCATAACATGGTCCCAACACTCTGAGATAAATCCATCTCACATTCCCCCCTTAAATTGAATACTCTTCCTCTCTGATTCCACATCAAGCTATCCTACTAGTACACCTGCCACCCTCGTAGCTACCCAAGTGGTTCATTCCACAACTTGATGCCACATCATCTTCTACACATAAGAGGGATACACCTACTCCAATACATGTAGGCCTAAAACATGGGAATCAAATCTTGCTTGGAACCAAAAACACAGGGGTGTCGGGTACAACGGATCATGCACCCCTTACAACACATGCTCAATAATTTCAACTCAGGTACAAGAACATTCAATATTTTACAACAACAATAATCAAATGCTTTACAATACAAACCAGGGATTTCTGACTGCACCCTTATTGAGAATATCCTTGCTATAATGATTGAAGAAAACCTACATTGTCCACTCATCATTTCCTATTTCCATTGGAAATCATTTAAATCCTCCCTTTTTTTAAAACACTTACTCACTTATTAAAAACAAGACTCTAAATAAAGCCTTTAAAAAAACTATCACATATCCCCTTTAAATGACATGAGCTCCTCCTTTTATAGCATAACATATTTGAATTAAATGCCTTAACCATTTACCATTCCCCCTTCTTTTAAATATGACATGGGTCTTTCACAAATGGCATATTGCTTTCCATTGAACAATTATTTTGTAATAGTTTTTACCTTTTTACGGAAATAATTTCAATTATTCTTTGAATTCATGGCTCCTTTCCAACACGTCCTCTAACATGGATCTCTGATACCTGCGGCGGTCGATCTCCTTGCAGGGGTTCACCATGAACCACATGAAATCCATCTTCACTAGCACAACTCATCACCATTTCAAATCTTTGATTGCCAGATCCAATAACAAGAAAAATGTCCAACCTCTGATAGGGTTTCGACCTCCTCTTCTTAGAGATCAACATATTTGATATTTTTCACTGACAGCTATGGCATGGGTGGCTCCTCTACTACGACTGGAAACCTTCATGATAATCTCCATTTGAGCACCAACCCTTTTTTTTTGCTTTACTACACACATACAAATCTGGATCCTTTCATAGGTAACTGATATGGGCGTCTTGTGGAACCGCAATGGCTCTCCTTCATTGCTGGCAAATTTCTTCACAACACTAGTGCGAATCTTTATAGCTCTACCAAATGGAGGCTAAGACAGATATCAAATAAATAAATTGATTTCCCTCCACGAAGGCAAGCAATAGGAGGTTCAACAACAAGATCAATTTCTCTTGGCAGCACATGCTTCTTCAAGTTGAGTGGCTCCATCCGATCTACAAATCCAGCCAGATCTACACTTTAACCAACTGATTTGCATTTTCTCCTTGCAGATCCAAGTGTCAAGCAATAGATCTGACCATATTTCATCATGCACTTGCAGGCAGTCTCATTCACACACACCAAGCTCTGATACCACTGTTAGTAATAAAAATATGCAAGAGAATAAAATATAAATAAGAGCAATCAACAATAGCAACACAAGATTTATCCTGGAAAACCCATAGGGAAAAACCAACCATCAAGAATAGATTTATTATTGGTCCCTAGACAAACTAGGACAAGGCCGCTAAGAGCATCTCTCTTACTCACTTTGGCACATTACAATGGAGAATTCCAACCCTATAAATAGGGTTCCTTACATGCAAATACCACTAGCAAGAAACCACATGATACCAAAACCGTGTGACCAAAACACTTTTCTACCTTGCTCATTCCCGAGTCAAGGTTAACGCTAACACTTGATAGGTGTCCAATTGCACATAATAGGTTCAATGTACATGTGTTGCATACTAGCTCGTGAAATTGCACCAATATTTGGGTCCATAAACTCGATCCAGACAACAATAAGGGACAAGTCGCTAAAATATTTGAAAATGCCTTCCGCACCATTGACAAGGCCATCTTCAATAGAGTAGTTTCCACCTACCAATTCAACGAGCATGTCTTTCTTTACTGTGATTGTAGAGGGGAGTTGGATTTTTTTTTGTGAATAAACAATGTTTTCAAATTGATCTATTTTACTGTCATGTGCCACAAAAGTAAATGACTCTGTTTCGACAATGGAAAGCATTTTTTAGTTGTGTTCATCAACATTTTTTTTGCGGTAATAAAGATAGGGGAACGATGGGTCAATTGGTGGTTGTCTATGACAATGTTGATACAAAAACTGCACATCGTCAAATGTTTGGTTGCCCGTTCTTATCCTATTCAAAATCGAAATGAAATTTTCATTAGTTTGCCTGACAACGTTTTTTAGTTCAAAATATTTTGTAGAGTCAGGAAAAAATATATAGGGGAAATTTTGTTGTTGGAAACTTGGAAATTCAAAGATCCATGAGCCATGTACAGGTTCTGCTTGGAAGAGATCACCACAAAAAATGACATCAATATTTACAAATGGTTTTGTGGGAGTGTGCATGATTTCGCATAGTCGTTTTTCTATGTTATAAAGCATCTTGGAACCTATTAAAGAAGCTTCGTCAAGCAAAAGCACTCTAAGTTGTTCAAATTATTTGGTTAAGAGATCTAGTGTGCTTGAGCTTAAAGGGAGCATATGTGTCGAATTCAGAGAAAGCTTGAAAGCAGAGTGTATCGTGACACCATTAACTTGGTGTGTTGCTTTCCCTGTCAATGCAATGATGATACCTTTTCTTTTCAATGGATCGCTATGAAGTTCCTTATCATAGAAAAATACAAGAGCATTAAAAAGATCTTGTGTAGTATGTGTTTTCCTTATGCCAACACTTCCTGTAAGGAACATATGGACTAGCTTTAAGGGATTTTTTTTTTCATTATAATTTCTTTCACCAAAGATTGTTGCTTGGCATTCAAAGTTCTCCTAGTAGATATGTATTCATCTAGATTGGGAATGAATAGTTTGTCGATTAAATTCAATACTTTGAACTCTTTTGTCATGTTCATAACTCTTTTTTGTAGAATGTCATCATGGATATCATATCTTTCAAGAGCGTTTGGGTCGGTGATTGGTTTTTCTATTGTTGTCGATTCAGATGCCATTTCAAGATGTGATTCTACGTATTCATTTGCAATGTCAAGGTCGCCCCATTTTGCAGAAACTTTTGGGTAGAAACGTTGCTTAATATCATATATTTGTGTTTTGTGCCTTCCATAGGCTGTTGTCCATGTTTCCATGGGATGTTCCAACAAGCTGTAGGTGTATCTGAAAGGGACGTAAAGCAAAAGCCTCTTCCTTGCAAAGTTTCCAGGATCTTTTCCTTGATTGTATCGAACATATCGAATGATACATGGCCTACTTCTTTTGATTGTTTTTTCATTGACAAGGCAATAGCAAGATGTGTATTCAACTAAAGTGACATTTTCAAGTTCGTGTGGGAAGTCAATGTATTTATCTATTATAGATGGTGCAATAATGTTTTCAGAATCATCTGGCTCATTTTGCAACAAAGATGTTTTTTTAAACAACGATCCTTTTATCATCTGGGGCAATATTGATGAAAATTGTCCTTCTCGAGGATGAGTGAAGAGGCAAAGAAAGAATAATGTGGACTGCTTGCCTAATGGACATTTGTTGCATGTTCAGAAGCATGTTCCCAAGTTTTCTTATTGTTTCAAGCTGGCCAGAATGATTGGAAACAGATTCTTCCTTTATTTTTATTAGAGCCATTGTCATTGGCCTGTCCAGTTTTGTTATGTATGAGCTAATGTATGTTGTAGTAGCATATGCATCCAAAATGAACTAAGCATCACTATTTCCCCCCCACAATTCATGAATTCCTCTTGCGAATGGATTTATCCAAATACCTTAAGGGTCTCTCTTTAAAAGCAATGTGGGCTGGTTGATTGAACATCTCAATAGAATAATGTAATTGTCTCTTCTCAAATTCAACTCTCCAAGAAAAGAGTCAAAGGACATGTTTTGGGGGTATTGTTTAGATTCAAGAAGGAAGGAAAGGAGCTTTGTTTTCTCATCTAAATTGTCGAAATCATGTTCTATGGGTTCTAAAACAATTGTGGTATCAATGGGAAACATTGGAAATCGAAATATGCATTTAGAGTTGCGACGTTTTTTACAAGTTCTTGTGTGTCGATGCGTTTGAATGTTTATGAAGTCTTCAGAAAGCAAAGTTAAGTCTGTTGAAATATAACGATCTACAAAACATGTTCTTTCGTGATTACTGTTCTTTCCATAGACTAGTGCATCTTGAATCCAAAGAAGACCATGTTCATGCTCGTTGCCCCTTTGTAGGAACTCGGTTGTGAAAAAAAAATCATTGACCTTATCAAAAAGGAAATTATTTCTTAGGAGCAAAGATATAAGCGAGGTCATTTTGTGTATGTAGCAGCGACTGCAAATGACTGGGTGTTTTCTTATCAACAAGTCAATGTCATCATTTGAGAACAATTCAGGTGAATGGTGAAGGTATTTGTTCTCTAGGTGTTTCAAAGCATTTCACAAAGGCTCCCAAATATGCTCAGCTGTTGTAAAAATGACAAAGAAAGTTGGCGGATCTAGTTGCCAGATCATTGAGAAAAGATCTATCTTCATGCTATCAAAGTAGTCATGAGATGTACGAATAACTTTAAGTGTTCGATATGCAAATGGAGATTTCACGATCTTTTCAAGATTGGACCGTGATTTGACATCTTTTTCCTTCAATTTCTTGCCTTTCAATTCCCCTATAAGAATAGATATCCATGCAGTACTAGAAATTTGGCCTATCAATACTTTTACTATTTTGAAGAACAAATTTGTAGGGTGTGCTTCAAAGTCCATGCTTTCATGCTAGAGCTCCCATTGTACTATTTGTTGGTATCGATATCTATCATGGATGTCTTGGGGCCGACTAGATCCATAAAAAAAAATGTTGGAAAATTGAGCTCTTTAGAAAACCTATCTTGGAAAATGCTTAAAGGACGATAGTTTTATGAAGGTGATATTTCAATCAACTTATTGTCCAAATCATCTATCAGATGAGTTTCTCCATACCCATGCACCAATGTTTCAGTTACTGGCTCCATTTCTGTTGCATCAAGGTTTTCATCAATTGTAATACCCCCATTCTGACCCTTCGGATGTATTGGATTGTAATGAAAACATTATGCATATGTAATGTATGATTCCTAGCATGGAGATCAAGGACAAGGCCCCGCTAGTGAATGCCCAGCCTTGAAGGGATGATATTTTATGTTGTGCCATCCATGTGTTAGTAAGCCATGGGGAAATTGTGAAAATGATGTAAATAATTGTAATACAAATAATATACCAAGGGGATGGCTATGGATGCAACTAAATGAGGGGGCTATGTGTATCCACTAGGGAGAGGTGAGGGGGTTGTGGGATTGAATCCTAGGCTGGTATTTCAACTTGAGAACCCACCTTTGATTGTCCTAGCTGTCATTTATTTCTGTTGTAAGAAAGTGGTTGAAGAAATCAGTCCAGGGATTGATGGAGTATGGGCAGCCTGAAATTCGTAAGGCAGGGTATGGGCTTGGTTTGCTTGACCCATAAGCCACTCCATCTCATGGGTATTCGTATCCCTCATCCCGATTCCATTTTTTACCATCCAGGAATCAGTTTTGATGGAGGACGTAGACCTAGCAGGGAGGAAGGAACCAGAAATGGCGATTTTGAGGGAGGCCACATTTTGGGAAGTGCTAAGATCGCCCTGGGAATTGTATGGACAGTGGAATCCAACAGCGAACCCATCGACCTAAACGCTAGGGAAAATTTGAGAGAGATGCCCAGAACTCCATAGGAGAACCTGGATTTGATAGTCGAAACCCAGTGGCAGGACAAAGCCATTCATCCACAACGTTGAGGAAGATCCAAGAGCGGATCGTAGTGGGAGAGGGACCAGAAGGTTTAGACTTCATGGTAGAGCTAGTGAAGGCTCATTTATCCATGGTTTAGCAGTCAGTACCAGCCATACCTTCCCAGTTCATTGCTAAGGTAAGGGGTACCCAAGGGACTGTGCATCAGAGAAAGGGACCTTACTCAAGCTGAGAGTGGAAGTTATGGGGGTGCGTGGACTGTCTGAGGCCAATTGGATGTGCATGTAGCTCTGTGGTTGAGCTCATTGACTTAGAAAACCCTTCCTTCTCACCCCACTTGCTTGAAAAACCCATTCGTGTGTTGGATGACCCTGAATGACTGTCTGAAGCTAATTGGATGTGCCTGTTAGTTCCTCCTTAGTGGATACACAGCCCCAGCTCGAGGGTGGTCTCTGAGTGTTGAAATAATACAGGCTGGGAAGAGACCTATGGTTGGGTTGGAACGTTGCAGTCTGTTGGAGGAGACCCTTCAGGCTCCTTAGTTGTCATTAGTTACTATGTAATAATCTAGTTAAAGAAGTCGTTGGAGTGGGTGCAACCTCTCCAACCACATGTAAGATGTATAAATATACCTATCAAGATGAATATAACCAATTGGATGCATTCGACTCATCTCCTGTCTTGAATATATCTCTTTGTATGCATTTACTCTCTGCTTGAATACAACATCTGGCGCCGTTGCTGCTTCCATTCGCCAGGGTGACAGCAGCAGCGGGTGGGAGTGGCTCGAACCTGGAAGATAGTGTGTCGTGGAAATAAACCTGCAAGAAAATACAAGATTGCTCATACATGGTGCTGCTGCCCAAGAAAGTGTGTGAAATACAAGATTGCTCGTACATGGTGCCACTGCCCAAGAAAGTGTGTGCAATATGCTTGAATCCTGCATGAAGAAGTTGAACAGATGGAAGTCATTTCTTTAGCAAGCGTGTGCGATCGATCTGTCGACCAAATTCAATTGAACGAGACTCGTCGATCTGGTCAACTAGAAAGCGATCGCTCATGGACCTGTTGAAAAAATGCCAATCGTGAGCAGTCATCTACACTAGAGTCAACCTGTAACTCGTCGACTGCAGCAGTTTGTCAACCAACACTGGAGAATGATGTTGCTCGTAATCTTTCCGGTAAAATAAAAATGCTTGTAATAATTCTGGTCGAATATCATTAAAGAAAGAATTTTATTGTTTCGGCTTCTTCCATATGTTGTTTCCTTGTATATTGGCATGGTCGATGGATTGTCTGATCATGTTCCCCAGATGCCAATATTGTTCATACCGACTAAAGGGATTAGTCGGTGAATAGTTGACTGCTACAGTTGAGCTCGACTGTTCCAGTCGATGTAGTGATCACACTCTTTGTCCTCTTACATGAAAAAAAAATGTGTTCCTCTGTCGATCAAAATCAACCAGAAGTTGTCTCACACCGGAGGAACCCCCCGACTACAATAGTATATTCGACTATGGCAATCATCTATCGACTTGCATTCTAATCGACCAACGTCATCTTCATCGACCAAACATTGGTTATTAAATAAGGAACTGTGCAAAAAGCTTATAGACCAAATATTGTTGAAGGTGATTATCCACCGCTTTCTAAAGAAGTTTGATGCGTCGGTAAGGAAAAACCACAGCAGACTTGACGGGATAGAGAAGAAGCAGGACGACTGCCAAAAGATCTATCCTCTGTCCATCTGCTTTGTTTTGGATCAACGTCCTTTAAATATGGTCGATGAGTAGAAATTCGAATTTTACCTGCAAAAGAAAGTTTCAACAACCTCTTCTCGGTCGATGTGGTCAACTCTCTTTCCTTCTTCGATCAATATATTTTTATTGGTTGTATTATTAGTATGGAATTTTCACGTGCCAACCGATCTCATCTACATCGACTTGGCGAATGTTGCAATGCCGATATCACAAAATGGTCAAGTGACCTGTTGTTAATATTATATCTCTGCCGTCGAAAAGAAAAACTATGTGGGTCAATACCTAGTAAATTGGTGGTCGATATTGTGTTTTGGTCGACTCTTAAATATGTGGTCGAGGTGACATATATTCTATAGTGTTTTGGTTGCGTCACCTTCTTTTTCTTTTTTTTCACCTTAGTCGACTCTTAAGTATGAAAAAGTGTCGGGTCATTGAAAATAAGTCGAATAAAGGGATGGTCAAAGCTTATTGAACCATGTATTTTCATAAAAGTTGTAAATCAAGTCGGTCTCTTGCCGACCAGTGTCAGTCATGTCGAGTCAAGTCAGTCATGTCGAGTCAAGTCGAGTCGACCAATATCAGTCGGTATCGACCACAAGCAGCAATGACACATTCGAAACTTGCAAGAAGCCTCACGACAGATGAGTCTACGAAAAGCATGTATTCAAGCAGAAGACATCTATACCACACAGAGAAAGCGCTTCACGTTAATAATGACAAAAGAACACTTAAATTGATCAAGCCCCCTGGTGCTGACACATATAAACATATATTCAATGTCATTTCAGAATTTTTTCAGGCAGATGGTGAGTTGGTGCAATGGCAGAGCGTGGAAGCCTAGAAGCTCCTGGACCGTGGAAGAGAATCTGGCAGGAAGGTAAAAGGGGTGAAGAGCTTGATTGGCCACTGCCAGACTGTTGACAGAGACTAGAGTCACATTCCATGGCTGTCCATGTTTCTTAGGGACGAAGAAATATTTTGGGGTGGGGGAGATGTTGGAGGAGACCCTTCGGGCTCCTTAGTTTTCATTAGTTACTATGTAATAATCTAGTTAAAGAAGCCGTTGGACCGGGTGCAACCTCTCCAACCACATGTAAGATGTATAAATATACCTATCAAGATTAATATAACCAGTTGGATGCATTCAACTCATCTCCTGTCTTGAATATATCTCTTTGTATGCACTTACTCTCTGCTTGAATACAACAAAGTCCATAGCCAGTTGCTTGGTGATTTCATCTTAAGGATAAGTGTTATATGTGCTTTACCTCTGCAATGATTTAATTCATTGATGATTTTTATTGATGTGTTGAATGCATGATGCAATTGTGTGTGGATGATGTTTCATTCTGCTATGTTTAAATTGAGTATGAATTTGCACCCATGAGTTTTAATTGCTATGAATTTGTTCATTGATGAATAAGGCTAAGTTTTGTTGAAGCCCAGGATATTCAGTCAGGGCTTTGGGGAGGAATAGACACCCCTCTATTGTGTTCATGTTCCCTTTGTGGGTCAGATGAAGGGAGGAGACATGGCAGAATGGATCAGAGCTCTTTACAGAGAAGTAAAGGAGTCTTTATGAGGTTTGGAGAAACACTTTGATTGGAAGAAGGACAGGATCAGAGTTCTCAGGTGTGGCATAGGATCCTACAAGTGCATGGGGCTCGCTCAGAGATTTCCAATGATACCAAGTTTTCCAAAAATGGAATTAGGATGAGGAAGTTATCAGCCTAAGAAGTTGGTAGTAACAAGGGTATATGGTCGAATTCCAACGTTCCGAAACCCCAGTGCGGATTGTGGATTTCATAATTCGAAGGCGTGATTTCTCAGCGAGGCACGTCTGCGTCCCAACTTCTGACTCCCGCAAGCTGGATTGCGGAGTGCATAAGTCAGAGAGGTAAGTTTCCCGGAGTTGGGAATTTGACGTCCCGACTTCCGACTCCCTCAAGCCGGATTGCGGAGTGCGGAAGTCGGAGAGGTAAGTTTCCCGGAGTTGGGAATTTGACATCCCGACTTCCGACTCCCACAAGCCGGATTGCAGAGTGCGGAAATCGAAGAGGTAAGTTTTCCTGGAGTTGGGAATTTGGCGTCCTAAATTACGACTCCCGCAAGCCAGATTGCGGAGTGCGGAAGTAAGAGAGGTAAGTTTCCCGGAGTTGGGAATTTGGTGTTTCGACTTCCGACTCTCACAAGCCAGATTGCGGAGTGCAGAAGTTGGAGGTGTAATTTTCCTGGAGCAGAGAATTTTGAGTTCCGACTTTCTGACTCCCGCAAGGCGGATCACGGATTGGGGAAGTCAGAGAGGTAATTTCTCTGGAGTTGTGCATTTGGGGTTTCGACTTCTAACTCCCGCATCGCGGATTGAGGAGTGCGGAAGTCGCGGCGTGATTCTGCGAAGCTGAGAATGTTGGGGTTTCAACTTTCGACTCCCGTATCGCGGAGTGTGGAGTGCGGAAGTCGGAGGCATGATTCTGCGAAGCTAAGGATTTTGGAGTTCCGACTCCCGCATCGCGGATTGCAGAAGTTGGAGGCGTGATTCGACGAAGCATAGAATTGGGTGTTCCGACTTTCCAACTCCCACATCACGGATTGCGGAATGCGGAAGTCGAAGGTGTATTTTCTTCGACGCCGTGTATTTGGCATTCTGACCTTCCGATTCCCGCATTGCGGAATGCGGAATCCGGAGGCATATTTTCTTCGACATTGTGATTTTGGTGTTCCAACTTTTGACTTTCGACTTGCGGATTGCGGATTGCATATTGCAAACTGAAGTTGGTGCAGCTATGTAAAAGTGCAGAGTTGCGGATAGTTAGGAAGAAAAAAATTAGCAGGTTGTTTAAAGGTTATCCCCCATCACCTCTAAAGGGAACCGAGGTGACCGGGGACATTACAGATGGTATCAGAGCCCAAAGTTGTAGCACTGGGGCTGCTTGGGCGAAAGCAAGAGCCTACGATCTTGTTAGAGCTGCAGAACGAACATATATCACAAGGTGGAGAATCGAGACCGAGAAGGATCGACGGCTGCATAGCATTTTGCTGAGTGAATCATCCTCATGGCCAAGTGCATGCATGATCATAGAAGTTGAAAGATATGAGTAAGTAAGGAGAATGGGTAAGGCAATTCCATTCCCCCAAAAGTTGTCACCCATAGGAATAAGACATCTGTGTATGTGGAATTGGCATGTGGCTCATGATAGTGATACGGTGGCCATGCAAACGCTGCTAATAGGGGAATGAGGCATTCCCATGTGTGAATCAATTGTGTGGCTCATAATTGTGGCAAATATTTCCATGAGAATGGAAAGAAAGTATCAAATTGGAATGAAGTGCAAGGGCATACAATCTACCTTGAAGGACTCCATATGGAGTTGGAATTGAACGAATTGTAGTGTTGATAAGTGCAGGGAATTTAAGAAAGGTCAAGTTGAAATTGGCCATCATTTCTGGAAGCGATGTGAGGATCAAGGCATGCGAACCTAGTGCAATGTGACCCATTGCAGCAATCAAGGAAGCTACATAGGGTTGACAAGATGGTGGCAGCTAAAAATTGGAGAATAATCTCCAAAGGGCAATGTTGATAAAGAAGGAAATTTCTCACCTTAAACTATTTCTATTGTAGCATAAGAATTGTATGCTTGGAAAGTAGCAAGTAGGAATGTTATACATGAGTGTGTGTGTATTGATTTGCTGCTTGGTGAGAAAATCATAGCGAATGATTCCTTGTGTGCTTGCTAGAGGCCATGAAATTAGATAAGTTATGATGTGGAAGAGGAATTCCATGCTATGATAAGGGATTGGAAAGGGGAAAATTCATCAACTCTTCTCTTGCTGATATATTTATATTTTTTGAGTTTTATGTATATGAAATTGTGGTATAGAAATGTTGAAAATGCAAGAGATTAGGTAGTTGAAATGCATATGCACTAGTGGGAATATTAAGAGATAATGCATAGTGCATGTGAACTTACTTGTGCATGAATATGATACTGCATATGGATGAAAGTAGTGAGGTTTTACATCTGCAATGAGCCATTTTTAATAATTATCGTGGTTGATAATAATTAATGTTGTTGGTATTGGTTGTAAGGCCAAAGACAACATAAACATGGTTGAAGATGTTGATGATGATATTGCATATGACTAGCAGCCTTGTGAAGAAAGGTTGGAGCACAAATCCATGATCAAGAGGTTGGTGGAAGGACTGTTTAGTCCTTGGTAAGATGCCAACTGATCAGGTAACATCAGATATGTTGATGGCATCCATGTAGGTAATGTTTTATTTATACTAATTGTATAAATGTTGAGAGAGGATGGATGAGAATACCTTCAACCACGTTTTAATCATCATAAAATGGTATGCATGTAATATTGAATGCATTTATGTGAATGACATCCCACAGGGTACGGTGAAGTGTGGGCTAGTAAAGGAAAGGAGCCTCATACCATGTGTCTGTTTAAAAATTTAGACTGCATTCATATGAAAAGGTATCATGCGTGTATGTTGGTTATGAGTTTAATAAACAAAGCGAGTGAGGACTTAATGTCTTGTTGTGGTATTGCATGCCATATGAGATAGTCATGGTTAAGGCCATAAGGTGGTTGGAGTGATGATGCTATAGTGATACACAAGTATCCCATGAAAATTCTATTGGTGTTAATTTGGGATGAAATCTCTTTGCCAACAACCAAGGAGTGAGATAACTACTGATTTGTTGTTCGAGTGGAGAAGGAAGACACCAAATAGATAACCAAGTGATTGGGGAGATGGTTGGGTATGGTGTTTAAGCATTGGCTAGGATGTCCAACTTACCATGGTAAGAAAGTTGTGTAGGCACAAAAAAAATTTGGACCAATGTTGTACTGCATTGGGTACATTAAGTAAATGTACATTAAAAGATTATGTAAATGTTGTGAATGTGCATGCATATGTGTGGGTGCACATGTTGAAATTCATTACGTGAATGCATGGTTGTGATATATATGTTTCACTGCAATTAGATAATAGATGAAATGATGAATTATTGGCAATTAGGAGATCATTTTATGAGCTGCCAGGGATGTAGGAAAAGAATTGCATGAAGAAGGTAGTCATGTTTGATGGGCTACCAGGATGCTCTGTTGGAAGGACAGAGTTGCATGAAATGATATGATTTTGTAGTCATGAATATTGAAATGTTTTATTTGACTTCATATAGATAATGTGATTGTATATTGCATTTTATTGTAATAATGATGCATATAAAATGATTGTATTTCATTGCATTTGAAATATGAACAGCTGATAGTGTTTGAATTATAGTATGTTATAATTCTGAGATCACTTCAGTGGCTATTGTAAATGTTGCACTAAAAATAGTATATGCGTGGGTATTCACAACTTGTTTGGTTGATTGAAGAATTCAAATTGCAGGTATAATTGTCATGGACATGGCAATGCATGTAAGTCCATAATAAAGGATGGGATCTACAGTGTGCAAGCCAAACATTGTGAGAAGGATCTCATGGATATGAAATACGATTTCTGTATGAACCACATTTGATATTTTGAATTAAAATTATGAGAAGGGTCTCATGGTTGCAAAATCTAATTTCTGCAGGGAATGGATTTGTAAATTTTCTGATTTAAGTTTATGAGAAGGATCTCATGGTTGCAAAAATCTAACTTCTGTAGGAAAACAGATTTGTAAATTTCAAATTTGAAATTTTGCTAATAATTGTTAATGACTGTTTGGCTAATCCAGAATTGTGTCAAGAGGACATGTTGTAGGTGGATGTCTATGCTATGGGAGCAAGCCTAAACCATAATGGACAGAGTGATAACACTTACAAGAGCCAAACAATATGAGGATGGCCTCATGGTTAAACAAATCTAATTTATGTAGTAGACAGAATTGTAATTTCAGATTTGAATTTGATTATTAATATTGTTGACTGTTTGGCTATTTGAGAAGTGTGTAAGGAATACACATTGCAAGAAGACCATGTACCATGGCCTGCAGAATCCAAACTCCATGGGAAGGATCCCATGCTTTGGAAATGGGTTTAGGGTGAAACGCCATTGCAAATTTTGATGACATCTCATGTGAACTGCTTGTTGGTAAACAACACGGGTGAGATGGTGAAGTTATGCCAATAGGGCATGTGTTGTTTATGAAACAAGAAAGGGATTGGGTTAATAATACCGAGGGACTATTAACTCAGAGAACGGAGCCCCATTCCTCACGAAAGGAATAGAAAATACATCTGCAAACCGATAAGTATTTTGTAACCCTTGCTGAGAATATGCATGTCTAGTTATTAGAATTAATATACAGAGCATGTTTTATTTCAGACAGTTTGAGTGAGCATGTTTTTATTTCAGACTGCTTGAGTGTGCATGTTTTTATTTCAGACTGCTCGAGTGTGATTATGGTCTACATGGCTCACATCGGAAAGGGGTGCACACCTTTCGGGTGCTGGGTTGTGTTATGGTTGTCAACATTGACTACACCCTAAGGGAATGGACACATTCCTGGTGTTTCAATATTAGAGAGTGGTTTTTTATGAAATATGTTACAATTATATATCATTTCAATTGGTGTTGCATACTAAGAAGTAAAGTGAAGAAGGGGTACCATCCCTATGTGTGTGGATGGTTGTTGTATGCCTGATAAACCCAGTCGGCGTACTAGCTTGGCATTAGAATGTTGTGGAGCAGCCTGCGTGTTGGCCAAACATTTGTTGAATGCTTTGTAAACCCAGTCGGTGCACTAGTTGAGCATTAGATGTTGTGGAGCAGTCTCCGTGTTGGCCAAACATTCGTTAAATGCCTGATAAACCCATTCAGCGTACTGGCTTGGCATTGGTTATTTGGATGTTCTGGAGCAGCCTGCGTGCTGGCCAAACATTCGTTATTGTATTCACAAGTGATCCAAGGCTTGTAAAGCAAAGAAGGAACCTATGTAATAATGTGAAGACATCCAATACATATAAGTATTTGGTTTATTTTGCATCTTCTTTCTTATTTAATATGAATATACGTATGTATATGATTTGACTATGATTTTTAAACTCTTATTTAGAGACAAATTCTATGAAAATGAACTTGACATGTGAATTGAATCAATGTTTGAGTGTAGGTATTGTTGAATGCAAGAACCTTGAGGGCATCCTAAGGGTGCAAGTGGACATGTGACTGTCCTAGAAAGATCGGTATGAGTAGCAGTGGAAAGTGGTGCTAGTGGACCTGTGTGGGTCCTAGCAGCCAAAGGTTCTGTAGGCAACCATGGGGAGGGATTCCCTGGTTGAGGAGCCTTGGACAAACCTTAGACACCAAGTGTCATCATCAAAACAAGGAAAAGGCGAGTCAAGCATTCACATTTGAAGTGAAAGAGACCAAGGAGCATGGAACTCCAATTGTAGTGGGGCTCCGGATTGGAACACGATTAAGAGGGGGAAACTCTTACTCTTCTCTTTCCTTTTTATTGATGCATTTTAAAAACAGAAAATTGTTGAATGCATGTTAGGGATGAAAGTTGATTGTGTTTATTTTTCTTGGAATAAAGTGTGAATGATGAATTAGTTAATTTCCTATGAAAAGATGAACATGAATGAGTTCATTTGTATATTGGAAAAGCATGAAATGTGTGCAAGTCTCATGGATAAAGCATGAAATTTCCATGTCAATTGGGTAAGTAATGGATTGATCTTAATGCTTATGTTATTCATGGCCTAACATTATTTACAATGATGAATTTCACAGGTGAAAATTAAACCATGTGGTTGCAGCTATTACAAGGCAAGTGTTGCTAGTGAGCAAAGTGTGGGCAATTGTGCACATGGACCATGGCAACAGACCAAAAGCTATTGGATTTGGCTGAAAATCTTCTTCAAACAATTTCCAAGACCCAAGAAAATCTAGAGGAAGTGCTCAAGCTACAAAGGCATCATAATGAGATGAACCACAAGGTTTTGCAGGACTCTATTTGGCTGCAAAGTGGGGTAAAAGGCATTCTGGAAGCTATCAGCAGTGGAAAGAACAACAAGAAAGATTGAATCCATAAAGTTTCCAGACTGGTGGATCAACTGGAAGGCAAAGGAAAATGAAGGGACTGTTATGGAGCAATTCCCACATGTGGAGTTGGAAGGTCAAAGCCAGCAGGATCAGCTTGTAGAAGCCAATGGACTTGGTCCTGAAAACCTAGATTAAAAGATGAAATCCAGGACAGACCTGCCACATGATTGTGAATTTTGATGTGTAAACAATGTGTATGCATTCCTAAGTATTGGAACACCGAGGACGGTGTTATTCTTGGGGGGGGGGACTATAATACTCTCGTTCTGACCCTTTGGATGTATTGGCTTGTAATAAAAACATTGTGCATATGTAATGTATGATTTCTAGCATGGAGCTGAAGGCCAAGGCCCCGCTAGTGAATGCTCAGCCTTGAAGGGCTAATATTTTATGTTGTGCCATCCATGTGCTAGTAAGCCACGGGGAAATTGTAAAAATGATGTAAATAATGGTAACATAAATAATATACCAAGGGGCTGGCTATGGATGCAACTAAATGAGGGGGCTATGTGTATCCACTAGGGAGAGGTGAGGGGGTTTTGGGGTTGAACCCTAGGGTACCATATGTCACCTTGAGAACCCACCTTTGACTGTCCTAGCTTTCATTTATTTTTGTTGTAATAAAGTGGTTGAAGAAATCAGTCCAAGTATTGATGGAGTATGGGCAGCTTGAAATTTGCAAGGAAGGGTATGGGCTCAGTTTGCTTGACCCAAAATCCACTCCATCTCATGGGAATTCGTATCCCTCATCCCGATTCCATTGTTGACCATCCAGGCATCAGTTTTGATGGAGGACGTAGACCCAGCAAGGAGGAAGGAACCAGAAATAGCGATTTTCAGGGAGGTCGCGTTTTGGGAAGCGCCAAGATCGCCCTGGGAATCGTATGGACAATGGAATCCAATGGGGAACCCATCGACCTGAAACCTGGGGTGAATTTGAGAGAGTGAGATGCCCAGAACGCCATAGGAGAACCTGAATTCGATAGCCGAAACCTAGTGGCGGGATAGAGCCATTCAGCCCAACGTTGAGGAAGATCCAAGAGCGGATCGTAGTGGGAGAGGGACCAGGAGGTTTAGAATTCATGGTAGAGATAGTGAAGGCTCATTTATCCATGGTTTAGCAATCGGTACCATCCATACCTTCCCAGGTAAGTGATGAGGGAAGGGGCGCCCGAGGGACTGTGCAGCAGAGAAGGGGACCTTACTTAGGCTAAGAGTGGAAGTGATGGGGGTTCCTAGATTGTCTAAGGTCAATTGGATGTGCATGTAGCTCTGTGGTTGAGCTCATTGAATTAGAAAACCCTTCCTTGTCTCCCCACTTTCTTGAAAAACCCAGTTGTGTGCTGGATGACCCTGAATGACTGACTGAAGCCAATTGGATGTTCCTGTTAGTTCCTCCTTAGTGGATACACACCCCCAACTCAAGGGTGGTCTCTGAGTGCTGAAATAATATAGGCTGGGCAGAGACCTATGGTTGGGTTGGTACATTGTAGTCCATAGCTAGTTGGATGTGCCTGTCAGTTCCTCCTTAGTGGATACACAGCCCCAGCTCGGGGGTGGTCTCTGAGTACTGAAATAATACAGGTTGGGCAGAGACCTATGGTTGAGTTGGTATGTTGCAGTCCATAGCCAGTTTCTTGGTGATTTCATCTTAAGGATAAGTGTTCTATGTGCTTCACCTCTGTAATGATTTAATTAATTGATGGTTGTTATTGATGTGTTGAATGCATGATGCAATTGTGTGTGGATGATGTTTCATTCTGCAATGTTTAAATTGAGTATGAATCTGCACCCATGAGTTTTAATTGCTATGAATTTGTTCATTGATGAATAAGGCTAAGTTTTGTTGAAGCCCAGGATATTCAGAATGTTCAGTCAAGGCTATGGGGAGGAATAGACACCCCTCTATTGTGTCCATGTTCCCTCTGTGGGTCAGATGAAGGGAGGAGACATGGCAGAATAGATCAAAGCTCTTTACAGAGAGGTAAAGGAGTCTTGATGAGGTTTGGGGAAACAATTTGATTGGAATAAGGACATGATCATAGTTCTCAGGTGTGGCAGAGGATCCTACAGGTGCATGGGGTTCACCGAGAGCTTTCCAACGGTACCAAGTTTTCCAAAAATGGACTTAGGATGAGGAAGTTATCAACCTAAGAAGTTGGCAGTAACAGGGGTATATGGCCGACTTTCGACGTTCTGAACCCGCAGTGCAGATTGCGGATTTCGAAAGTCGGAGGCATGATTTCTTGGAGAGGCACGTCAGCATCCCAACCTCCGACTCTCGAAAGCCGGATTGCAGAGTGCAGAAGTCGGAGAAGTAAGTTTCTCGGAGTTGGGAATTTGACGTCCCGACTTCCGACTCCCGCAAGCCAGATTGCAGAGTGCGGAAGTCGGAGAGGTAAGTTTCCCAGAGTTGGGAATTTCACGTCCCGACTTCCGAATCCCACAAGCTGAATTGCGGAGTGTGGAAGTAGGAGAGGTACTTTTCCCAGAGTTGGGAATTTGGCGTCCCGACTTCCGACTCTCACAAGCCGGATTGCGGAGTGCGAAAATCGGAGAGGTAAGTTTCTCGGAGTTGGGAATTTGGCATCCCGACTTCCATCTCCCACAAGTCGGATTGCGGAGTGCGGAATTCGGAGGTGTAATTTTCCCAGAGCAAAGAATTTGGAGTTTCGACTTTCTGACTCCCGCAAGGCGGAACGCGGATTGTGGAAGTCGGAGAGGTAATTTCTCTGGAGTTACACATTTGGGGTTTCAACTTCTGCATCGCAGATTGCGGAGGGCGGAAGTCGGAGGTGTGATTCTACGAAGCTGAGAATTTTGGGTTCTGAATTTTGACTCCCGCATCGTGGATTGTAGAGTGCGGAAGTTGGAGGCATGATTCTGTAAAGCTGAGGATTTTGGAGTTCCGACTCCCGACTCTTGCATCGTGGATTGCAGAATTCAGAGGCATTATTTGGTGAAGCAGAGAATTGGGTGTTCCGACTTTCCAACTCCCGCATTGCGGATTGCAGAATGCGGAAGTCGGAGGTGTATTTTCTTCGATGTTGTGTATTTGGCGTTCCGTCCTTCCGACTCTTGCTCTGCAGAATGCGGAAGTCTGAGGCGTATTTTCTTCAACGTTGTGATCTTGGTGTTCCGACTTTCGACTTCCGACTTGCGGCTTGTGGATTGTGGACTGAAGTTGTAGCAGCTGTGTAAAAGTGCATAGTTATAGATAGTTAGGAAGAAAAAAATTTGCAGGTTATTTCAAGGTTATCCCCATCGCCTCTAAAGGGCACCGATGTGATCGAGGACGTTATATCAATGTCCTTGAAAAGTGAAAATATTTCATCTTCCTTGATTGAATTTGTAGTTGAAGTTTCAATATGTTGTTTGCTATACATTTCATTGAATTTTGCTTCCCAATATTCAATGATACTAACATGTTCTAATTTGTAAATTTCTGTGTCAAAAAGAGTTTTCAATGCGAGCATGACAATATTCGACTGATCATTTACAGAAATGTAAGCATTTTTGTATTCCAATTTTCGCTTTAGCATTACTGCAATTGTCATGTCATCGTTGAGACTTCTAGGAAATGTTGTATGAATTTTTTCCAAAGATGCATGTACATTGATGACTGTGCCAATCAACCCTAATTGAGCTCGCTTGTAGCCTAGTTGTTGGATTTGAGCGAAAGCAATTCTTGGCGACACAAGTCACTCCTCCAAAGATGTCAATATGTTTACAGCAGGCAAGGAGGGGTTTCGACGAATATTTAGAGGCATTACAAAAACCGGTATCTCAGAATTGCAGACATGTTTTTTACAATATTTACATATGTACATGTTTTATACAAAAGAAGGTGGCATATCATTCCATTCCAAGGATTGCAATGCAAAGAAGGTGTTTTCATTGATATGGCGTGTGTCTTTCTTGAAGTGGAAACGCTCATAGATACAACATGCATAGATGGGTGTATCTTGAATGGATTTCAAGTATTTTTTTATTGCTTGCTTAGCTTGTTTCTTAGATTTTTGTTTTTTAGAAGCTTCCATTGCCGCAAGGCACATAGCATGCTTTGTTGAACGTAATTTTTTGAATGGATTGTTCAAAGTTTTATTCCCTGTGTTGTTATATGTGTCAAGGCATTTTTCATGTATAGTTGATGTTTGTACATCCAAACATTGAAGGTTTTTTTCAGACTACATTTTTCTTTCCTTGAAAAGGATGTTTGTTTGTTGGGAAGCCTTTCCTATAGTGTTCCTATATAGGTTCTTTGGGTGGACCGTTGCAATTGTTTTCGATGTCGGTTTTCATTTTAGTCAATCGATGCATACTACTACTATTTTTCTTAGTCACATCATTGTAAAATCTATCTGGTGTGGAGTTTTCCAAGAGAGATGGTGTTATTTGAAGACTTGTTGGAAACAATGGATGATAATGTGAATGGCATGTATGCATTTCATGGTGCAAAAGGAATATTGTTTTTGTAGTAGTTTTTGTTGAGTAGTATCATTGTTGAATTTTGCAAAGATGTGTGCTCCAAAGGAAAATGTTGATGTCAAGTAAATCGCACAACCATTGGATTTCAAATTGACCACCTTCTATGTTTCCAATACTAAAGGATCTTCCAAATTGACAATAAAAGTTTCCCAGTTGGAAACAAGATATGTGTCTTGTATTATGTAGACAAACAATTTAGTGCTCTTTTGTGATTGGATTGGATGTAATTAAAGAAATTTGGTTCAATTGTCTTTCTAACACTTGCAATGTCAAACGTCTTTGTCAATTTTGAAATTGATTCAAATAAAGAGTCACAACAATGTCCTTCAACGGAGGAGAAAATAGTGAATCCTTGTTGCATAAGCATATTTTTTATAGCACATGTTTCAGGAAAATTGTTGTGACAAGATATTTTCACAATGTCATTTGAAAATTGTTGGATAAAAAATTCCAAGATGGATTTTATTTACAACAAAGCAATGGCTCCGAAAGTGGCCAACAGATGGTATATGATCATGGAACAAAATGTTGTAGCAATAGCCAGAATGGGCAGAGTTAAAATGAAGGTATTTTTTTGTTGTTGACAAACACCAAATAACAACGGGCGCCTTCAACCAATTTGCAAACCACTTTATGTAGAAGATATCATCCCACAAGCTGTAAACATTTTTTTCATCTGGTTGTGAAGCAGATTGGGACATATGTCAAAGATAGAGATTCCTATATTCCAATCCATGTAACTCTAACAAGTATTCAGGTGTCATCGATGATGCAACTGCAGAATGATCCCCTTGTGCAAGACTAATACGAAAGTGGTTTATAATTGATTCTCTTATTTATGTTGATGTGTATCGTAAATGCAAGAATACAACAAAAGCATCAAAAAGGCAAAATATCCATTTTCAAATTTGAAAGATTTCAAATGAAACGAGTAGTTTCTAGACAATGCCACATCAATTGCATCAACAAATTCATGTCTTATTTGCAGAATCAATTTTTTTTTGCTGCACAAATCCATTGAAACAAGCTTTGCCGCTGCATAGAGAAGTGAAAAAGCAACACCTGCAAGAAAACGAAAACAAAAAAAGAAAAGAAAAAGGGAAAGTAAACAAAAACTGAAGCAACAATTGTGCCATGTCAAAGCACGAGATTCATGACAAATTATTCGCAAAGGAAGACAAAAAGAAGCAGGGAAAAAGATCCTAATAAAAAAAGATGAATTCTAGAACAAATTGCAACATAGTCTTCTTTTATCTAACAATTGCAACTAGAATATGAATATGCTATGTTTTGTATGTGACAAAGAATGTTCTTAGAAATATGGTTTTGGAAATGGTCTACTGCAATGAAGATTTTTTGTTCAAGCACCACACAAAGGCCACAACAATTTGCTATAGCTCCACATTGTTGGTTGTGGAGATTGATCTTCCTGATTCAGAGATGTTGTTGTTTCAGCCGTGTTTGTACCCCAGTTTTATATGTTGTGCAGGTGGACTTTACACTCATCCTAGCGGGGGGTGTGGAGGGGAATCGGTAAATTTTTGGGTTGTTTGTTGGCCAATAGTTTACAGGCCCATGGTATTGGGTATCCCGTAGTATTTTCCGATGGAAATTCCCCTTCAAAAGGAAGACATTGTAATACAACTGTGTAATGTATTGTAGCATTGTAAATATCTATATGATTGTGTAAGAGAGACTGTGAGAGAGTGAAGAGGAAGTTGCAGCAGATGTGTTGCAGGTTGTATCCCTTCATTTTGATGGATGGTATAATAATAAGGACTGGCAGTTTCTGTGTGGATGTATCCCATCTTGGGTGAACCACATTATATTGGTGTCTCTCTTGTATTGTGTTTATGTGATTTATATTTTCATCTTGTTTATTGTTATTTCTATGCGATCATGTTTTTCTAACAATTGGTATCAAATCCAAAGGTCTATTTGGCATATAAACTCGCAGGAAAGAAGGGTTGATGGTTCAAGTGGGATAAATGGTGGAAGAAGGAAAGTTTAAGGTCGAGAAATTTAACGGCCAAAACTACTAGTTATGGAATATGCAAATGTAGGACTATTTGTATCAGAATGATCTATTCCTACCGTTGGGAGGAAAAGCAAAACATACGGCGACTATGAAGGACGAAAAATGGGAGGTTCTTGATAGAAAGGCACTGGGAACAATACGGTTGTGCCTGGCTTCGTCAATGGCTTTCAATATCTCAAAAGAAAAGACAACGAAGGGTCTGATGAGTGCATTGGGTAAGTTATATGAAAAACCCTCAACCTCCAACAAGGTATTTGTAATGAAGTGTTTATTTGATAGGAAGATGTCAGAAGGTGGATATTTTGCTGATCATTTAAATGAATTTAATATGATTACAAATAATCTAAGTTCTGTAAAAGTGAACTTTGATGATGAGGTTAGGGTGCTTCTAATCTTGTGCTCATTTCCAGAAAGTTGGAATGGCTTGGTCATGGATGTAAGTAACTTTGTCTCTAGTTCAAACACTTTGAAATTTGATGGTGTTTTTGGTGTTATTCTTAGTGAGGAAATGCAAAGGAAAAGCATAGGTGAGACATCAGGTAATGCATTGACCATGGAGAGAAGGGGAAGACAAAGGGATAGAGGAAAGAGCCCAGGTAATCACAGCAACTCCAGGAAGGGTAGATCCAAGTCCAGACTGGGAAAGATAGAGTGTTGGAACTGTGGAAATAAAGGACATAGGTAGAAAGACTGCATATCTCTAAAGAAGAAAGGAGATGGACAGCATGAGACTACTCAGGAAGCAAATGTAGCAGGTTATGTGTTACAAGATGCTTTGATTCTTGCATTAGCTAATACTAATGATTGCTGGGTAGTAGATTTAGGGGCTTCATGTCATGCTACACCCCATAGGAAATTCTTTCATGATTATGTTCCAGGTGATTTTGGAAATGTTTTATTGGGTGATGATGAACCATGCAAAATTGTTGGAATGGGTAAGGTACGGATAAAGTTAAAGAATGGTGAATGTATACTAAACGATGTAAGGCATATTACTTCTATGAAAATAAATATGATCTCAACATGGCAGTTGGGAGATGGTGGTTGTTTATCTACGTTTGGAGAATCATGGTGGGAGATCACTAAAGGACCAATGGTGATAGAAAAATGATACAGGATAGGTACGTTGTATTTATTTCCTCATAATACTGATTGTTCTATCTCTTTAGCTTCCACAGGAATAGATACAGTATTTTGGCATCATAGGCTTGGCAACATGAGTGAGAAGGGGATACAGATTCTCCAATCAAGGAAGTTGCTGCCATATTTGAAGCAGGTAATTTTGGAATTATGTGAGAATTATGTTTATGGAAAACATAAGAGATTTAGATTTCTCAGGGTTGGGAAACAGAAGAGGAGTGAAATGTTAGAGCTTGTGCATACATATATATGGGTACCAACTCAAGTACAATATCTTGGTGTCTCTCATTATTATGTTACTTTTATTGATGATGCAACTAGAAAAAATTGGGTTTATTGCATTAGACATAAATTTGATGTGTTTTCTACTTTTAAGAAGTGGAAAGCTTTGGTTGAGAATGAGACATGAAAAAGGTTGAAGTGTCTCAGATATGATAATGGAGGTGAGTACTGCGGCAAGGAGTTTGATAGTTACTGTTCATACCATGGGATTTGTAGAGAGAAGACAGTCCCAAGAACACCACAAGAAAATGGTGTGTTAGAAAGGATGAACAGAACAATCATGGAGCGTGCAAGGTGTATGAGATTACATGCAGGGTTTCCCTTACAGTTTTGGGTAGATGTTGTAGATACTGATGTTTACTTAATAAATAGAGGGCCTTCAAGTGCTTTGGATGGTGGTATTCCAGAGGAGGCATGGACATGTAAAAAGGTAAACTACTCATTTCCAATTACTTTCAGTTGTGAAGCATTTGTCCATATTGATAAAGAAAATACAACAAAGCTTGAGGCTAAATCCATGAAGTGTACCTTTATTGGATACTAGGTTGATGATTTTGGTTATCGCTTATGGGATTATGAAAATAACAAAATCATTAGGAATAGAGATGTGGTATTCAATGAAAAGGTCATGTATAAATATCAGTTGTAGGGAAAGAAATAGGAAAAGGAAAACACAGAGTACACAGTGCTTGGTGAAATCAAAGAAAATGAAGTTCCAAAGGTGTTAAAAAATCAAGAACAACAACAGGTACCTCAAAATCCTGCAAGTGTTAAAAGATATACCAGGTTAAGTAGACCCCTTGAACGATACTCTCCTTCAATGTATTATTTATTGATGACTGACTCTGGTGAAACAAAATGTTATGAAGAAGCAATGCAGGTGGAAACTAGAAAGAAGTGGGAGCAAGGTATGAATGCAGAGATGGACTCATTGGTAAGAAACCAAACTTGGGATTTGGTACAATTTCCTGCAGGTAAAAGAGCATTGCAGAATAAATGGGGTTACAGGTCGAAGGAAGAAGATGGAGGAAAGAAGCGGTACAAAGCCAGACTTGTTGTAAAGGGGTTTGCACATAAAAAAGGTATAGATTTTGATGAAATATTTTCTCATGTTGTTAAAATGACTTCAATTAGAACTATTTTAATTCTAGTGGTGGTAGAAGATTTGCATCTTGAACAGTTAGATGTAAAAAAAAACCTTTTTCCATGGGGATTTGGAGGAAGATATTTATATGCAGCAGCCACAAGGGTATGAGATCAAAGGGAAGGAGAATTTGGTATGCAAATTGAAGAAGAGATTGTATGGCCTAAAGCAAGCTCCAAGGCAGTGGTATTTGAAATTTGACAGGTTTATGGCAGAACAAGGTTATAGTAGATGTCATTCTGACCATTGTGTTTATTTCAAGAGGCTAGATAATGGAATATATATTATCTTGTTATTGTATGTGGATGACATGCTTGTTGCAGGGTCTAACATGTAGGATATAAATGTTCTCAAAAGGAATTTATCTAATTCATTTCGATGAAGGATTTGGGTGCTGCAAAGAAAATCCTTGGTATGAGAATAACAAGAGACAGGAAAAATTGCAAATTGAAATTTTCTCAGGGTGAGTACATACAAAAGGTGTTGGAGAGGTTTAGAATGCAGAATGAAAAACTAGTTAGTACACCTTTGTCCAACCATTTCAAACTAAGTAAGGAGATGTGTCCCAAGACACAGGAAGAGATAGACTATATGTCAAGGGTTCCTTATTCATCATCAGTTCACATCTTGATGTATGCCATGGTGTGCACAAGACCAAATATTGCACATGTAGTGGGAGTTGTGAGCAGGTATATGAACAATCTAGGTGAAGAACATTGGAAGGAAGTACAATGGATTCTCAGGTATTTGAGAGGTACTATTACTCATGCATTGTGTTTTGGAGGTTCAGACATTGTTTTGCATGGATATGTTGATGCAGATATGGAAGGTGATAAAGATAGCAGGAGGAGCACCACAGGATATGTATTTACTCTAGGTGGAACAATAGTAAGTTGGATTGCGAAACTATAAAAGGTTGTTTCACTTTCAACAACGGAAGGAGAGTATGTTGCTGCAACAGAGGCTAGTAAAGAGATGATTTGGTTACAGAGGTTCATGGAGGAATTGGGTAAGAAGCAAGAGAATAGCAAGTTGTACAGTGACATCCAAAGTGCCATTCATCGCAAAGAACTCAACCTTCCATTCTAATACTAAACATATACAAGTCAAGTATCATTTCATATGATTTGTTCTGGAAGATGAACTATTGAAGTTGGAAAAGATACACACTAGCCAGAATCCTGTAGACATGTTAAAAAAGGTAGTAACCGGAGAGAAATTGAGTTCCTGATCGGTTTCAATTGGCCTTCAAGCATGAATGTGAAGATGTTTTCCAGGTCCAAGGTTCAGATCATAATCCATCAAGTGCAGCAACGGTGGAGTTGTTGTGATCAGTATCCAAGTGGGAGATTGTTGGTTGTGGATCCTGATCTTCCTGATTCAGAGACGTTGTTTCAGTATTGTTTATACCCCAGTTTTATATCCTGTGCTGGTGGACTGCACACTCTTCCCAATGAGGGGGTGTGGGGGGCCATCGGGCCCCCAACAGGGGTTCGGGGGCGAAGCCCCTGAAAGACATTTTTGGGTTATTTGTTGGCCAATAGTTTATGGGCCCATGGTATTGGGTATCCCATAGTATTTTTCCATGGTAATTCCCATTTAAAAGGAAGACATTGTAATACGATTGTGTAATGTATTGTACCAATGTAAAGATCTATATGATTGTGTAAGATAGATTATGAGAGAGTGAAGAGGAAGTTATAGCGGATGTGTTGTAGGTTGTATCCCTTCATTTTGCTGGATGATATAATAATAAGGACTGTTAATTTCTGTGTGGACGTAGCCCATCTTGGGTGAACCACGTTATATTGGTGTCTCTCTTGTATTGTGTTTATGCGATTTATATTTTCATCTTGTTTATTGTTATTGATATGCGATCCTGTTTTTCTAACTCTACATGACAAGTTTATATCCTTTTTTTTTCTTTTTCATTTTATTATTTCCCCCCCTCATAGCTTTAAGTCTGGCTAAACACGCCTAGCTACTATTTTATGAACACACAGCGCAAGTGAAGAGCAAAGCATATGCAAAGGAAAGGAAAAAAAACCTGCATTGTCATAAGAGGCATCGATATGCAAAATCCAATGCACATGCATTTTCTAGGTACACATTCTATTGTAGCTTTTGACCACACTCAAAAGAGAATGTCATTTCCATGCTAATTATGACATTAATAAGAACTACATTCAATGTGGAATTTTTTTTGCACAAATAGACAGAGACTTAACATTGATCAACATGCAAGGAGACAATAGCACTAAGACAGCCTTCTCAAGGTGGATATTGTCCTTTTCAAGAGCAATGGAATGGGAAAAAATATATATAAATCCAATGAGATTGAAAATAGTCTATGAAAATATGCTATAAAAAAACTTTTGAAAAAAATCCAATACTATTGCTTTCCATCTAGAAGCACATGGGAAGCAATAATTTCACAATGCTGGCAGGAATATGCAATCATTAAGCTATAACCTAAATGCATGTTCCATGTCAAGGAATAAGAAGTTTGTCTTCATATGAACCATGACTTTAGTAATTACTACAAGCAATAGCGACAATGCTATGTTTTTTTATAAAGACATGGGATAGTTCAAATTGGAGGTTCCTATGGGCAAGAGCCACAACTTTGAAAACCATAATTGTCTCTTCCAACATATATGGAAAAATCAATTGTATTTGCAAACCAAATAGAACAAGAATGAATGAAAAAAAAACAAAGCAATGAAAAATAAAAACAACACCTTTACCATGTATATTAACACAGGCTTCTCTATCGAAAACTTGCAACTGAAAATCTGTTCTTGTTCTATTCTCCATGACATCGAGCAATGATTGTAGAAAACTTGAGCATGCAAATGTTTTATTGCAAGCAGGCTGTTTTGCAACCATTATGCAAATAAAAATAAAACACCTTGCCATAGCTCCACAACCCATGATTTTCTGTTTTTTTATTGCTTAAAATATTGTTAAAGAACACTACTCAACTATTTTTTTCAACCATACATTGCAATTGCAAATAAACGCACATGAAATGGGAATAAACTTGCATTGCCATCAGAGACCTCAGCAGGGAAAAAAAAAGACCCATGCACTTGCGTAGAAGACATTCTAATATGGCTTGAGTTGATTTCCTAAATCAAATGCTATTTTAACATAAACTAACACTTTATTAGTTATTACATTCAACAAAGCAAATATTATCACAATTTGATATAGGCTTAGCATTTTTCAATGTGCAGAGAAACATTCGGAATAGAAGATTCTCATGAACTTGACTAGTGTCTTTGTAAAGAGGATTCGAGTACAAAAAAACATATATAAATGCAATAAAATTGAAACCAGAATAGAAGAATCTTTTGGGAAGAGGAAAAAAATCTGAACAAAATCCAAGACCAGTGTTTCTCATCCATAGGGCCATCACAAGGAACAACTTGTCTTTTCTAGCAAGAATATGCAATGATTTTGATTCACTTATAATCAAAAGGCATGTTCGATGCTAAGGAAATAGAAGGCTATTTTTTATTTCAACCATAACTGTGGCAATCACTACAATCAGTAAATCCAACGCCATACAATTGTACAAAGGCCTAGGACAATTGAATTTGCAGGGACCCCACAGCAAGAGGTGGAGCTCTTGAAGGGCATCGATTAGTGGTTTCAAGAGAGACGAAATAGTTATGATATGATAGTTTAATTATTATTAAATTTAATAATTGGAAAATAGCACTGAGTTCCTTCCCATCTTCCTTGGAAATATTGCTAAGATGCTCACAACCAGAAGCTGTGAAGGTAAATTTTAAGAACCCCCCCTAAATTTCTATGTATAATAAATGGGCGAATCCTCATGATATATAGGAAAATATGAAGGCTATTTTCCCAATGTTATATTATGTATATATAATTTTTTTGTGAATCTCTCATTGAATTATATAACTTTATAAATTCTTGGTGAATATTTCAATAAATTATAAAACCTTGTAAAATATTGGCGAAGATTTTGGAAAATATTTCGGCAAGTTTCTCCTTGGCAATTCATGGCCCCCTGCATGCCCAATTACACAGCTATAAATGAAGTCCCATACCCCAAGCATGATGCCCCAAACACCCTTGAAAATGTTTTTTCCGCATCATCGATCGCAAGCTTCACAATCCCCATGTTTATTAGGGAAACTTTGGATTTGAGTTGATGGGATTTAAAATTCTCCTAGATGCAAATGGGTCTCTATAATACCTTATGGTAAATATCAACTGCCCTTTTCGTGTGGACATTAAGCAACTTGCAAAATGAGATTCAACACATAAAATCTGGACAAATGTAACTTCGACTTCGGTTTCCATGTTCGATAAAAGGTGAAAGAACCCCTAGCAATTGCCATTTATGGAAATCAAGGGCGAATGGGAGCTACCTAGTGATTTTTGTGGGCTAACAAAGGTTTAAATCCATATTTAGAAGGGATAAATTGTTTTATCTTGGCTTCCCTTTTAAAATTAGATGGGGCTAACCTCCTATTCATTAAAAATAAGTAAATAAAATGTGGGCTAATCATACCTAATGGGTGCTTGATAAAAAATTAGCCCATTAAAAATTTAAAACCCCTAAATTTAGCCCATGGGCTAAGATTAGCCCCTAAAAATTTTCGTGGACTGCCAAGCTGTGTAAACACAAATATTGCAAAGATAAAAATGAAGATTAAAACTCTATGGGACAAGGATCATAAAATTAAAATCAGGGAGACTGCAAAACGAAGTGCTAATCGCATGCAAAGTCAAAAAAAATCATGGTAGGGTTTAAGCACTGATCGAGACCTTGGTAAAATCAGTAGTTTTAACCGATAGAAATTTGTATTGTAACAAACAAACCGGTGGCAAAATCCTAAAATGTCTAGGGTCCTTAATTCTTGAAACTGTATGGGCCAAGGACCATAAAATTAAAATCAGGGAGACCACAAAATGAAACCTTAATCGCATGCAAAGTGAACAAAATCCATGGTAGGGTTTAAGCACTGGTTAGGATCTTTGTAAAATCGATAGTATTAATCGATACAAATTTGTATTTTAACAAACAAACCGGCGGAAAAATCATAAAATGTTTAGGATCCTTAATTCTCACATTTCAATGAAGATAGTCAAATGCATCCATTCCACATTGAACCACGGCAAGGAAAGAAAAACCTCTTCAATGTTGAACAATCAAAACACATGATTGATATCTATTTGGCAGTGCATGAGAATAATCAATTGAATAATGGAAACAATGGAATGCATCCATTCTACATTGAACCACAACGAAAAAAACCTCTTCAATGTTGCGCAATCAAAAAAGCATGTCATTGCAACCTGATAGGTAGAACACCTTTAGAAAATGAGTAAAGTACCATGAAACAAGATAAAACAAAACCAAAAGTTGTAGACCCACCACAACCATCAGCACAGGGTAAACAACATATTACTCCATGCATAGGGTAAACAACATTTACAACTACCAGCATAACGTAAACAATATTTGAAGCAATTTTTTTGTATTTTTTATTAACAGGAAGGCAAGGCAACAAAAAGAGAGAGGTACTCACCTAGAAATATTGCACGGGAAGCACCGTGGCCAGGACGTGGGTAAATTTACTCATCAATAACAAACTCCCTCGGCCATAGAATCGAAGCACCCGTAGAGAGCACCGAGCAGGAACCTGCAAACGAAAAAACACAGAAAAACTCACGATTTTTTAGACAACCTTCACAGACAGCCGAGACCGCAAAAAACCAGTAGCGGACACACCAAATAAAGGAAACAACAACCACGCAGAGAAGCAACAGAATGAGAACACCACCCCACAATAGGAAACAACCCCACGTATCAAAAACATAGAAAGGGCCACACAAGATGCACATAGCAAAGAGGTCTGCAACCATACCTTCTTCAGTACGCGTGCCCACCATCTCGAAATAAATGAAACCCTTTCGAAACTGGGAAAAACTGAGATATGGAAAGAGCAGAGGGCAATCAAATGTACACCCTCGTAGGTCGCCCGCCACATCCGAAAGCAAATGCCTTCGAAGAAGGGGCTCGACCAATGCAAAATCCCAGCCCTCGATGTCGACAACAACCGTAGAAAGAGGAATCCCGGACGGATCCCCCATACTAGCGAAAAACACGTGCATTAAAGCACATACCAGTCGAAGACCCAACCGAGCACACAAACCAGAAGAAAAAAATGGCCAACAGCATGAACCTATCAATGCAGACCCAAATACCCCATCTATGATGGCTCTACGAAATGCAAGAGCCCATCCTTCATGATAACCCCCAAACAGATCCACCATACCAAAATAATAACACCACGTTAAAGGATCCCAGTTCGAAATGACAAACGAAGGACTGGTAATTTACTATGCACCAACCACATTTACTAGAGGTGACGAAACAACGTCGTCAGGGCCTGGGGCACAAACACCCAGGCCGACGTCACCACAAAACACAGCAATAAGAGACAATAAAAACCGCCTTTTAAAAAGTAACGAAAAATATTTAAAAATTCAACTTTGCCAACCTCCTTTGAGAACGTTGTCGCCCCCTCCTCGCACGCCAACTATTGTCCCCGACGGAAAACTATATGTTGGGGACATAATAAATGGTCATTTTGGACTTGTAACAAAATATTGGATTTTGTAAATGCCATTATGGGGAAGTAACAACATGTGAAAACCCATGGGAAAGTTGGTTAAACCACATTTTGGGTTTATGTTATTAAAATCCAAACAAATTGTAACTAATCCCAATTTGGGAGATTCACATGTTTCATGCTACCAAGGGTAGCCTCACCTATTTAAGCCCTTACTATGTGCATTGTAAGGGGCATTGTATGGGAAAGCATTTGGAGAGTTGAAAGAGATCATCTTTGAGTTCCATTGGTGAGAGAGGACTCCATTGGGAGACTCCATCCTTGAAGGTCCATTTGAGAGGACTTCATGTTTACGACTCTTGTTAGTTTTTATTCTTGGAGGATCAACTTGAAGAAGACTTCCTTTTGACTCCAAGATGGAGATCATGTTTTGATATGTTTTTGGAGATTGTGGATTTGCTCGAGGCTTGAATCTCATGGAGGATATTGAGAGAGCATGTCTAGCTGCATTATGAAGTGTTATATGTCCGATTTTATCCAACTTGTAGGACAAAGAGATAGAGACATTTGAAGAAGGAAAATTTTAGTGTTCATTTGGATGCAAGTGTCAACTAACTACATTCTCCTTCCAAAGGACAAAGGTGAAGGGACTGGTGAGGGTGTGACTTTCCTTCTTTTGATGCACTCGTTTATGCAGACATTTTGCAATCCATTGAGACTATCCTGCAGAGGATCCATTTGATGTACTTTTAATGTTATTTTTCATCATGTATAATGGATCGGTCGCTCATGTAGAGTAGGCCCAAAGGGGCGGCCCGTATAATTGGTGAACTCCATTATCATATCGTCTTAATTATGTGATTGAATGTCTTTCATTTTATGTGGTGGATTTTATGATGCACACTTTATGGTAAGCTTATGTTGACTTGTACTAAGACGTCAGTAAAACGGTCCTTATCTAGACTTTGATGTGATAAGGTTCTCACCAAGTCCGGACCAATGGGAGATAACTTGTATAGCGAAAAACAAAAGCATAACAAGATGAATGCTCATCATATAGTGTCTCATCAATTTAACTCTATAGGAGGCATGATTTGGCTAAATCTCAACAAGAAGTGACTAGAAGGCATATGAAAAATGTTTAAAACCATTCTATATAAATGTGGCCATGTCACAATACTATATTATAAGTGTTTGAAGTTTTAAAGGGGTGATATCCTTTCATCTCTTAGTTTGATCAATGGTGACATCACTTAAAATTCAAACATAAAAGTTTCAAACACATGTGATGAAATCCCTAAAGGTGGCCTTCCAAACCTTATATTCTAAGGTGCTTGCAATCCATCACAAGGATTACTATGTCCAAATGTGATAGAAACCCAATCCATCGCATAGATTGAAAAGATAAACATTTCAACAAATGCAACCATGTATAAACCAATGAAAAGTTACAATTTCTCAAGAGATGTGGTTATAGCCTTTGTGTATAATCCCTTGACAAAGATTGAAAAGTTGTTTTTTGTCACTTGTATCCAAATAGTGGTAACTCAAACATGATTAAGAATGAATCATAATTTTAGGGTTGGCTAGTGGTGAGCCTATATTAGCATTCAACCTGAAATATCATAGCAATCCTTCAAATATATTGTTTATAATAATGAGCAGTGAACTGAGATCATCTCTTGGACCTAGAACTTTGACATGTTTCGACATCATGCATCCTTAGACTCGGGATGAGAGTCTCCCCTACATTAAGCATGGATATAATTTTGTCATTTATAACTCTAACAAAAAACCCCCATTTGAGACATCTTTGGGATTGTTGGCTTGAACACTCTTTGACATTTCATTTTCCTAAGCTACTAAAGATAATTTGATGAGCCATGGAAATGAATAGGAAAAAACCATAAAAGTTATAGAGGAAATTCAATGAGTTCACAGAAAGATGGGAGAGAATTTGTATAGATAAAAACAAAATCATAACAAGATGAATGCTCATCATATAGTGTCTCGTCAATTTAACTCTTTAGAAGGCATGGTTTGGATAAATCTCAATAAGAAGTGACTAGAAGGCATGGTTTGGATAAATCTCAATAAGAAGTGACTAGAAGGCATAGGAAAAATGTTTAAAACCATTCTATATAAATGTGGCCATGTCACAATAATATATTATAAGTGTTTGAAGTTTTAAAGGGGTGATATCCTATGATCTCTTAGTCCGATCAATGGTGACATCGCATAAAGTTCAAACATAAAAGCTTCAAACACATGTGATGAAATCCCTAAAGGTGGCCTTCTAGACCTTATATTCTAAGGTGCTCGGAATCCATCACAAGGCTTACTATGTCCAAATGTGATAGAAACCCAATCCACTGCATAGATTGAAAAGATAAACATTTGAATAAATGCAACCATGTATAAACGAATGAAAAGTTTCAATTTCTCAAGAGATGTGGTTATAGCCTTTGTGTATAAATCCATGACAAAGACTAAAAAAAAAAAAAATTTGGCACTTGTATCCAAATAGTGGTAACTCGAACATGATTAAGAATGAATCATAATTTTAGGGTTGGATAGTGGTGAGCCTATATTAGCATTCAACCTGAAATCTCATAACAATCCTTCAAAGTTATTGTTTATTATAATGAACAGTGATGAGATCATCTCTTGGACCTAGAACTTTGATATGTTTCAACATTAGACTTGGGATGAGAGTCTCCCCTACATTAAGCATGAATATAATTAGTTCATTTATAGCTCTAACAAAAAATCCCCATTTGAGACATCATTGGGATTTTTGGCTTGAACACCCTTTGACATTTCATTTTCCCAAGCTACTAAAGATAATTTGATGAGCTATGGAGATGAATAGGAAAAAAACATAAAATTATTGAGAAAATTCAATGAATTCACAGGAAGATGGGAGAGAACTTGTATAGAGAAAAACAAAAGCATAATAAGATGAATGCTCATCATATAGTGTCTCATCAATTTAAATCTATAGGAGGCATGGTTTGGCTAAATATCAACAAGAAGTGACTAGAAGGCATGAAAAAACGTTTAAAACCATTTTATATATATGTGGCCATGTCACAATACTATATTATAAGTGTTTGAAAGTTTAAATGGGTGATATCCTATATCTTAGTCTCAATGGTGACATCACATAAAGTTCTAACATAAAAGTTTCATATTTTTATTATAATATAATTATTGTATGAGATCCTACAAAATTTATCATCCAAGGGGATCCTACATAAAATTATCCTATGCAGATATGTGATATAGGTAGAATTTATTTTCCCAATAACATTTACCCACATATCGATAAATACATTTTGGTTTCGAATGAAACATTGATACATAATTTCTAGCATGTTTAAACAATTTTGGACCTCCTCCACTGCAACAATTTGTAAGCTAAAATGAAGAGAAATCAAGGTTTTGAAGGATTGAACTACTCCCTCCAATGCCAAGAATCTATAGGTGTGTTTTTTGATTGTCGAATTGTTTGTGTGAGTCATGTTTGAGTCTGGAAACTCTCCCACACTGTCAATGCATGCATCTAGTCTAACCATGCCAAATTTCAGTCCATCCAAGCATAAATTGAAAAAAATTCAACGTTGGCCCCATTCAGTACATTAACTATACTATAGGTTTGTTGTTTGATTGTTGAATTGTTTGTGTGAGTCATGTTTGAGTTGGGAAACCCTCCCACACCGTTAATGCATGCGTCTAGTCTAACCATGCTAAATTTTAGTCCATACAAGCACAAATTGAAAAACTTTCAATGTCGGCATCATTTAGTACATTAATTATTCTATAGGTTTGTTGTTTGATTGTCGAATTGTTTATGTGAGTCGTGTTTGAGTCTAGAAACCCTCCCACACTGTCAATGCACGTGTCTAGTATAACCATGCCAAATTTCAGTCCATCCAAGCACAAATTGAAAAACTTTCAACATTGGCCCCATTCAATACATTAATTATTCTATAGGTTTGTTGTTTGATTGTCGAATTTTTTGTGTGAGTAATGTTTGAGTTTGGAAACCCTCCCACACCGTCAATGCATGCGTCTAGTCTAACCATGCTAAATATTAGCCCATACAAGCACAAATTGAAAAACTTTCAATGTTGGCCCCGTTCAATACATTAATTATTCTATAGGTTTGTTGTTTGATTATCAAATTGTTTGTGTGAGTCATGTTTGGGTATGGAAAGCATCCTGCACCGTCAATGCATGCGTCTAGTCTAACCATGCCAAATTTCAGTCCATACAAGCACAAATTGAAAAACTTTCAACGTTGGCCCCGTTCAGTACATTAATTATTCTATAGGTCTATTGTTTGATTGTCGAAATGTTTTTGTGAGTCATGTTTGAGTCTAGAAACGCTCCCATACCATCAATGCATGCGTCTATTCTAAACCTGCCAAATTTCAATCCATAGAAGCACAAATTGAAAAACTTTCAACGTTGGCCCCACTCACATGATAGTTATAATATGCGGGGTCAAGTACATGAGCAGGAATGCCTTATTTTTTCAGTTATGAAGTATCATATAAAAATGAAGGTGAAATAAGCATGATAATTGTGCATTACCTTACCGAGCTTCTCTTTGTTTCGAGAATAGTTTAATATTCTCTACTAATGACCCAAGAATATATTCCTGATCGATCAAATTTAAAGTCTTCAAATCTAGAAATGAACCACACCATTGTGTAGGTATCGATGAGACCTTTTTGACAACATTTGTTTCGTCTCAAACAGACTCCAGATGGCCAAGATATCGCATTCTCAAAAATTGGCAAAACAAGTTAAAATGGCAGAAGGGGGTGCCATGCGGAAGGCCCACAGGTTTCCACATGGCACGATCGTACAAATGACTTGGCATGGATGACTCCATGATGATGTCAACATGGTGGCGTGGCAACACGAGAGGCTAACACGTCACCCAAAAATGGATGAATTGACATCCAAGTGGACCAATACCAAAATGGCACGTGGCATGATGACATGGCAGGTGTTGAGTTGGCATGATTATGTGGAATGTACTGACATGGCGCAATGGGAAACTAACATGTGGAGGCCATGTGGGATAATGGAAATATTCCACGTGGTGGCCACAAAATGTTCAAGAAGGCCTAAAATTCAAAAGATTAGTTCCAACGAATTACTATATATAAACCAAACCATTTACATGTCTCCATGCATCAAGAGAAAAATAATGGATGGGATCAAAGAATTCCAAATCAGTTTTCAGGTGATAGGGGTTGGCCCACATTATCTTTGCCTTAGCCTCCTCCTCTTGACCAACACCCTGACTATAAGCTGCCTTCTATTGCATCTCAAGCTCGACCCCTGCCGAATATTGAACCATCTAAGGTCGCCCCTTGTCTATCACTGCAAACAAAAGGAAAACAGTTAGTAGAGAAAGCTAGTCCTAGTTCTTATGCTAGGATCATCTCATTCCATTACCTCACACCCTCTCCAACCTTTGAGGAACAATATTGTAGCCGATGTTGAGTCAGCAAACCAGGTAGTGCAATCAGTAGAATAGGGAGAACGGTCTACTAAAAAGATTTCTTCAGCTGGAAGTGGAGAAAGGCCAACTGCCTCTCATAGGGTATTGGGTTTTTGATGTGATTATGAGATTTTATTTTTTACAATCATATGTTTCAGTTATATTTCTGTACTTGATGGTTTTGACTCAGTGGTGAATTTTTTTACAGATTTTAAACATTCTCAGGAGCTTTGATATATAATTCAATTTTGGACTTTTGAAACTAATTTATTTTATGGATGACATATCTTGATTTATGGATACATGGTGAGATGTTTTCAGTATTCTATATTGGGTTCATGATGTGATGTTTACATTTATTAATCATACTTTGTATGTTTGGAGGAACAAAGTGAAAAGGGAAAATAAAAGTTCGTAAGGGGTCCCACCTATTATTACTATTACTATTATTCTATTATCTTATTATAATTATCTTTCCTAAATATCTTAACTACTTCCTAACTAAAGGTAGTTCCTAACTTCCTAAAATTCTTTTCTCAAAAAATAAAAGGGAGGCACAAGGAGTTTTCATGGCAAGAGTTGGAGAGGAAAATATTTCTGATAAAAGGTAGCTCTTGATCATTTGTGAGATATTTTCATTCATCTCTGAGTTCATTAGAGGTTGAATATTTTCTTGTTGACGAGAGAAGAGTTTTGAAGGTGGCACAAGAGGATCCTATGATAGTGTTATTGATCATACAAAAAGGTTGTTATGTGTTTTGATAGTCTATTCACTTATATTAGGAATTGGAATAAATTTCAGTACTAATAAGAATTGATATTGCATAATCAAACTGTGGCATCCCCAAAAGTTTTAATTTGATCCAGTATTAGTCTGTCTTGATTAATTTTTGCAATTAAAAATACATGTATGAAGATGAATACCATCTTCAATTTCTAAGTTCTTTTTTGGTCCTTACATTCGCAAAAGTATCGAAAGAGGATCCTCATATTGTAACCTGGAGAGATCATTAATAAAATTTGTTGATTTTATATCATTTTTTGGTACTTTGCTATATCTGATATTTATTATGTCTTTTATTTCTTGTTATTTTCTCCTCTATTTGATATATGTTTTTACCAACATTCTTGTAAACTTTATTTCATTTTAATTTTACTTTTTATTTAAAGAAAACTAAAGATCAGATCGAAGCAATAAATGCTTGTAGACTGGTAGATGTTGATGTAAATAGGATTTAAATTGGGGTAACATTCTTGACTATCTTACATTATCCCAGTAAAATTCAAAATTGTTGGTCTTAGGATTTTCTATCATCTTGCATCAAAACTGGGTGCAAAACTGAGCCCATACTCATCCATACGAAATTAGGGGATAATCCCATGCCCCATTAAATTCATGAGTTGATTTCTCAACAGCCTTCTTACAACTGAATTAAATATCAACAAGGAAGTCCACTTGGGTGGTTGCTTACCATTTATGGAACATGGATTCTTAAGATGACACTTGGAATTACAGGATTTAATCCCACACACCCCTCTCCTCTCCCTAGTGGATAAACATAACCCCTCATTTTAGTTGCTTCCATAGTCAACTCTTAGACTTATATTTGCATTATAAATATTTACATTGTTTTTGCATTTTTCCATTGATGACTAGCACATGTTCACAAAATATAAAATACTTTCCTTTATAAGACGAAAATTCTCTGGTGGGGCTTTGGCCTTGAGCTCCACACTAGGATTCATACATCGCATATTTATAATATTTACATATCAATCCAATACATTCTAGGGGTCAAAATGGGGGTATACATTCCCCTCCCCTTAGAACAACACCATCCTCTATGTCCTCAAAACTGAACAAAAATGTGTATGCCTCTCTCATGGAATCCTCCAACTCCCACGTAGCCTCATCGGGACCAAGGTGCTTCTATTTCACTTTTACCTATCCGTTGGCTTGGTACCAGAGTAAGGTTACCTTATTGTTGAGGATGTGCATAGGTTCCACTTGGAACTGTCCCTCGGGTTCCACTTGGAATTGTCCCTCGGGTTCCACTTGAATCACATTCCAATCAATTGTGTGATTAGGATCATGTACATACTTCTTAAGCAAAGAAAAATGAAAAACATTATGAGCTCTGATGTTAGCAGGTAATGCAATATTGTATGCAACTAGCCCTATCCTATCAAGGACCTCAAATGGCCAATAATATCTCGGTGCCAACTTGGCACAACTTCCCAACTTTAGGGAACTTTTCCATGGCTTTACTCGTAAATAAAATTGATCCCCAACTTTAAACTCCTTGTGCATTATTTTTAAATCTGTGTATCTTTTTTTCCTATCATGGGTCGCCTTTAAATTTTGACTAATCTTAATAATTTCATGTTCCATTTCCTTGAGCATTTCTGGCCCAAGCACTATCATGTTTACTAGGCTATCCCGACTCACTAGAGTTATGCATCCTTTGCCATTCAATGCCTCAAATGGACTCATTCCCAATGATGCTTGATGTCCATTATTATATGCAAATTCTATCAAGCTAGTGTAGGTAATCCTCCCACTTGTATGGCTTATCCATCACATGCATTCTTAACATATCCTCAAGAACTTGATCCTCCCTTCTAATTTGGCCATTTGTTTGAGGATGATACGATGTACTAAAATTCAATTGAGTTCCCAATTCCTGAAATAACCCTTTCCAAAAATTGGATGTGAACTTTGAATCTCGATTTCAGACTATTGCTTTGGGTAACCCATGCAATATGAATAACTCCTTCATGAAGATATTTGCTATGTCACTTGTTTTTGTTAAATTTTGAGCATTAATTCACAATACTCTTGGATCTTTACTGAGAGAATAACATATACAGTATATCAATGCATAACAATCACAATAAGCATGACAAGCATCACAAGAATCAAAAGCATGATAGACAAGAGACACAGAGTTTCCATGGGGAAAACCCTAAGGTGAAAAACCCCACAACTTCCTCAGAGATAGAGAGAGCAATGGCTCAACCAAAATACACTTGAGATAGTCTCCTAGTAGCAGATGATCCTCCTCCTCACTAGTGCGCCACTTTCTGAGTGAGAGAAGTGTGACTTTCCGAATGATCAAAATAGAGATCTCCTGATCTCTATTTATACTAACCTGTTTGCCCAGTTACACTATGGGGCCGACTTGTCTATCTAGATACATCCACAATATAATATATATTTTAGTGCCGACCCCACACATGGTGGTCTAATAACCCATCGGCAAGTACACACACTTGCAACACTTGTCAATCCACATGACGACACTTCATTATAGAGGAATAACACATCTCTAATAAGGGTACAATAAATATATATGAAATACATAGATGAAATACATTACGAAGTTACATATACATCAACACTCCCTCTTAACTAGGAAGGTATTTCTTGACACATATCTGTTAGGCAAGTCTTCTTCTTGGGATCATCGTCATCGATGCATCGTCATCATCATCGTCACTGCTGCTGCTATCTCAACCAATCTCTGACTCTACTCGTCATAGGAAGTTCTACAGAGCCAGTCCTTTTTCATACTGGATGTAGGCCCACCACCTGCAGGTCTTCATCATCACTGGCCATACTGTGGAATCCTCAGGATTTATTACGTGCATCACAAAACCTGGCTGCAGCATCCCAGGCTATTACGAGCACACAGCTCTACCTGTCGGATCTCCCAGGAGCACATTACATGTGACCCATCACAAAACCTGGCTGAAGCATCCCAGGCTGTTACGAGCACACAGCTCTACCTGTCGGATCTCCCAGAAGCACATTACATGTGATCCACCACAAAACCTGGCTGAAGCATCCCAGGCTGTTACGAGCACACAGCTCTACCTATCGAATCTCCCAAGAGCACATTACATGTGGTCCACCACAAAACCTGGCTGAAGCATCTAAGGCCTTTTTCATCCTGTCCAAATCTCCCAGGAGAAAATTACATGTGGTCATGGCAAAACCTGGCTAAAGCATCTGAGGCCTTTTTCATCCTGTCCAGATCTCCCAGGAGCAAATTACATGCCATAGGACAAAACCTTGCAAGAGCATCTCAGGATGTTACGGGTACACAACTCCGACCTGAAGATCTCCCAGGGCACAAATTACATGTCCTCCCAGAGCAATGTCTCGAAAGAGCATCCCAGGCTGTTATGGGTATGCAACTCCGACCTATAGGATCTCCCAGACATGCTCATCTGCACAACCTGATCCACGGCCATAAAGTATCATCTGATACTCACCATACATCATCCTGATGTACACATGATCATCATCACTGCAACATCCTGCTGTATATCATCTGGAGCAGCTCGTCATCCACGATCACCCTGATCATACAATGCATCCATCTGATGCACACCAAGTATCTACCTGATACATATCATCATACATAGTGTATCCAACTGATACATAGATACATGATCCACACAATGTATCCATCAACATACATGATCTACCTGATCATACCTGATACATATCAATATACATGATCTACCTAATCATACAATGTATCCACCTGATCCATATACAAATACATGGTCCAAGCATCCAACATGATGCATATACAAAATACATACAAATGATCCAACCGATCATATTCAGCATCCAACATGATGCGTACATACATATAAATGATCCAACTGATCATATCCAGCATCCAACATGATGCGTACATACATATAAATGATCCAACTGATCATATCCAGCATCCAACATGATGCGTACATACATATAAATGACCCAACTGATCATATCCAGCATCCAACATGATGCGTACATACATATAAATGATCCAACTGATCATATCCAGCATCCAACATGATGCGTACATACATATAAATGATCCAACTGATCATATCCAGCATCCAACATGATGCGTACATACATATACATATAAATGATCCAACTGATCATACAAAGCAGAAACTAGAACATCGTCCTGATGCTCATCATCCAGTGCTTACATCCACAACCATGTGAAGGATCCTCCTTCCAACCTGCTTGGAATGGCTTCAGCAAATGTGTCCATCACTTCTTCCTCAAAGTGTCATCGATCTAAAGAACACCAAGCCTCTCCCTGAAGTACTCGAACTTCACCCTGGCTAGTGGCTTCGTCAACACATCTACAATCTGCTCGTCCGTCGCAACATACAGGAGCTTCACATCTCCTCTCTGCACCATATCCCTAATATAGTGATATTTGATCTCTATGTGTTTCGACCTGTCATGAAACACTGGGTTCTCAGACAACTTCACACAACTTTGGTTATCGCAGAAGATACCAGTAGTATCCAATGGGATATCAAATAACTCAGACAGTAGCTTCCGTAGCCATACTGCCTCACAACTAGCTAAACAGGCTGCAACATACTCTGCCTCAGCTGTACATAGTGCTACACAGGACTGCTTCCTGCTAAACCAAGAGATCACACCTGATCCCATACTGAAGCAGCATCCAGATGTTCCCTTCCTATCTGTAGCACTGCCAGCCCAATCATATGACGATACATAGAGACATCAACCGGCTCAGATGAAGCATTACATAGTAGCTTCAGATTCGATGCCATAGGTGTGGCCATGGCCTTGCAATCCATCATCCCGAATCTCTTCAGGATATCTACTGTGTACTTCCCTTGACCAAGGAAGATCCCACCTGCATTCTGCCACACCTCCATACCTAGGAAATAATGCATCATTCCCAAATATTTCATATCGAACTCAGCAGCAAGCTTCCTCTTTGTATCACACCAAGTTCTGGGAGCTTGCTACAAGCCATACAAGGATTTCTTCAATCTGCACACATATGACTCCCTTTCAAGTCTTGGGACTGCATCCCAAACATCTTCTTCATGATCGATGGATCATGGCATTCCATTTCTTCATCCCAGATCCTGGGAACTTCAATATCTTCAATAGATATCTTTGTTGCTGGAACAAATGTTGTAGTCCTTCTTTTGTAGGTGAAGATATACAGTCTTTCCTATAAAACAAGTTAAATTGCATGATTAGAAACATCTCATAATTTTCAGAACAAATTCTTTACACATAAAGAAATATGTCATGCAGTCATGCAGTTAGTCAATGCTTCAATACAACATTTATCCATGTTCCACAACTTTCTAGATGCCTTCCAGTCTCTACCAGAACATTGTTAAGAGTTTGCACTACTCCCAACATGTCAGCAAAGAGGTTTCATTCTAGATAAGTAGCACTGGAATGTTGTACAGTGCCATAGGCCACTTACCCATCACATGCATATTAGTAGTATACTGTTCATTAATGCAATCATTCTAATATGCACAATACATCTCCTAAGCATAATATTATTTAAACAAAAATACGCAAGAAATGATAATTGAAATACTTATCTTTGTTTGTTTGTTGGGTGGACTCCCTCTGAGTCTTTGCTTCCTGGCAGGAGCTGCTGAAGTGTGCTCCCTCTTGATCTTTGCTTCCTGGATTACCTGTCCTTGAACTTATATTCATCCTTGCTGACATCAATCTTCTTGAACCCTGGAAAGCATAATCTGTAAGCCTTCGAGCTTTCACTGTAACCCACAAAGATACCCTTCTTTCCTGAAGGATCTAGTTTAGTCCTCTTTTCCTTTGGGACATGAGTGTATACTGGACAACCAAATATTCTGAGATGGTTGACTTCAGGTTTCTTACCAGAAAAGACCTCTTCTGGTATCTTGTTGTCCAATATCTTGTGGGATGTTTTGTTCTGCACATATACAGCTGTTCTATCTGCTTCTGCCCATAAATGCATAGGTAGATCCTGGTCATGTAGCATTGCTCTTGCTGCTTCCATGATTGTTTTGTTCTTCCTTTCTACAACTCCATTCTGTTGTGGATTGTAAGGAGCATTCAACTCCCTCTTAATCCCTGAATCACTGCAAAGCGTCTTGAAGTCACCTGAGGTGAATTCTCCACCATTGTCGGATCTGAATGTTTTGATCTTCTTGTCAATTTGATTCTCCATAAAGGTTTTGAATTACTTGAACTTATCAAACACCTCATCTTTGTTCTTCAAGAAGTATACCAAAGTCTTCCTAGAGAAGTCATCAATAAATGAGACATAGTAAACATACCCACTTAGAGAACTGGATGACATAGGACCACATACATCTGAGTGGATGATTTCCAGGATATCCTGTGCCTTGCTTTCACTGCTTGGGAAAGCCTTCTTAATGTTCTTACCTTTTTCACATCCTTTGCAAACACCTTCATGTTTGGTCTTGATTTCAGGAAGACCCTCTACAGCCTTGCTTGCAATTGGAAGTGCCCTATAGTGCATATGAGCAATTCTTATGTGCCAAAGTTCACTTGGCTCCATAGATTCATGCACCATGGCATGTTCAGGTTGTCCCTTAAATTTATACAAACCTCCCTCTTGCTCTCCAATCACTACTGCATCATCTATGGTCTTTCCCTTTGGCCACATTAGGACTTGGCCATCCACAAATGCAACCCTCGTACCTTTTGCATCCAATGCAGAGATGGAGAGTAAGTTCTTCTTGAGCCCAGGTACATAAAGGACTTCTTTCATCTTCAAATATTTTCCAGAATCTAGGTTGTAGGAGGCTTCACCACTTCCTTTGATTGGGTATTGATAATCATCCCCAAGTTTCACCTTATGGGGTGATTCATCTTCAGATAGGTTCACAAAAGATTCCTTAAACCCAGTCATGTGTTTGGAAGCCCCACTGTCAATTAACCAATCATTACAACCATGGGAGATAGTACCTGTGAGAGCAGAGATCAGAACATACTCTTCTTCACTTGATGAGTCATCATTACTATCATCACTTTCTTCCCTATCCTTCTTCTTGGTTGGTTCATCATCCTCGGCAACATGAGCATGAAACCTTCTTTTGTTGCCCTTCTTCTTGTTGTTGAAGTTGTTGTTGTCCTTCTTGTTCTTGGGACAATTTATGGCAATATGTCCTTTCTCATTATAGGTGAAGCATATTCTTATTTCTTTGAAGTGATGTGAAGATTTCTTGGAGTGAGATGGCTCTCTCTTGGACTTCCCTTTCTTGGTGTGAGCTATGAGAGCTTGATCTTCATTCTCCATCTTTTCTTCTCATGCCACAGGCCTTGCTTCTTCTTGTGAGCATTCTTCCCATAGTCTACTTAAGGAAATCAACTTCTTTCTTGCACAGATTCCTTGAATGAAGGAGTCCCATGACCTAGGTAAGCCATTCAGAGTGGTCATGACAACTTCACTGTTCTCCACCATTTCATCCACTACTTCTAGTTGTTCCTTGATCTGGGAGACCCTTGAAAAATAAGATTGAATGGTTTCTCCATTCTGAAACTTTACTCCTTTCAATTGGTTCCGCAGGGTCATCTTCCGATTTATGTTCTTCCCTTCAAATGGCTTGGTCAAAGAGTCAAACATCTTTTTGGGTATCTTTAGAGAAGACACATGGGGTATGAGATGGTCTTTGATAGAATCAGCAATCATTCTCTTTGCCTTGACCAAGTTCTTCTTATGCAATACTTTAGCCTCTTCATCCTCTGGGATAGGGATGTCTTCTTTTTTATATATGTCCAACTCATTCTCTTCCAGGATTAACCCAATCCTATACTTCCAAGCTCGGAAGTTATCAGCCCCTTTAAGCTTATCCTCAAGCATGTTGTGGTGAGACATTTTAAAGAGTACTTCAAACGGAAATAGAAAAGATTTAGGTCTTACCACTTGAAATGTTGAAAACTGGATTTGGTCCCGGATTAGGGTTTGTCGGAAAAACCCTAAAAATTCAAAATGTGAATTTCAACTTTCTGAAAGGATAGAAAGATGCACCTTGATGAGCTGATCAGCCTGGTGCATTCAGAATTTGAGATCATCAAAGTTTTACCCTTCAGATTTGACTTTTTATCCTCCCAGGTTCACTAGGGAGAGCCTTGAATTAGGGTTTGAGTTTCTCGAAGCTCTACCCAGCCAAAAATCTCGATCTAAAGCTCTAAACTTCGATTTTTGCAAGGAGCTTCCAGCTATGTCTTCAGATTTCAGAAATTCCTATTTTTGTGGAAACCCTAATTTTTAGGGCCAAATCTGAAAATGCTCAGAATTGAATTCTGATTGGACAGATGGATTCTCCTTGATGAGTAGAGTTAATATACTATACTGCTTTTCCAAAATCTGTGGAGAGAAACCCAATAAACAAGAAACTCAAGTTTTCGTCACTGTAAAATGTCTTCTTCTCAAGCTAGCTCTAATAACATGTTAAATTTTGAGCATTAATTCACAATACTCTTGGATCTTTACTGAGAGAATAACATATACAGTATATCAATGCATAACAATCACAATAAGCATGACAAGCATCACAAGAATCAAAAGCATGAGAGACAAGAGACACATAGTTTCCGTGGGGAAAACCCTAAGGTGAAAAACCACACAACTTCCTCAGAGATAGAGAGAGCAATGGCTCAACCAAAGTACAACCAAAATAAACTTGAGATAGTCTCCTAGTAGCAGATGATCCTCCTCCTCACTAGTGCGCCACTTTCTGAGTGAGAGAAGTGTGACTTTTCGAATGATCAAAATAGAGATCTCCCGATCTCTATTTATACTAACCTGTTTGCCCAATTACACTATGGGGCCGACTTGTCTATCTAGATACATCCACAATATAATATATATTTCAGAGCCGACCCCACACATGGTGGTCTAATAACCCATCGGCAAGTACACACACTTGCGACACTTGTCAATCCACATGACGACACTTCCTTATAGAGGAATAACACATCTCTAATAAGGGTACAATAAATATATATGAAATACATAGATGAAATACATTCCGAAGTTACATATACATCAACAGTTTTATGAGTGCACTTGATTGGAAAAAAAGGAGTTTCCTTTGGTAGCATGTCCACCACAACCATGACTAAATCATGGTTCCTTATTGTCATAGGAAAACCTATTATAAAGTCCATAGAAATTACTTCCCACTTCCATTCTAGAATGGGAAAACACAGCAACAGTCCTGCTAGATGGTAATGCTCTACCTTGATCTGTTGGCACTTTTAAAACCGAGAAATGTATTATATTAAATCATTTTTCATCCCATGCCAAAAGTATTGTTTCCTTGATGTTGTTATTTCCTTTTGATATCTTGGATGTCCGAAGTATGGCATTTGATGAATTTCATCCATTACCACCTTCTTCAAATCTACATAATTCAGAATATACAATCTACATTTATCAACAAGGCAATCATCCTCTTTGAGCTTATATCCTTCACACTTTCTATCTAATTTACCCTGTTGCAATTTTCTCTTTTACTTGAAGGTAAGTCTCATCTTTATTTCAGGCTTCAAAAACTCTTGTTCTTTAAATCTGATTTGCACATACTTAAGGTTGCTACATGAATTTTTTTACTAAGGGCATCTGCAACCTTGTTCTTTGTTCCTTTTAAATGTTTGATTTCAAAATCAAACTCACGCAAAAATTCTATCCATCTAGCTTGCATGGCATTTAAGCTTGGTTGATCAAACTTATACTTTAAGCTCATGTGATATGTTCTAAGCTCAAATATTCTTCCTAGCAAATAATGCCTCCACATCTTCAAGGCATGTACTATGGTTGCTTGCTCTAAATCACTAGTTGCATAATTCTTTTCATGATCTTTCAATTTTTTGGACTCATAGCAAATCACAAAGCCTTCTTGCATAAGCACTCCACCTAGTCCTCAATGCAAGCATACGTGCATACTACAAAATCCTTCTTTGGATTTGCAATCTTCAAATAGGGGCGCTAGTAAGTAAACCTCTTCAATCACTAAAAGTTTTCTTCACATTTTTCAAACCATACAAACTTTACATTATTTATTTGTAGCGATGTAATTGGATGAGTGATCTTGGAGAATCCCTCAATGGACCTTCTATAGTATCCTACAAGACCCATAAAATATATAACATCTGTGACATTATTTGGATTAGGTCAATCCATTATGGCTTCAATCTTTTATGGATCCATTGTAATTCCTTCTTTTGAAATAACATGATCCAAATATTGTATCCTTTGTCGACAAAAGTCACACTTGCTTAGCTTTGTATAAAATGTGTGCTCTCTAAGAACTTGCAACACCATTCTTAAATGTTCCTCATGTTCTTCTTCATTCTTTGAGTAAACAAGAATGTCATCCAAAAACACTAACATGAAAACACTATTCATGAGACACATGAATGTGGTGGGTGCATTAATGAGACCAAATGGCACCACCGTGAACTCATAATGGCTATATATTATCCGAAAATTTGTCTTGTGAATGTCTTCTTTTTTTATTCTTGTTGGCTTACATAACTGTCTTGAGGTTTTCTTATAAAGACCCAGGTTCTTCGCGGTTCAAGGAACCAACAAAACCCCTTTTCGCCAGCCCTTTCAGAAACAATCTGCAAGCAGACTGAGGTCTCACCTGAGGCGAAGTAATGGGGGAGTTTTGGAATCAAGTTTCCACAACAACGTGATGAGTGCTTAATCAGATCTGATGAACAGCGCACTGCAGGGCTCGTGCTGCGGACTGGGGACTCGCGCATCCAAGGACTGCACGGTTCGGCGGAAGTTTGATAACAGGATAGTGCAACTGACAACTGTGCTCCCTCTCTAGACTCAACCAACTTCAACAAGCTATACTTAGCGTTTTACCCATTTATCAATTGTCTTAGGTTATTTTATGGCTTATGCAATATGACGGAACATAAAATATTGCGCACTTCCGGTGCTGCGCTTCACGATAGTTGTACTGTGTGAATTCCAATGACTTAAGCATCTATCCAACCGACTTATACATTCACAGACTTAGACATACTATGCATCTAGAATTCATCCACATATGCGAAACTTAACATATTATTCCCATCTCATTCCTTATGGTGAGTACATATAAAAGTAAACACATAACTAATAAGCAAGATCTTAAGCATTCATTATAAGCAAATAACTGATGCAAACATGTAAACAATCACACAACACAGGAATTTGACATGGTTCACCCCCAGGATGGGAGCTACGTCCATAGGAACTGTTGTTGTATTAGTCTTTTGGGAAGGGTACAACAGTTCCAGTCTATGCACTCAGCTGCAGACTCTCTTCTCTCTCAATAGGTATTTGCGCACACAGCTTGTAGAGCCTTTACAATGGCTTTCAACAATACAACACAATATCACTCAAATTCAACAATTACAATTCAACATTAACCCTTTCCCTTACGAAATGGCACCTTTTTATAGATCATGCCCATAGGTCATGTCTTTACAATACATAGGAAAAAACCCTAAGGTTTCCCAAAACTGTCACGGTTTTTCCCTAACCAGACTGTTAGGCGCTGATAGCGACTCTTCTGTCGTGGCCATCCTCTGCGCGTGGTCATGTCGCTTTCATCCTACCCTGTTGACCGCATGTCGAATGTCGCTTTCACCTGCTCGTTCCTTCTCTAACGACCTTATGCGGACGATTCATATCGTGCTTCCTCCACACGTGTGACCGGTCGCTTTCCTTCCTCCTTACTCCTTACCCACCTACTTGGTAATCATGGAGTTTCTTAACCAAAAATAGGTCGCTTTCATCTAGTTGGCCTTACCTTCATTCTTTACCCAAAACAGGTGCCCTACTGGCACTTTGCGGAACCGGTCCTCAGCTGCGCGGTTCCCATCGTGCTGATACTGCGCTGCGCTCACCTTGCAACTTCCCAAAACTGACTTGCACCAAAGTCTTCAACTGAACTGTGCTTAATTTCGCAGTTCCAAAACTTGACTTGCACAAAAATGCCCCACTTGGGCCAGGCCCAACAGGCCCCTAACACTTACATGTGGCTCATCCCCGGGCCACCTTCAACGTCTACTTCTCCTAATTGTTCTTCCTCCTGCGGAACTAACTTCGCAGCGAGCTCTTGGTATGTTGCAGTCAACTTTGCAACCTCTTCCTTGGTGTCCTGCTCAATTTGCTTGATGGCCTTCAACACATCAGTTGTTATTTCATCGCCGGCTTGTTCTTGCACAGAGTCTTGTCCTTCACGGAGCTCCCTCAACTTTTCTTCAATTTTCTGTGTGAGTTCATGGGATTCCTCTTACAGGGGCTGCGACTTATCTCCGACTTCATTCTCCCTGTCTCGCAGTACTTGCAGTTCTTTCTTCGATCCCCTAACTTCTGGGTATCTGCGGATTCGGTCCCTTGGTGGTAGGGCCTTGACCTCTGTGTCCAGCAGTTCCAATGTAGCCTGCCTATCTTTCAAAGCACTTTGGATTTCCAGCAACTCTGGATTATCTTCCAGGGCAGTAAATGTTTTTGTGGCCTCATCTAACAAAGTTTGGCACTTAGCCACTTCACTGGCTATACTCTCTACTGCAGCTTTCACTTCTTCTGCTCGAAGCTGTTGCTGATCAGGTGGTGTCTTCGATAGATTCTACGCTTCCAAGGTAGCAATCTTTGCTTCGTAACTAATCTCCATATCTTTCATTTCATCTTTAAGATCGTTGACCACCTCCCCGATCTTAATGACAGTGTCCATGGGTTCTTGCTACTCATCGCATTCTGGTATCTTCGCGACTACAACAACGACCGTAGCCTCTAATCTCCTCCGTCGGTCGTGCTCATCTTGAAGTTACATGGGCCTCTATGAGATGGATTCTTGCAACTGCTTATAGCTTGTCTGTAGCTTAGTGTGCTGGTTCAAAGTGACTACACTTCGCTCATGGATCTCCTCCACAACCTGCAGATGCAAATTGTGTAGATCGTCCAGTGGCATCCTCGCATTGTCGAGGTCCACGTGCTCTAAGGCCTTCGTGCCCAAGATTAATTGTTCTGGTAGTGGTAGCCTTAAACTTACGGGGTCAAGTTTGACGATGCGAGACTTCGCAGGAAAAGTCAGGGCTAGAGGTGTTGTCTTCAGCTGCGAAGTGCCCCCTGACTTCCCTTCTGATTCTAAGTCTCGCAGCAAGGGTAATCTATGTTGTACTTGCTCAATCTTTTTTGTAATGCCTTACAACGTGGTCAGATTCTTCTGCAGACTCTTTTGAATTGCCTCATTCTTTTTATCTTTGGTGGTCATCAAGTCCTCCATCTGCGATGTTACTGTAGATGCAATCATCTTGTAATTGTCATCGTGGAGCTTTGCTTCTGATAGGCCCTTAACTACTTTTTGCTTCTTCTTCTGTACCTTTTGCTATACAGGACTCTCGGCTTCCTTCCTTTTTCCTGTCTACGGCTCTTTGACAATAAGTGTAGGAATGGGATTACTCTCGTTAGAGTCACTGTCAATGTCCACAAACCCCTCGACTTTGAACTCGGGGATCCATTCCTTCGTAATTGTGTCGATATCCTCTTTATTCATGTGGTAGCTTCCTTGGAACCATTCAAGGTTTTTCATCTGAGCCTTTGCTAAAATAAAGATAGAATGCATATCAGCTTTAAAATTGACGGTGCGAATATACTTAGCCGTTACCTCTTTTGATATCTGTGGCGTGGTGATAATGACTTTGTGCAACTTCTCATAGTAAGTGTAGAAGACTTCAGCTGACGTGTGATGTCTTTCTGATATCGAATTCGCCTTAAGGTTTGCATAACGGGCTCCTCTGCAATCACTGTTGTTGGTGTTTAATCCAATGTAATGTTTTGGGTCCTTCCACCCTACAAAGGTAATGAACACTATCAACCATGTATAGTGGAAGTTACTACCATGTGTCTGCATGTCATTCAGCTCTTCCAGAAACTCATTTAGTAGGTACTGACACCACTTAAACCTTCCTCCTATAACGGCCTTTTCCCCAAGGAGCACTGCACCCACAGGTACTTCCAACGGTCTTGCTTTTCTCAAAATTTTGCCTGCTAGCAATTGTGTGATGAACTGCGTAGCTTCATCCCCTATATCATCCGTGAGAAATCCTCTTTTTCCTTTGACAACGAGTTGTGTCTTCTTCATCTTCGCGGTGACCTCCTTATCCAGGCTCTTGCCTACGAAAAATTGCTTGGAGTCCTCACCTCTCTTGCTTAAACTAGTAATCATGTGGATCAAATCAATATTTAGGTCGACATTACGGTCAAGCCAAACATATCCCTGGTGCATGCGCGACATAAGAGTGCGCACCACCGCATTCAATTCTGGCGTTCAGTCGAAGTGCGGGAGCCTCAACAAGTTGAGCAACCCCGACTCGACTACTCTGGTTAGCCAATTCTGCGCGACTAGCACAGAGTTTCCTTTTACGTCCTTCTTCCAGCACATATACTGATCTGGCTGAAACTTTGGGAACTTTGGTTCAACCGGGTCTTTCTGCATCTGCAAGTCAAAGTCTTCAAATTTGCATTCGGGAATTTTTCCCAATAGATTTCCTTCTACTTGTACATGCTTCGACATCCATGGAATCGAAATTTCATACTTAACATTCCTGAGCAGTTTAATGGATGGTGCGTCTGCTGTACACGGTGAGATATACTGTGGAATTTTTTTATCGCTCAGCGGAATTTTTGGTACTGTGGAGCTCACAACCTTTGGCTTCATCTTCTCCATGGCCAGGTTTTTTCCCTTGCCTTGCATAACTGTAGCATGTCTTGGCGATCTTTGGGAGCCCTGACCTTTATCTGTAACCACTTTCTTGGCAGGGGTTCTCATCAACGCTTCAATTCCTCTGTATTAAAACACCTTCACAGTCTCTCTGATCGTGAATTCTTCCTCAATTGATGAAATTTCAGACATTCACTGGATGCTCGTTACAGAATTACAAGATCACTGCTCGCTCACTATAAACAATTTCAAAGTATGGCTTGCAAGAAAATTCTAAAGTCTCGGTAACGCCCGTGAGTCCAAATACAGGAGTATTTATAGGCGCGCGAGGCCCAGCCGCGGCTCTCAACGGCTAGAAAATCATTAAATGACATGTCCGTTGGCCAAATCCTCCACGGATTTGGGTACTTTCCTTCATTAACCTATTCAGAACGGTTATTTCTACGTTAAATGCACAAGCGGTCGTTGGCAAAAGTAATGTATAATGGCTATATTTACGACCGACATTCTAACGGCTAGTTTTCTGGACTGTTGCGTCAAACTTCGCAGCGGGTCGTCACTATTCCAGTGCAGTTACTTTTCCAAGTAGAGATTCTCGGTTCTGAACTTGAACCTTCTCTGCTTCATTGGATCGGCACAGCTACCTTTTTTAGCTTCGAGCTGCGCGGTTCTTCTTTTCTTTCTCTTTTTTTTTCTCTTTTTCTTTTCTCATTTTTTTTTAAAAATTTCGCAGCTTCACTCTACAAAGGGTTCTGCGAAGTAGGTCTATCCCGATAGGGTTTTAGCCTACTTCCATTGACTAATCCAGGTAGATCATCTCCATCTAACGTGGCTAACTGAACTGCGCCACCGTTAGTAACATGTAAAACCGTATATGGACCGAGCCAATGCATCTTAAACTTTCCAGGAAACTTCATAAATTTGCTATCATACAGGAGGACTAGATAACCTACCTAAAAGGACTTGTTCTTGATGTGGCGATCATGCCATGTGTTTTCTCTATCTTTCTACACTTGCTGGTGGAAGCCTGCGATGAAATGATCTTCCTCCAACCCAACCATGTGTAGAAGCCTTTCTTATAGTGCCTCTTGATCTTCCATGCCTGTAGATGCAGCTATTCTCAAGCTGGGAACAATGTACTCCATAGGCATCACTGCTTCCTGTCCATAGGCCAACTTAAAAGGTGTATGGCCGGTCAGTTTCTTGCAAGTAGTTTTGTATGCCCATAATATAGCTAGAAGCGCATATACCAATCATCCCTATTCACATTGCATATCTTAGTTAGCGCATTCTCCAGTACTTTATTGAAAGCTACCACAGTTCCATTTGCTTGCTGATGATATGGTGTACTTCGCTAGTGGTAAATGTGGAACTCTTCTGTCAGTGCCTCAATAGTCCTGTTCAGAAAATGAGTGCCTTGATCACTCATCAAAATCTTCGGACATCCAAATCTAGTAAGGATGTTCTCCAATATGAACTACACGGCAGTAACTGCGCTACAGTCCTTTACTGGCTTCACTTCTGCCCATCTGGTGAGATAATCAGTAGCAGTAATGATGTATCTTGCACCAATCCTTTTCGCCAGTGGGTTTATAGGTCCCACAAAATCAATGGCCCATTTCTCAAATTCCTGAAGTGTCAACTGTGGATTCAAAGGAATTTCATCTCTTCGCGACGGCTTTCCTGTCCTTTGACAAACATCGCAGCTTTGGCAATGTTCCTTTGCATCTTTGTGGATAGTAAGCCACCATAGCCCTGCTCGCAATATCTTCTGCGCAATGGCTCTTCCTGCGTAGTGGCCTCCCCATACACCTGAATGTTTCTCAGCCAAAATGAATGGCTTCTCATGTTCTAATACACATCTGTGCAGCACTTCATCCGGTCCCAATTTGTATAGTTGTCCCGCGATTATGGTGAATTCTGCTGCTCATACTACTAGCTGCTTCTTCTACTACATAGTAAACTTTGTCGATGCTAACCCAGTAGTCAAGAAATCAACAATGTCTTTGTAGTATTCATCTGCGATCTGGATAGAAAATAACTGTGCATCAGGCAGACTGTCTTCTAGATTAGTGGGTTCTTCGCCTGACTCAATCCTTGAGATATGGTCAGGTCCTAAGTTCAATATGCCCGGCTTAACTACAATCTCAAAGTCATACTCCTGAGAGAGTAACAACCATCTGCAGATTCTTCCCCCTAACACTGGCTTATTGAACAGGTACTTCAAAGCTGAATGGTTAGTATACATAGAGAAGTGTGCACCGAGCAAATACTGCCTAAATTTCTGTAGTGCGTAGACCATAGCTAGACCCTCTCTCTCAGTGGTCGTGTAATTATTTTTTGCCGATGAGATCTTCCTACTCGAAAATGCAATGGGATGTTTAATACCTCCCTCTCCTGGTTGTGCTAATACAACACCCAATGCTATGCATGAAGCATCAACATGTACATGGAATGGCTTCTCCCAGTCTGGAAAAACTAAGATCGGCGCAGTTATCATTTTCTCTTTTAATGTGTCAAAGCCCTGTTCACATTTGGCGTTCCAGATGAATAGCGCATCTTTCTTTAACAGCTGCTCCATGGGTGCGGTTATCTGCGCATAACCCTTTATAAACTTTTTGTAGTAACCCGTATGTCCCAACGTGGTGCGCAGCTGCTTTACTGAATTTGGTGATGGCAAGTTCACAATAACTACGATCTTCACAGGATCAACCATCAAGCCTTGTTTGCATACTATGTGTCCTAACAGAATGCCATAAGGTACATAGAAAACACACTTCTTCAAATTTAAGGATATCTGATGCTGTCTGCACTTTTTTAGCATCATTTTGAGGTTTGCGCAGTGGTTCTTCAGCAAACCAAAGACGGTCCAATCATCAAAATATGCTTCTAAAAATTTATGCATGAAATCTTTAAATGTTGCGACCACAACTCTAGAAAAAATGGCAGGTGCGTCCTTCAAACCAAAGGGCATTACTGTATACTGGAACGACCCCCATTCAGTAGCAAAAGTTGTCTTATGTCTGTCTGTTGGATCAATTCTTATCTGATGGTATCCAGAAAATCCATCAGTAAAGGAGTAGGCCTCATTTCCTCCAACATTATCTAAGACTTCATCTGTGAAAGGAGTGGGAAATGGGTCATGTAGTGAAGCATCATTCAGCTTCCTGAGATCCACGCAGATCCTAATCTCGCCCTTAGTTTTCTTGTCCTGGATCACCATCGAGCTTATCCAATCTGATTCTTCAACCGGCTCAATGATCCCCGCATCGAGCATTTTTCAAGTTTTGTCCTGACTCTTTCTTTGTATCAGGATTCAATCTATACGATCTTTGCTTAACAGGCTTCGCGCCCGACTTAAGAGGTATCTTCATAACTCCTAAGTCGTCGAGAATACCTTTCATTTCTGTAAATTTTGTCGAAAATAAATCCTGATATTCGTGTAGCAGATCTGCGATCTCCACGACCGTCTGATCATCCCAGTAGTCTCCAATAAATGCAAACTTCGGCTCTTTGCTTATGCCAATGTTCACTTTCCTTGTTTTCACAGGTCCACTCATGTCTGGAATTTATAGTGGAGGTCCCTCTACATCGCGCACACCTTTGGACTCAGGTACATTGACGTTGCACGAATCCTCCTCATCGCTTTCTTCTTTATCTTCAAACTCTTCAGATAGGTTGTAGCATCCAAGGGCATGCTCTATCTGTTTCTTCCATTCTGGCTGTAGGTTCTCCAGTAATTTTATATCTTCAAACACTTTTTCGTTGAATTCTTCCAATGCCTCGTTTGTACTTGGGCATTCTACCTTGAATATGCTTTCTTTGATAATCTGCAAAGCTTCATTTATACTCGCACTGTCATCTTCAAAGCTGAAGGTTCTCTGTAAGTTCGCATTCAGGGTTGGCCAATCTATGGTTCCTCCGCGCAACTCCGTGTCTAGGTACCACTTCTTTGGAATCTGCTCCTCCAATGTGTGCACAAATAGATGCACCCATTCTATCTGTGGTCTCTCCTCCCATGCTTGTGAACAGATTTCAATATGATCCCTTGGATCTATCTATCTATTATATTTTTCAAAGGGTAGTGCAACCTTGTTAGCGAACCGGATCTGCATCTTAATTCTGCACTGATCCCATGTTGTCAATGTCTCCTTATGCGCAGCCCACCATCTGGCAGGTGTCTCGCGCAGTGCCATGTCTAATGCTGGTATGCGGTGCTCAGCTGCAACTGATACAGTATATTCTTGGATAAATGATTAAACATTAGATGAACCATCATAGGTGGGTATTGGACTTACCTCCTTTCCAATCCAGTGCAGTGACTTTGTAAGCTGAGAGCATCTCCGTGCATATACTTCATGCATACGCCCTTGCCAGTTCTCTTGTCTTGCGTCAAAGTCTGAGATGCAAGAGCTATCACATCGCCAACTGAGTGTTCCATCCGCAGTAGGATTAACATGGTCATCTTGATTCACAGTCATCTTGTAAAGGCGGTCAAGATCCTGTGCTCTGGATTCTTCCTGAATTGGCTCACCATATCTTTCTCCATCTGCAGGGTCCAGTGGTGTGATGACCCTGAGATGCTTTCCTTCAAATATCATCTTCTTTGTTTTCAAGTTTATGATGGCAAGGTTATCCATAGCCCAGTCAATTCCCAACAATGGAGGATAAGGCTGACTATCATCCACAATCTCGATAACCTCAAAGTCTGCATGACTTGGCACTCCATGAATTTCAACAATAACATTGGCTAACCTTCCAAAAGGTATGACTTTCTCTTGATTGGCCATTCTCAACTGTATGGGTGACCATAGCAACTTTGGTCTCCCCATCTGCTGCCATGTTTGTTTAGTTAAGACATTTACTTCAGATCCCAGATCAAGGATGATCTCATCCATCTCATAGTCTCCTATCTGTGCACTGAGCCTCATTTCTTGGCCTGTTCTTTTATGGTTCTTAATCTGATGGACTGCGCTCTCGGCAGTTTCCTTTTCACATTGTGGTTCATATTGATCTAACAATTTTTGTAATTCCGCTAGAGCATCTGGGATCTTTAGCAGTTTCATGCGGCTCCTTAGGAATGGCGGAACAGAGGTGCCTGTCTCTGCTGTGTGGCACGTTTTGTCATAAGCAGTCGACATATCCTCGATATGTGATATTTCACTACGCAACGGGATTCTTGGTGATCTAGGTGCTTGTTCTTTGAAAATGTCTCGCGCCTCTTCAAAGACTTGTTTTTTTTTTCTCCAGGTTGAAAGCAGGTGTCTTCCTAGTAGCTTTTCTAATCCAAATTGTTTCAAAAGGAGTCTGCTTAGTGTCAAAATCTCCAGAAGTCGAGGCTTTTGCTCCTCTATCCCTCCCTGTGGTAGCGCCACTTCGCGTCACTACATTGATACTTGGATTTGCAAGCCTTCTCTCTACTGCGATCAACTGAATGTTTGGGTTAGGTGCATCTTGATTTCTTTTCTGCATTTCTGCCACTAACACTGGGCAGACCTCAATAACATGATCGAAGGATTTGCAGTAATTACAAGTAGTACATTCATTGGTACAATCCTTGGATAAGTGACCTGCCTGGCCACAGTTGTAATAGATCATCTGGCCTCTTCCCCTTCCTTGTCCTCGGCCAGTATTTCTTCCTCTTCCGTGGTATCCTCCACCACGGCCTCTATATGCGCCTTGGTCATACTGCGCATTATCTTGCTTCTGCAGAGTTGCTTCTTGGACTTTGTATACTCCACTATCGTGCATATGCTCCATGTCTCACTTTCTCTCCTGCATGAGCTCATATGCTCTACAATTGGATTCATCAGGGCCTACTGACTTACGAAAATTACAATATAGATTCTTAGGGGTGCACACATACTTCTGTATGAGATAGCAGTCTTCAGGCCTGTGGCCTCGCGTTTTACAGATTTCACACCATGGTGATTGATTCTGATTTAGTGGATTCGGGGCTCCACTGTTAAGGTACTCTTGAAATAAAGGACAATGCTCTCTAGTGTGCCCTTCTCCTTTACATCATGTACACCGGACTTCTTGTCTCTCTTGTTTTCCCTTCTTCATATCCTATAGTTGTAATGTTAGGGTAGCTAACTGGGTCTGAATCTGAGACATCCCAGTGCTAGTTTCTCTAATTGGTGAAGCTTCTAACTTCATCGCAATCTCCAAGGCTTCTGCCTGCGAAGCCACTTTCTGTTGCATCAATGGCAGTCTGATATGGGGCAACAGCGCGGCTATAAACCATTCTTGGTGTTGTTGCGGTGCTATGACAAAACTTACTTGGTCCAATAGTGTCTTAAATTTATGGTCAAATTCCCAAACCGTCTCATTAGGTTTTTGCTTAATTTCCTTTAGTTCTGTTATACATTGGGATTCTGACTTCGGTTTCTTGAACTCACTCAGTAGTGTGGCCTTAATCTATGCTAAGGTTCTTTGATATCCAATAGAATACTTCATGAACCAATTCAAGGCTCTATCTCTAAATGTGGTGATGAGCTGTGCTTGCTTCAAAACATCATCCTGAACTTGCTTAACACTCCATACGGCTTCACATAGAAACCAATGTTGCTCAGGGTCTTATAGACCCATTCCTTTGAATATCGGCACCTTAATATCATCAGTCATCCTTCTCCTAGGTGGTGTATTGTTCTGCGAAGGGTTTTGAGCGGCAAAAGTAAAGTTTGTATTGTGTGAAATGTTCTGAGATGGGATAGTCGGATTCAGAAAGGTCTCAGTCAGGATGATCTGAGTACTCACTCTCACGGTGTTACTAGTATTGACGCTCTGAGGATCCGAAAAATTAACAACTGGGGAGTTATGAGCTGACGGAATCTGAGAAATAGGATGCATGGTACTTGCAACCGGCAGATTCTGTGGTGTAATAGGCTGATAAGTGGCTGACAGGGGTGCGGTCTGATTATTAAGTTCACATGGTATTTCGGTCTCTACGCGGATTTCATGCGGTCTAGGATTTTTCTCAGTAGTATACTTGTATCTCTTTCCACTTCTCAAATTATGGGTTTCTTCGTCAAAATCACTATAGATGCTATTGACCATTACAGATTCAAAACTTCTAGGATTCTTTACTGCATTTTTAAAACACCTTTCTCAGCTAAAAGCATTTTAATATATAAACTCAAATTGTTCAGGTACTTACCTATGAAACCTTTGAAAAATTCTGCTTCGGCTACGCTGTAGGACTTTAGGGTGTCCACAACGAACTCTGTCACGAAGCTTTCTGGGATACTGTCAACCCAAAATTCGACTGCTCTCGAAAATGGACTATCTACTGCTTTGAGCCTTGCAATGAGCTCTAGAGTCCACTCGATCGGTATTTCTGGTGTGAAACAGTTCTTGCGCTCTGCGAGCCTTGACAACCACTTGTTTCCAAAAGATGCCCAGAAAATTTCGTGAATATCCTTCCACAGGTATTTGTTCAACCAATCTATATCAGAGAGATGCGGATCTCTATTTTCCTTCCTAGCGAAGTCTCTTTCTATCTTATCGCACCAAGCCCAGATTTCTTTCTTGTCCAGATGCCAAATTTCTGCAATCAACATAACCTTTTCTTCCGAGCACATCACTTCTTTCAAGCGCGGCAACTCATCACGGATTCTTAGTGCGGCAACGGAACCATTTGTTGGCTTACATAACTGTCTTGAGGTTTTCTTATAAAGACCCAGGTTCTTCACAGTTCAAGGAACCAACAAAACCCCTTTTCATCGGTCCTTTCGGTAACAATCTGCGAACAGACTAAGGTCTCACCCGAGGTGAAGTAATGGGGGAGTTGTGGAATCAGGTTTCCACAAATACGTGATGAGTGCTTAATCAGATCTGATGAACAACAAGTTGCGAAGCTCGCGCTATGGACTGGGGACTGCACGGAGCTTAACCCCTTCGCGTCCAAGACTTCTACAAGTCGGAGGCTTGTGCAACTTGCGCATCCAAGGACTGCGCGGTTCGGCAGAAGTTCGATAACAGGATAGCGCAACTGACAACTGCGCTCCCTCTCTAGACTCAACCAGCTTCAGCAACCTATACTTAGCATTTTACCCATTTATCAATTGTCGTAGTTTATTTTATGGCTTATGCAATATGACGAAACACAAAATACTGCGCACTTCTGGTGCTGCGCTTCACGAGAGTTGTACTGTACGAATTCCACTGACTTAAGCATCTATCCAACCGACTTATACATTCACATACTTAGACATACTATGCATCTAGCATTCATCCACATATGCAAAACTTAACATATTATTCCCATCTCATTCCTTATGGCAAATACATATAAAAGTAAACACATAACTAATAAGCAAGATCTTAAGCATTCATTGTAAGCAAATAACTGATGCAAACATGTAAACAATCACACAACACAGGAATTTAACATGGTTCACCCCCAGGATGGGAGCTATGTCCACAGGAACTATTGTTGTATTAGTCTTTTGGGAAGGGTACAACAGTTCCAGTCAGTGCACTCAGCTGCAGACTCTCTTCTCTCTCAATAGATCTCTGCGCACACAACTTGCAAAGCCTTTCCAATGGCTTTCAGCAATACAACACGGTATCACTCAGATTCAACAATTACAATTCAACATTAACCCTTTCCCTTACAAAATGGTGCCTTTTTATAGATCATGCCCGTAGGTCATGTCTTTACAATACACAGGCAAAAACCCTAAGGTTTCCCAAAACTATCGCGGTTTTCCCCTAACCAGACTATCAGGCGCTGATATCGACTCTTTCGTCGTGGCCATCCTCAGCGCGTGGTCACGTCGCTTTCAGCGTGCCCTAACGACCGCATGTCGACTGTCGCTTTCACTTGTTCGTTCCTTCTCTAACGACCTTATGCAGCCGGTTCATATTGTGCTTCCTCCGCGCGTGTGAACGGTCGCTTTCCTTCCTCCTTACTCCTTACCCACCTACTTGGTAATCATGGAGTTTCTTAACCAAAAATAGGTCGCTTTCATCCAGACGACCTTACCTTCGTTCTTTACCCAAAAAAGGTGCCATGCTGGCACTTTGCGGAACCGGTCCTTAGCTGTGCGATTCCCATCATGTTGATACTACGCTACGCTCACCTCGCAGCTCCCCAAAACTGACTTGCGCTGAAATTCTTCAACCGAACTGCGCTTAACTTCACAGTTCCAAAACTTGACTTGCACAAAAATGCCCCACTTGGGCCAGGCCCAACAATTCTCACTTGATGATAATTAGACCTCAAGTCAATCTTTGACAACACTTTGTATCCCTTCATTTGATCAAGCAAATCATCAATTATGAGCAATGGGTACTTGTTGTTTATTGCCACTTTATTTAGCTACCTGTCATTAATGCATAGGCTTAAAGTCCCATATTTCTTCTTGACAAATAGCACTAGTGATCCCCAAGGAGACACACTTGGTATGATAAACTGCTTGTCCATTAATTCTTGTAGTTGCATCTTTACCTCTACCAATTTCGGCATGCTCATTCTATAAGGAGCTTTAGAAGCTAGGGATGCCCCTATGACAAGATTGATTGTAAAATTAATGTCCCTTTTTGGTGATAGTCCTAGCACTTCATTTGGAAACACATCTTTGAACTCTTGCAACCATCGATAATATTCTAGCTTTGATCCTTTGTCCTCTAATGTATCGGATACATGGACTGCATATAGCTAGCAGGATTTCTAGTAAACTTCCTTAACTCCAAGGCTAAAATCTACATTATTGAAACTTGCTTGGGAATCCCTTTCACCATTTTTTTCCTTCCCTCTTCATCATGTATTCAAGGACCTTTTCATAGCAATCTACCTTGGCTCTATGCTTTTCCAACCAATCCATACCAATAAGAGTATCATATACCAGTAGAAAAATAGGTGATAAATGACCAGGTAACCAAAAAAGTTGGTTACGATACGAAATAAATGACTAAACCACCAAAAAACTTGGTCACTACAGTGTTTTTAAGTGAAATATGACCAAATTTGAGCAATTGTAAATGATCGCAACTAAAAATGACTAATTTAGGCATGGGATAAAAAAAATATGACTAATTTAGTCATGGAATAAAAAATATGACTAGACAGTCTAAGGTAATAATTATATAAGATGTCATGATTATCAAATATCTCCTTATACATCACACAAATTAAGAGTGTCTATATATAATATAATATAGGACTTTATAATTATATATAGCATGTTTCTATATGTCTTTAAATATGTCAATATTATATGGGATCAATATGGTAGGACATTCAAATTTACTTTTGTGAGGATTCCATTCAACTCTACGGGGCACTCCATCACTATTTCACTTACTTTTCTTTTTGCTCATGTGGCTAACTGAACTAGCCAAGACTTATTATGCTTCATTTTTCAAATAGAACAACTTTCAGCCACCTTTGGAGTAACATAACTATGAGTAGATCCTGGATCAATCAAAACATAAATAGATTGCTTAGCAATCTTACCTTTAACTTCCACTATTGTTGATTGCTGGTTTTCCTAATGGTCATCCAATGCTGCATAAATTCGAGAATTCTCCCTAGCCATATCCTCCACTCTAACTGCTTCTTCTAAGTTATGTAAGCCTCAGGGGTTCTCTCTTCGATGTGGACATCCTTTAAACATGTGGTTTTCTCCACATCCCCAACACTGAAGTGGTCCTTTTGGTGATATTTCTACTGCTATTATTGGATTGTTTCCACTTCATGCTTGCTAACCTTGTTGGAAATTGCTTGGTTGATTTCTAAATGGTGGAGGCTTGAATCCATTTTTCCTTTAGTCAAATCTTCCCTTTGGATTTCCTTTCCATTCTGGATGAACTTCTGATTTTCCTTTGCTTTGCTCATAGCAATGCATTTCCATTCTGATGGCTTCGTCAAGGATTGATGGATTAACAAACTCAATCCTGTCTCTGTAGTTCTAGAGCAGACTTCTAAGGAAGATTTGAATTTTTACCCTTTTATATTTGATGTAATATACATGCCTCAACATTTCCAAAATCTTATGGACATGTTCTTCCATGGACTTATGTCCCAATTTTATTTCATTCAACTCCTTCCTTGTGTTGACATAATACATGACAAATAGGTATTTTTCCTTGAAATACTTTTTAAATCGCTCCCAGTTGATCCTTCTTCTTTTTTATTCCCTTTACTTGCATGAGGTGCTCCCAACAAATTGAAGCTCAGCCATAAATATTGTAAATAGAAATTCTAGCCTTTTCATTTCCTAATTAGTCATGAATTTGAAAATATTTCTTCATTCCAAGAAGCCATGCTTCTACTTCCTAACCTATCTTACTTTCTCCATCAAATGTGGGTGGCCTTGCCTTTCTGAATTCTCCTTGTGGGGTCCTTTTAAAAGTCCTTCTTCTTTCAAATCTAATGGAGGTATTCTTTGGGATACTTCGAGAACCTCGAGAATCACATGACTTACTAGAAGAAGACCTTGACAAAGATACCTTGTGTGCTCTGCTCAAAGAAACATTTCTTGGACTTGGAGTCCTCTTCCTAGTGCAACTTTCTGCACTTCTTCTTCCTTAACCAATATTGCTTGGTTTAGATCCAATATGATCCCTCTTTTGAATATATTTAGGCTCTAAAGGATGGCAACATCAATCTGGTTCTGCTCTTCTTGAGCCTTGATCAACCTCTCATTAAAACTTCTCATTGTCTCGACCAAATTTTGGGGAGTGATCTACTCTCTCCTCCCATTAGATTATGTCTCGGCATTTCCCTCTTGCATATTTTCTCCTAGGAAATCCTCATCACGTTCATAGGGTTCCTAGGCATCATTCATGATTACCATGTACTTTTGGAGACTTTTTCCATTGCCTAATGCCCTCTGCTACAACTGTTCAAAGATTGTCAACTGCAAGCATTGTGCATCATAGAGATATCTATTAGGAATCTTAGTAGTAATTGCAATGATACACAAAAATGTTATTATTTAATAGAATTAGTCTCATGGAATAATTCACAGGGTTCCTAGGTCCTTTTCTATTCCATTTATGCATTTTGGAAACTACTCCTTATTGACAATTATTTGTCAAATCAAGGTTACAAGCACTTTTGTGTTCGAATCTCAAAAACATCTAAATTCCTCATTTAGAATCGGATTGTGCACCCTTGTTCCCCCCTGGAAAATATTTATGACGCCTATCTCCATGCTTTATTCCGATCTTGGATATGAAAGTTACATCCTCACAAATTTTTTATTTTCCCTAATTCTGCACTTTTTCTACAGATGCAATTATCTTTGAAGAGCAACTTCAGCCATTTGTAGAAGAAAATATAGCAAGAACTAGAAAATATTTTCTGTAGGGCATTACTAGTACATATGACAAGGATCAATCAACAACTTTTAGATCTCTGATTTGATGCTCTAGCCAACTTCTATAAAATTCGGGGTTTGACTACTTTTGACTTTTGCACTTTTTCTCATACTTGGATTTTTTTGTAGTTCTTGTATAGTTCATGTAGCTCACTTATCCTTGATTTAATTACAAGGAAATTCTTATAATTTTCAATGTCCCAGGGGATGACGAGGGTCAAGGGGGCTTTCCCCCTTGCGGCTTCCTTGTGGAAACCCAAAATTGAATTATGGAAACCCATGCTTTTTCTTAATCGTTGGCATGGGATCAAAACTTCCCTGTCGTCCTTTCCACGTGATTACCTCATGGAAAACCCCACCATGGAACTCCAAAGTAGAATCATTGATGCCTCGCGGACTTTTCCTCAAGAGAAAATTGTGCACTCCTACGGATGTGCACTAATGACCACCACGGACCTCTCCCCACTCACCTAATCCTCAAGAAAAAAATTTGTACCCCTGCGAATGTGCATAGATGAACATCATGGACCTATAATCCACTGTGCACATGGAATTCTCTTTGTGGTCCTTGTAATCCCAATCTTCTTATCTACACCTTGTGGATTCTCTCTATCGCGCCCATGCACTTCTCTCCGCTGCGCCCGCAGACTCTTCTCTGTGGCACCCCTGTGAACTCCTATGAATGACACCCCCATGGAATCTCCTCCATTGCGCCTATGTACCTTCCTCCGCAACACTCACAGACCTCTTCTTCGCAACACCCCGTGGACTCTCCTTCGCCACGCCAGCAAACCTTCTCCACGGATTCCTCACTGACTTCTCTTCGTTGTACCCCACGAACCCCTCTCTGTGATGCCTACGAATTCTAGATGTATGCTACCCGCATGTCCCTCCGATATGGATAGTCCTTGTCATACCCCTCTTTCCCACATAGCACGGGTGGGGTCCACCTTGAATTTTTTCCCCAAATTTTCATATTTTCATAAATAAATTTTTTTTGTTTTCCTCCATTTATGATATATATTTGTTGCATAACATAACAGAAATTCATGCCACTGCTAGCTCTACGAATTCCGAAATGTTTCCCCAAATTTCCATAACCCACTCTTCTACTCCTATTGGTAGAATCACAGGTTCAATTCTCGGGCTCCATTGAACACCAGTCGTTAATTCAACCCCACGATTTTTACCAAAATGTTTATCAACACTTCTTATGCATTTCTAATTTCCTACTTGTGAGTGTGGATTTTGGCCCAAACAGCCCCAATGCTACACCATTAGCTCTGATACCACTATGTCACGTCCCCTCCCATCAATCCAACCAACAAAGGGGACATAAACGATTTATGGGGTTCTAAATTTCACCCCATGGGCATAATACAAAATTCATGAAACATTAAAAAATTTAAAAAAAATTACGTGCAAATACATAATTAAAATCATATTGGAAATAAATATATCCACACACCGCATGCATGTACCAGCATAATTATCACATGTATAACATTAAAAACAATGCACATACAAATACAACAGTAAATTAACAAGTAAACACTTATCTTTTCAATGAAGTTGCCCGAGCTACTAGTTATGGAAGAGCAACATTACACCCAACCGTAGGCACTCTATCCAGCACTTTATCTCTCTATTGAGATGCCACCCCCAAGATGGGATATTTATCCACTAAGGAGGAGCTACATAGGCTCACTCACAGCCACACAAAGTCAATTCTCAGGCTAAGTCAGCATAGCAGCTAGATTTATCAAGCATGCAGAGAGATGAAGAAGGAGAATTCTAAGCCAATGAGCTTAACCACAAAGCTACAGGCATATCAAATAGCTTCAAAAATCTTTGGCACCCACATTACCGACCACACCCAACATAAGGAAGTACCCCTTATTTGCTACACAATCCCTCAAACACCACCTTCCCTCCAATGTTATTTAGGGTGGGAATAGAAAAATCTAAGTTGTTAAACCTTCATATATTTATTGCCTTCATTGTGTTTATCAAGCGGTTCAAACCTCTTATCTCTCTCTCTAACTTCAATTTTCTATTGAATTTTCTTATTTCTAGCCACACGAATTTCAACCACGAAATTCAATTTCCAAGCTCCCAAATCTGGCTTTTCCCACATATTTTTGGGCTTTTGACACTCTCAAATTTTCCCCAGGGTTGATACCTATGGATTCTCCATTGGATTTCACAATCCACATGAGTTTCTAGGCATTTTTTACACACTAAAACGTGGCTTTTCCTCTGGTTACAATCTCTGTTATTTTTACTACTGGGAATGCACAACTTGCTGAAAATTTATGAGTTCGATTGCCCAACCATATAATGGGGATAAAGGGAAATGAATTCCCGTGAATGAAATTGACTTATGGGTACATAAAACTGATCCCATACTCATCTATACGAATTTATGGGTTCATCCCATGCCCCATTAAATTCATGAGTTGAATTCTCAATAGTCTTCTTACAACAAAATTAAAGATCGGCAAGGAGGTCCACTTGGGTGGTTGCTTGCCATTTATGACACGTGGGTTCTCAAGATGACACTTGGAATTAAAGGATTTAATCCCACGCACCCCTCTCCTCTCCCTAGTGGATAAACATAGCCCCTCATTTTAGTTGCTTCGGAAGCCAGCTCTTAGACTTCTATTTGCATAGTAAATATTTACATTGTTTTTAATTTTTCCATGGCTGACTAGCACATACCACAAAATATAAAATACTTGCTTTATAATCTAGGCATTCTCTATTGGATCCTTGGCCGTGAGTTCCACACAAGGATTCATACATCGCATATTTACAATATTTACATATCAAGCCAATACATTCCAGGGTCAAAATGGGGGTATTTCACTTTCTTCTTACTTCGAGCGGGAGAATAAAGCATAGTTACACTAGCTAAGGGATGAAGGTGCCCAGTAATCGTTTGCCCAATGCATCCTGCAAGACACGAAAGCTAAGTACTATGCATTTAAAGCTTACATTTAAACCTAAGACACAATGACTGATCCAAACATGTTATCTATTATGCTATTAAGAAGCTTTGCATATTGCTACAATTATTAGTTTGATAATGCCAAATCTGATCAAGTGCAAATGTTTCTTTGCATATTGTGTGCACAAGAATTAAGTGATCTCGTTACTAATTCCAACTCTCTACTTATTGTTTTTTTTTTCTTTTTTTTTCAAAGTGGTTCACACCCCATAGATCTTGCTACATCCATGGATCCAAGCCAAGGGGGGCTACCCGAAAGGGCATCACCCCTTTCGACATTACTTCGATCCCTAACCTCGAAGGACCCAGAGAATTGAACCCTCGGCCTCAACCTTATGTCGTCTTGGTCCCAGAAGATCCAACCAACTGAGATACCCCCTGGGGCTCTGCTTGTTGTTTCTATTACTACCTGCACTCATACCCAACCAACAATGGAGCTATGCATGTAATTCTTGATTGTTCTTTTCCTGTATACACCTTCTTCCCCACGAGTTCTCTCTACTTTCTTGGTGTCAAAGGCTTTGTTTGTAATAAATTAAAATACAAACCATTTATCATAAGCCCCTTGTTTTTCTTTAGAGTTTGTTAATCCTGAGCATTACTAGAAGCCAAAGGTAGGCTTGGAATTCGTGGAAATCACAGACTGGCAGATCTTGCTCAAATTCAACAATGGAGGACAACTGGGGTAAGTGTTTCTTCACTGTGCATTAGCAATGCTCGCATCCTTCTCATTCTTCTCGTCTTTGTTTTTGCTTTGAATGCCTCTTGATTCAAATTTATTTATGTCGATATTTATTGGAAGTTAGTTATCTATGTTTAAAGGATTATTGAACAATGCATAGGTTTAGGGTATAGAACGTTGAAGGTTGGCAGTGTAAGGATATTCATGCTGCCCTCTTTCTTCATTCCATTAAGAAGATCCATAGCCCATAGCCATTTTTTTTGTGTCTATCAACCTTCTTGATTTTTTTCTATTCATGGTGGGAATTATGTCTCTATGAACTCTTGAATGACAAGTCGTTTTACTTTACAATTTTTTCTCACATGAAAGTTTACCAATTCATGGGGAATTTTCATGGGCAATGTTGGAACGTTTTATAGTCTATATAGTTTTGTTGCATTTCATATTGCATTGGGCTATAACTGGTCTCTTGCTTCTCGTTACAGGTCAAGTGAAATAAGTGAATTTCGTATCCAAAATAGGACTATGCAAAGCAAGCATGTACACTAAAAACAATGGGTAGCATTAAGACCTGAAAGCAATACAACACATTGCTCAACAAACATTTTGTTGAAATCTAAAAGACATTGTTACCCTCAAAGTTAAGCCATGCCACTCCACATTTTTATTGTCAGGCAATTATATATCCAATCTACCTTCCAATGATCACTACTCAATATTGATGAAGATCCTATTTTCTTTTCTACACGTCTTTTTTGCTATTGGGTATACAACTAAAAATGAGAGTTACCCTTATGTTTGCATTTATAAAGGAAATCAAACTTGTTACAAGTCACATTGTAAGACTAAATCGGAATGGTCCATCTAAGGCAGTGTGATAATTGAAGTGTATTAAATTGTCCTTATCGGAATATGCTTTCTATAGTTGAATATGGTGAAAGAAATAGCCATTTGATCAAAATAATATATGACCACATGCCAACCAACCTAGCTTAGACCCTCGAAGACCCACCTCAGACCCTCTTGTTGTGCACATCACCATTTACAACCCAAGAGAGAAACACCCTTATGTAGGGGTAGTGCCCCACTATCGTGGGGAAAAGCTATGCAGAGTTGGAAGAGCTTGAAAAAATTTAAATCAAAGCTTCCTATCAACATATAAATAAGTAGGGAGTTATAGTTTATTACTGTTTCCAAAAATCCACTTTATAACAACTAAATTATGTAACTATGATATGTATGAAAGTAAAAATATGTTGCCCACGGGGAAATGGAACATGTCCCTAATATTACAGAGTTTCATCTTCACAATTGCAAGTTGTGGCGACTTGTTAAGCAGATAAATTATGAAGACCTTGGGTTATAGAGTCATGTTTGTACAAATTAAAAACTAGGAATTTATTAGTATCTTTTTACACCTCTTCTTTACAAATATGATTTACAAATACTTTTGACAATTAATTATAGATAGTAATTGAAAATATGGTATCCAAGTAACTACTTCAAATCAACAAAGCCAAACAAGGAAATCAACTCAAAGCTCAAAGTAACCTGAACAAATCAACTCAAGGCAACCTTAACATCATCATCTTAACATCAACTCAAAGGAACCTTAACAACATCAACTTGTGAACTCAACACCAACTCGTCAACTCTTGAAGAACACAACCAAATTGGTTAACGCGACACTCTAAACTAAGCTTTGCATTTGGAATGATAAAGCACTCTAAACTAAGCTTTGCATTTGGAATGAAAAAGCACTCTAAACTAAGCTTTGCATTTGGAACAAAAAACTAAGGCAATAGTTTAGAGGTTATGGTTGTATGGTGGTAAGGTGAAGGCGGTGGTGAAGCAGTGGTTCCAACAGGCCTTGGTTATGTATCCGCATTAATGCAACTATGTGGTTAGACCTCGAGAAGTGATATCATTAATGGTGTCATTAAAGATTATTTCATTGTATATGTTAAAATGAAAAACAAATATTTCATATGTACAGAGTCTCCACAATTGGCCTATGTCAAAACTTTGCTTTATGTACTAGCCAGAAAGTAGGAGCCTGACAATAAGACTACAGATTTTTAGACCAATAAGGTGTGGGATAAATTGTGGGATAAAGAAATGTATATACAATGAAAATAAATTATTTTAGTTTTCCTATGTACAACATTAAACTATGTCAAAAAATTGAAAGTCAAAAAATGAATCAATACAAAGTCAAAGTAAATGAGGATTATGGGATATTAACTCTAATGTAACTGAATCGTTGTATAGCAAGATCTTGGTATGTGGTGTTAACCAAATTAGGAGATTTTTAATGTTTTGATAGCTTGGTTGACTATCTAGTAGAGCAGAAAATAGCAGTTTACATCAATACTTATTATGAAGAAAATATATGTAACTTTGATTCTCTATTGAATAGCAAGTTACAGTTTCTTTTTTTTTTCATATTGAAAAAAAAGTCAAAGTAAATTGATCACAATATTACCCTATTACAAACCAAATATAACAATTTTATCCTTGTTTTTTTCTTGTTTGCTCGAATCTCCCTGACTTGTGAGAGTGGCATGTGGTCTAAGAAACCACAACCCAGGGGCATCTAAGCCATCAAAATCACCCGGGGATCACACCCGGCCTGGACCGCACCAGCCTCAACTTGACTAGGTTTTTGGGTGTCGCCTCCCAACTAAATCACCCCTGAGAGAAATTGAACTCGGGTCGCCTTGCTGACAAGACCTACACTTTAACCAAATGAGCTAACAAAAATTGACAACAATTTTATCTTTGTCATTATTATAAACATCACACAATAACTACACTCCAGAAACCAAATAATAAAATGTAAACATCACGCTAACCGAAAGCCAAAAACCGTAAACATGACACTCTAACCACAAGCCAAAAACCAAATAATGAGTATATTGTATCTATATTTTATGGAAAGGAATTTTGAAAACATATTAAACGCATACATATTAAAATATTAGTCTTTTCACAAAAACATAATTGCGCCGAGTGAAAAGAGGTGCTCTTCAGCCCAGTATGGGGGAGAAGTTGTAACATGTGTGAGTGTGTGATGTGACGTTACATTTGTTACTAACAAAATAATTAAAAAAATTCATGTCGGCTCATAAAATAAAAAAAATCATGGAAAGTATTTTAAAAAAATCCATGTTGGTTCATAAAATAAAATATTATGAAAAGTAATTAAAAAATAGATATTCATTTATAAAATATAAACTTAAAACTTAAACCTGGAATCAAATTTCTTGAGTTTAAATTTAAAAAAAGAAATACACCTCAAGAAATTGGATCTCTTTCAATGTTTGATAGATACGGGTTTAAGATGGATCTATGCCGGTATCATTATCAATGGTTGTCCTTAATGGTTATCCTTATAATGTTAGGATGCTTTATGAGTAACAAAAATATATATGAATATTCTTATAAAGGAATTTTGAAAACATAGTGAACGCATACATATTAAAATATTGGTCTTTTCACAAAAACATAATATCATTATCAATGGTTATCATTGTGATTGGTCTTTACATAATATCATTATCAATGGTTGTCATTGTGATGTTAGGATGCTTTATAAAGGAATTTTGAAAACATAGTGAACGCATACATATTAAAATATTGGTCTTTTCACAAAAACATAATATCATTATCAATGGTTATCATTGTGATTGGTCTTTACATAATATCATTATCAATGGTTGTCATTGTGATGTTAGGATGCTTTATAAGTAACAAAAATATATATGAATATTCATAAGAATTATGAGGATATAAATTTATTTACTTAATTTTTTATCTTTAAATTTTTTGGAATGTAGTGAATTAATTATAAATGTTTAACATTGTAGGTTTTTATTTAAAAATATATATAAATTATAGCTAATTTTGTATTTTGTTTCTGAAATAAGTTGAAAAAAAATTCAAATTTTAGTAAATATATATTGTTTATAATAAAATAAGACGAACTGATTAGCCACAAGTCCCTGTTTTTTGATGTTTATTTTTTATTGATTAAAAAAATAAGTATTTTTCGTGGGTGCTAGCCATCTTGACATAGAATTTAGCTTTCACTAAACCATCGATAGAACAATTAAAAAAAATTCCCTTCATAAAATCTCTTACATAATGATTACGACAATGCATACTAAATTACAACCAATTAGTAAATAAGTTATTTATAAATTAATTAATCAATGACATTATACATTCAATTTGGAAAGTATAATAAAAAAATTGAATATGGTCATGAGTGAAAAGTATAATAATGCCTTTTTTTAATATATTTACTGAGTACATCATTTTTTTTGTTATCTTTACTTTTTTTAAATAATATATAATTTTAGGATTCTATTCAATTAGGATAATACATGGCAAACTAGAACCAATTAATAAATAAGTTGTTTATAAATTAATTAATTAATGATACTAAGCATTTAATTTGGCAAGTATAATAGAAAATCTGAATATGGTCATTAGTCAAAATATATATATGTTTTTTTATGTTTTCTAAGTATATAAATATTTAGTTATCTTCGACTTTTTTAAATAAAAGATATTTTTTAATTTATAAAAATTTTAACGACATGCATGTTTTTTGTTTTATTTTTAATTATGTTTTTTTAAACTGGAACGGTTATAATTATTTATTTGGGTAACGGTTGGGCCGCAACCAATCAACCAAGATTATAAATAATCAAAAGTCCACTTGGCGTTGTTACATCTTATCCGGATCTTACAAAACAAGTGATCAAGGTAAGACCATAGTTACGGAATAGGAATCCAGGAGGGTGTATCATCATTCCTGGTGTATATTCCTTGAGATAAAAGACAACCCTTGTTTGCTTTTTCATCTGCTTCATTATTTGAGCCTCGCAGGACGTGGAAAAAGAAGGAGGAGGTGAAGTCTTGCAGAACATAACGCAGCGTTTGCAGGGTCTTGTTGAGCATCGGGTTGCTGAAATGGTCATCCGAATTTAGAATCTTTATCAAGATTTCAAAATCTCCAAAAACTTGTATTTCTTTGAAACCATTTTCTTGGGCAATCTGACATGGTTTTAGCAGCGCAAGAATTTCAGCGTGGTTGTTCATTCACTTTCCTAAACCCTAGCTGAAGCTGTCTTTTCTAAGGTCGTCCGATGAATAGATCACACCGCCAGCTCCTGCAATCCCAAGATTTCCTTTGAGGCACCATCAAAAAAGGCCGAGGCTTTACCCTGATTCCTCCACCATTCTTGAAAAACTGCATTTGGATCTCGGATTCGCCACCCTGGATTGTTGAAGGGACGAACAGAGGTCCTTTTTCTGTCCCTAAACAAATAAGTGCCCAGCTATTTTTTTTCTTCAGGGAGCAGGGAGTTGTAGGTGAAGGAAGGGTGATTAATCATTGCCTCCTACATAATTGCCTTTGCCTTTGCTGCCATGATCGGGGGAGAGTGCATGGAGTTGTTGAAAATCTGCTTATTCCTTGCCAACCAAATTTTCCAGCAAACATATTTGGGTAAGGCTTGCCAAATTCTGGTCCATGAGGATTTGCTTTTGAGCGTAAGAGGGTACCTTGCCTTCCAAGTGGAAAAGAGGGTGATCGCTGTGATTTGAGAAGGGACAGTTGCATAGAGGCCGAGCAAGGTAAGATACCAAACTTCTTGTGCAAAAGGACATTCCACAAATAGGTGGTCTGAGGTTTCAAGCACCATGCAACACAGAGAGCAGCAATGAGGGCCTGTAATTCCTCTCTTTAACAAATTTTCACATGTTCAAATTTTTTTATTTTGGGCAGACCGAAAGTGTCCCACACTTGTTTCCAGAAGGAGGCAGGATGGATCAACGCATGATGAGTTTGGAGGGCTGCAAATCCTTGAGCAGCGGTATAGATACCTGACTTACCCCAACCCCATTTATCGGGTAGTTGTAGATGGACCAGAGCTAATCTCGTCAACGCCTCAAGAAGGAGGCTCTTTTGTGCTTGCAAGTGCTTTGGGAGTCGAGGAAGAGCCCATGCCTACCAATTCCCAGAAGGATCCCAAGCTGAGATGTCTACAAGCTTAACAAAGTTGTGCTGAGTAAGCCACGACCGGATCTCGTTGATTTCAACAGAGGAGATGCGAGGAGGATGGCCCAAGATGTTATCATCCCAAAGCTGTTTTTTTATCCCATTTCCAGGGACACGATATAACAGAGATTGGAAAAAACCCAGCTCTTGTCAACAAAGGTTCCAAATCATCATGCCTTTAGGAATGTTTTTTGCCTGTAGATTCCTTAAAGAGACTCCATCGAGGTTTTCTTTCATTGCATTTGCCTCCTCTCCACAAAAAATTCTGAATCAATTTAGAAATCTGAACTGTGATCCATTTAGGTGCCAAGAGGAAGGAGGCCTAATATATTGGATAGGAGGATAGGACTGATTTTATCAGGGTGAGTTTCCCAGCGTTGGTAAGCCACTGACCTCCCCAAGCTGTTATTTTGGACTTGATCTTGCTGAGAATTCCAAGCCAGAGAGAGACCTTGTTGGCTCCCAGAGTAAGAGGAAGGCCAATATAAGTGATTTTTTCCCAAGTAGCAGAGCTCGTGAACCCCAAGAATTGGGCAATTCGAAGGACTGATTGTTGGTTCATGTTCCATCCAAACACTACACTTTTCCTTTTATTTACCAGCACTCCAGAGATATTGCAGAAATTTTGCAAAATTTAATTGTAAACCTTTGTTATTTTTTTGGAGGCTCCTCCTAGCATAATAGAATCGTCCACGAAAAAGGCATGATTGATGGGTTCTAGATCCTTCATCGGCCTGATGCCCGGGGCATTCCCAACTTGCTTTTCTACAGTCAGCGTTCTACTTAGTGAATCTTCCCTGAGGATATACAGAAAAGGGGAAAGGGGGCAGCCTTGCCTTAATCCCCTTGTGGCTTGGAAGTAATTAGTCGGCCTACCATTGACTAACGGAGCTATCCAAGGCTTTTCAATACAAGCTTTAATCAAATTAACAAATTCAATGCTAAAGCCAAAAGCAAGGAGAACTTTGAACAGGAAGGAGAGTTTTACCCAGTCAAAGGAATTTTCCATGTCTAGCTTGATGAGAATCCCTTGCTCCTTCCCTTGGTTACTAGAGTGCAAAGCTTCCTGAACTATGATTACATTGTCCAAGATGTGCCTCCCTTTGACAAGACCACTCTGAAAGGGAGAGATGAGTTTCTCTAACAGAGGCTTGATCCTATTTGCCAAAAGTTTGGAGAGGATTTTGTATGATGCATTGCAAAGTGAGATAGGCCTGAATCGATCAAAAGAACCCGGATTGACCTCTTTAGGGATTAAAGCGAGAAAGGTGGAATTAGTATTGCCTCCCACTCTGGCCTTTTGCTGAAAATCTTTAATCATTCTTAGCAGATCTGCCTTGATGATTGTCCAGCAGATTCTATAAAAGTGAATTGAGAAGCCATCGGGCCCTGGAGCTTTGTCTGGCTCCATGGACCAGATTACATTGTTCATTTCTTCCTCTGTGTATGGCTTCATGAGACTTAGATTGTCCTCATTACTGATGAGAGAGGGGATGTGTGAAAGGAAATCAAAGGTGACTTCCTCACTGCTTGTCCCTTCTTCTTTAAAAAGTTTCTGAAAATGTAGTTCTGTTGCCACTTTAATCTGCTCATAACCTTTAAAGACAGTCCTTTCTGCTGAGATTATTTCAGAGATGTGGTTCCGAGATAGGTGAGCTATGAATTGCCAGTGAAAAAAGGAAGTGTTTCGTTCCCTCGCTTTCAGCCACAAGCTTCGGGACTTAAGTCTCCAATACTCTTCTTCCTGTTGAAAGGAACAAAAGGAGGAGTTTTGGGCAGCCTGTTCTTTCTCAAGATCTGAATTGTTGATGACCTTGCTCTCCATTTCAAGTTGTAGGTCTAATAATTGATGAACTGTTTCTTTTCTATGGTTGGAAGGGGTATTAATAGGCTTTTTGATCCAGTCCTTCAGAGCATGTTTGGTGGCTTTAAGCTTCTATTCCCAGACAAATCCGGGTGACCCTGTAATAGAGGTAGACCAGGTCAACCGAACTGTCTCCATAAAACCGTCCTTTTCAATCCAAAGAGGGTTGAATCTGAAGGGGATGGGACCCAAGTTTTCTTCCTCTTCCAACTGAAGGAGGATGGGCTTGTGATCCGAGGTAAGCTTTGGGAGGATTTTGGAAGAAATTAATTTCTTTTCTAAAAGAAGCGTGCTTTGCACTAGAAATATGTCCAAGCGGGCTGAGATGTCCTCTGTCCGGAGTCTATTGTTTGTCCAGGTGTAGAAACCTTTCTTTGGATTAAAATCAAGAAGATCCCACTGTTTTATTAGCTCCTCTACAAGGGGTTGCATTGGGTCCCTACTGTTATTTCCACCTCCTTTTTCCTTTGGTTCAAGGACTAGATTTAAGTCTCTGGCTACTATGATGTTCACAGGTGAATAAACTTTTAGAAAATAAGATAAAGAATGCCAACATTCTTTCTTCTAGGAATAGATGACAGGAACATATAGATTAAAGAGTGCAATGCTGAGCTTACTTGAAGAATGGCGGAGTTCGATGAAAATCCAATGTTGGGTCTCATAGGAACTTTCCAGGTGAAACTTGTCTTCCGACCAAAGGGTTGCAAGCCCTCCTGAGGTTCCCCTTGCATCGATGGCCTTCCATGCATTTTTCTTCCATTTCTGCTTGCTGAGATCAAGAAGGGTTTCCCCTTCGATTTTAGTTTCCTGGAGCATGAGAATATCAGGAGTTTCGATTTTCAAAAGGTCTTTAACTACTTCAGCCTTCAATGGATTTCCCAAGCCTCTACAATTCCAAGAGACTAAATGCATTATTTACCAGGGATAGAAGGGATAGGACCACCCTTGGGGGGCCTAGATCCGCTGGTTCTTCCAATGGACATTTCGATGGTAGATTGGTTTCCTTGCATTTTTTGCCTCTGCTTCTTCCTCTCTTGCTTCCTTGTGATATTTTCTCCCTACTCTTTTCGAGGGCCTCTCGAACGTCTCGTCTTCCGAAGAACTAGATTTTTCTGGAGGTTTCTTCCTTGTCATTTCTGCATAGGAGGGGGAGGAGGAGCCTCCTGTTGGGGAGCTAGGAAGAGAAGGGGATGTGCCTATCTTTTCCTTTTCCACTTCAAGAGATATATTCTGTTGTTCGGGATCCACGATTGCTGAAGCTTGGGTGTCTTCTAGAGTACTGAGGATTTCGAAGGGATTTTTATTGGCCTCTGGAATTGCTAGGGCTGTGCTTCCTTCACCTTGGTGTTGCCCTGCAGAGGGTTCACTAGGACCCAGCGAAGTCCCTTTCCCTTTTGTCATGTTGTTTTATTTTATCATGGTTGTTTTTTGCACTTGAGTCCATTGCTCACCTTTCATTTTTTCCACCTCTTCTTCAGTCCTCATTTTACAATGCTGGGAAAAGTGGCCATAACCATGGCAGAATCTGCATTTAAAAGGGAGTTGTTCATAGTACAATTCTTGGATAGGTGACCAATCGGCGACCGTTAATTTTATGGCTTCCGAGAGGCCGATTTCCATATCAACCTCAACACATATTCTTGTGCAAGAGTACTGATCCTTCCGCTCTGCTCGGTCGATGTATTTTCCCAAGGTATTACCTATCAATTGTAAGTACTTCAGATTCCAACAATGCAAAGGAAGGTGAGGGAGGCGCACCCAAACAGGTATAGCCGACGACACATCCTGTGATGGGTCGAAGTCCGGAGTCCATTTGTTCAAATAGAAGCCTTGAGGGCCCATAAAATACAGACCATTCCTAAAAATGAGGTTCCTAGATTCTACACTGTCAAAGAGAAAAACGAAGAAGCCTGTACCTACCAAATAACTTATGATTCCTTCTGATGTTAAAGATCTCTAGTTTCGTTGAACCCATGCCTCTACGGCTTTGGGAGAGGGCCATAAGCCCATTAATTGTCCTATTAAACCCCTCTCTTCTAAGTTCAAAGCAAAACGACAAGATTCTTCTTCAGGTAATGCGACTATGGGGATGCTGCCCAATTTCCTGACAAACTTCTAAGTTGATTCGCTGGGTTTTCGCTTGCTGCTGGACGCTACCAGCTTTCTGAAAGCAAGGATCTCAGGCAGAGGAGGAGTAGGAGGATCGTCGGGGCCCCCTCTTGGGGCCATGGCTGAAGGCGAGGTCACAGTCGGAAGGGAGCGTGCACCAAGAACTAGCAGAGTTTTTGGCGGCAAAAAAAATGGTATGTGCAACTTCATCGATAATGCCCTAGCCACTTTTCAAGGTTTTAATTATGTTTTTTAAGTATATGAATTTTTTTAACTTTAATTATTTTACATAGAAAGAAAAAAAAAAAAAACTATTTATAAAAGTTGAAACAATAAAATTATTTGTTGCATGCAAGATTTAGTATATTGGTAGAGAGTAGCATCAATACATGATGCATGAAAAATGAAATAAAAAATGATTCATCGTAGGGAATTCATGGAGTGAGTTATGTCGTTGGAAAAGAAAATATGTGGTGTTTAAGGTAAATAATTTTATCACTGTCTGCTATGAGTCAAAAGTTGAGGATGGGAGCCATACTCAACAAGGTTGAGTTGTTGTGAAAGTTTGGTTTACATTCCATTCCATTGTTTTTATGATTCAAAATCATTACATATATCCATTCCAAGCTGCTAAAAAAATATTCCAAGGAAAAAAGCGTAATTTTATTAATAAGTAACAAAATTACATTTTGCTTAAGACATGTTTCCAAGCCTTTTCACGGTACTGCTTTTCAACCCATACAAATGTCCCATATGCGTTCCCAAAAGTCCCATATACATAGAGTTGCAGACATATTATCAAAGAGTTTTTTGTAGAACAGGATCTATGATCCGAAAAAGACCAAAAACATACTAGGTACCCGATCCGTAAATCCATGCTGAAATACTGAAATAAGCCTGAAATGTGGAGGTTCCACCAGTAGGATCATTGCTTAAAAAACAGTTGAATATTATCATCTCAAACTGGATTTGCAAGAAGGGCCAATCCATATATGAACGGTACGTGATAAAATTCAAAAAATGTTCCATTATGGTGTTCAAAGATCTTCCAATGTCCATGTGGAATGTTCAGTCCCCTTTTAGAGAGTTGATCCGCTACATCATTTCTTTCCCTGTAAACATGACGACAGGAGAAGGAATCAAAAAACCTCCAGATGTCGCATAATTACCTCAATCAATGCAATCAAATAAACATTGTATTTTTGTACTTTACTCATCCAATTGATGACATTCATGGAATCATCGAAGATCTGTAAATTTTTGCAATTCTTCTCAATGGCGAAGCAAAGGAGAAGGATTAGAGAAGAAAGTTCGGCAAAGTTATTAGTTTCACTTCCAAAACCTATTTGGATATGAAAGTAGTGAGATTTAGACAGGTGAAGAATTGGTCCTCCTCCACATACTTGGTTTTGGGAGGCTCCCTCAAAGAAATCCCATGGGCTGTTTTTGTTTATATGTTCCACAGTGACAATTCTTGTGGCAGGGGCATCCTTTTGTTGTGGGAAGAATGAGAGGATGTCAATGCTGAGATTGGTTGTAAATTCAGGGACTAAAGGGATTTCCTGGAAAATGGCCTTGTTTCTAGCCAGCCATAAGCCCGAGACAGTGAGGAGGGGGAGAGCTTGGATAGTTGTTGTTTCTGCCGTTGAGACCCAAGTTTTCCACGCTTCCTCCATAGTCGCCCCTCCCCAAATTGTTGCAAAGTTCAGTTTACGTTTTAGCTTAGCCCAAGTGCGAACAACGAAAGGACAGGTGATAAACAAATGTGAAGTTGATTCATCAGCTTGCTTGCAAAGCGCACACCATCATGGCCCTTTGACATTCCTGCATTTCATTCTCTCCCGGACTGGGATCTCATTTGCCAATGTGCACGACTTGAAAAGTTTCGATTTTTTGTGGGCATTTGGACTTCCATATGCTTTTCCACCACCACTTTGGTTCACTCGGGTGGGCGACCGTGGGCAGTTTTTGATATCCCAATCTCGGCATGTAATTACAGTGTGCAGCGGATAACCATATAATTTCATCATGAGAGTCGGTGAGCCGAACATGAGTTGTTCTGAGAGTGTTTAGGTAACCATTCCAAGCTTCCTCCAGGGCTTCTGGGATGCCTATGTCGGTAGCACTTTTCCAGCCATGTTGCCAAATTGTGGAAGAAGTTGGGTCCGCAATTTGGTCTAAATGATGAATACCTTGAAGGTGTAGGAACTGGATTAGTTGCGGCGGCAGGATATGGTGGTTTTGGCATCCCGACCAAGGATCAGATCCGAGGCGAACAAGAGTTCCATTTCCAATTTTCCAAGCCAATCCTTCCTCAATTAGGGAAAGAGAGGACAAAACTGCTTTCCAAATAATAGAGATCTCCTGCCTACTCCTAGATGTGCTTTTTATCCAATCCATAATTGAATCCGGAGCAATGTATTTATGCTGAACAACTTTCGTCCAAAGGTTATGAGTGGTAAGTAGTCTCCAAACTGATTTTGCAGCTAAAGCCTTTGCAAAGAGATGGATGTTTTTTAACCCCCATCCTCCTAGCGATTTTGGTTGTGCTAGTCTTTCCCAGTTCACCCAAGGAGTTACATAATTATCATTTTTTCCCAACCACAGGAATCTGAAGCATATTTTCCTTGCTTTGTCTAAAATATCCTTTGGTATCCAAGCTAGAGACATCCAAGATGCATGTATAGCTTCTAATATTGATTTAACCATGACCAGTCTGCCAGCTCTAGAGAGCCACCTGTGGCACCAAATATTTATCCTCTTTTCTAACTTTGCTAAGAGCCAATTCCAATCTTCCGATTTGTAGCAGTTTGCCTTTAGCTTAAAACCTAAATATTTGAGACCATCATCTATAGGTTTTAAGTCAAAAGGAAAAAGTGAAGTGTACCTTTGTATTTCGTCCTCTTCCATATTGATGATAGAAAGAGTGGATTTTTTAACGTTGACAACCACTCCTGTGGCTTTCCCGAAAAGCTCCAAAATTTCATATAATTTTTCAGCGTCCTGCACAATTCCATCGCAAAAGATGATGATTTCATCCACAAACATGAGATGGGTGACTTTGAGAGTATTTGAGATGGCTATTCCATAGAAAGAGTCGCGTCTTTTTACATCTAAAATGGCCTTGCCGAGACCTTCAAGTACCAATAGGAAGAGGAGAGGAGAGAGGGGGTATCCTTGACGAAGTCCTCTTTCAACAACAAAAAAGGGAGAAGCCGAACCGTTGATTAAAACCGCAAAAAAGGCGGTTGTGATACAACTTATCACCCATTTGATGAAAGGATAGTCAAAACCAGGTGAGTCATTAGCATTCTTAAGTACAACCAACTAACTCTATCAAAATCTTTTGAGAGGTCAATATTGATTAATGCTCCTTTAAGCTTCTTAGTTTTGATAGAGTGAAGACCTTCCTTGGCGACTCCAATGGCCTCATGAATTTGTCGGCCTTCCAGAAAACCAAATTGTTCATGAGAAATTATTTTTGACAGAATCTTTTTCAGTCCACAAGCAATGATCTTTGCTACCACTTTGTAAGTGATGTTGCAGAGTGAAATCAGTCTGTAATCCTCCATCTTATTGAGGTGGTTTGATTTCGGGATGAGTGCTATGAAAGTTGAGTTGAGGGGGGTGCATGAAACCTCTTGTTCTTGATTCCTCAACCAGCTGAAAAAGATTAGGACCAATGGTGTCATAGAGGGCCAGAAAGAATTCAATGGTCCATCCATCCGGTCCGGGACTTTTACCTTTTCAGAACTTGTGTAAGGTTTCTTTGAGCTCATCTTCCGAAATTTCTTCCATAAGTTCCCGATTATCTTCCTTTGTGATAAGCCCCGGAAAGAATTGGGAGAGGCGAATTACTTCTGCAATTATGGCCCTGTCATCTGCCTTGAATAGGGCCTTGAAATGGGCGGTGCCAAGGTTTGCCAGTCCTTCAAAGGAGGTGATTTCTTCATTATTTTCATTTTTCAGTCCCCATATAGTGTTTTGGATTCAAAGTGCTACAATTTTTATGACTGGAAATGCTTAAATATATATAATATACATACTGACAGAATTTTGTCTTGAAAATATAATACTTGCTCCCGCGTGAAAAGAACAATAAGTCTGATGATAGAGATATAATATATATAGTGACAGAATTGTTGCCTTGAAAATATACAACTTCCTCTTGAGTGGAAACAACTATAAGTCTGATTACCGATTGTATTTGCATGATGAATTTTATGTGGAATCTGTTGACAGAATTGTTATCCTGAAAATATACAGATTGCTCCTGCCTAAAACTAACTATAAGTTTGATCACTATAAGTCTGATTACCGATTTTATTTGCATGATGAATCTTATGTGGAAATTGTTGATGGTGTGATTGTTTTTCAATTACTGCTTCTGGGATTCAACTTTCTATGATTCCTTCAATGTGACAGGTTTGTGTGCAAACATTGATAGTGTTCCACCTATTTCAAGGGAATAAATACCCCATCGTTATCTTAGTGGTTGTGGTTATTGTGTAATTAAAAGATAAAAATAGAGAAGTTTAAAGTTTTGTTAAAGTGCTATTTAGCCTTTCACACATTAATTTGGCATATTATTTAATCGTCTTCGTCAGCTTCACCTCCTTTATCCGTTAACACTTGTGACAATGAGTCCAACTAGTGTAAGTGAGTGAATACAACACTTCTCTGTGTTACTAATTGAAATATGAGTTGCATGCCCAGATTCCACATATGGTTACGATGCCTTTTGCTTAAGCAAGTTCTTCCTGAGTTCGATTAACAATGATAGCTGGAGAAACGTTGTATGCATGCAAAAGCATGTGACTTTTATTTGTTAGCACTTGTTACCATGACTATCATCTGAGTTCTATTAAACTTCATTCAGTGTTGTTTTTAGTTCATCTTCTTCGATTTGCACGCATCGTCTAGAACATAGGGATATTTCCAAGCACAACAGAATCCAATGGGAGCCCCACTGGTGCATGCACATTGTGCATAAGCTGCATTAAGGGGAGAATGCAGATTTCTAATGATGGCTTGCAATGGAAATTGCAAGGGCTACCCAGGTAACATCATGTATTACTGGAGAGACAAAGACTTGAGCATTGTGCATACAGTTGAAGAAATCCTTGCTATAAGTGAGCTTATTGTAATGCATGCCCAGAATTTTGAACACAAATGATATTGAGATCAACATTGTTTGCGCATATTTACAAAATGCAACGTGGAGTCCATTATTCCTTCCCCTGGTTTCATTGGCTTCTTGTTTGAAAGCTTAACTGGAACTTAACTGGAAGTCAAAGCAGCCAGAATGATTGTCATGGGGAAGATTCAATGAAAGGGCGGAACAATTGCCATCATGAACCATGAAAGGGCATAACGATTGTCATCATGAACCATAAAAGGTCCTCCACAGTTTCAACTCTTCTTTTCTTGGGTGGCTTATTCTTTTCTTTTATGGGCTATAATTAGGCAAAACCCCAACAAGAAGGCCTTCAAATAACTTGAGGTTGAGAAGCTTAGATGTCACTTAGAGGAAGAGGGTTTGAAGCAATAAGAGACTGTGAGGAGATTATTCTCTCATAATTTTCTGAATTGCAAATCCAACTAAGATTTCTTGAGCAAAAACGTTTCAAACTTCTCTACACTCTGAGGCAATTAGAGGTATCTATAATTTTCTATTTTCTTAAGAGGAAAATGGATCATTTCTACTGGAATTTTAAATAGAATTCGTTGATTTGCTTATCCAATATATTTCTTGAATATATTGCCAACATATGAAGTTTAACATGAATAATATGATTATCTGGAAATGGACAGAAAAAATACAGTTTAGGAAATGCCTGAACTTGTATTTCAAATGATGGCATATCAAATCATTAGAATCTAGTATGCAGGAATTTACACTATCCATATCTTTGCAGATTTCACTATTTCTTCATTTCTCTCTCTTTTTACCAATTTAAGTGAATTCCAAATTAATTTCATGTCTAATTTAACCACGTCATCAACAAGCACAAACAACAACTAAGCACCATCGACAGCAGCATAGCATCATCGACAGTCTTATGGGAAAGAATCAATTATTTGTTCGATACCAGCTTAAGCAATAGCACTATAAGGCAGCACTGGAATGAGTTCATACGAACCACCTAAAGATATATTCATTGCAACTATCAAAGTGGTCTCACGTACCTAAAGATAAATTCAGTGCAAACTAATCTAAGTGATGGTTAGATTTGTGTGCAAACTAATAGGCAAAAACGACAAACCATTTCCTATAGTCCCTTCCTTCAACCCACGAGGGCAGGGACTAATAGAATAAATATATTATTTTTTTCCTTTGAAAAAAATTATATTTATTAGTAAATATACATTGTGTACATTTTTAAAATTGTTGGCTAAAGTTTAAGTTTTTGGTCAACTCATAAGAGAGAAAAGACATTTAAAAATCTCTTAAACAAAACATCTCATAAAAACCAAAATAGTCCTTCCATTTGAATCTTTTATCTTACATATTCTATTAGAAAAAAAAAAAACTACGAACAAACAACTACATATAAGGTCTCGGTACTCCAAAAGAGACTCAGAGAAAAGACAAAATTACGACTCTATTTATCTGAATTTCCCATACCTTCTTTGCATAACTAACTAGGACATAGGATGTAGAACCTCCGTTGTACACCGAAGGACTCCGTCCACAAAATCTCGCTCGATCATCAGACCAGACCAAAGCTTTAGACAGTGTATCCGCTTCTGAGTTGAAATTTCTTGAAGCATAAGAGAAGCTAATCCATTTGAAATCCTCAATCAATGACTTGATCAATGACTTTAATCCTTCAAATCCAATGTTTGAAGAGTTGGATTTTTGTTGTGTCCAATCTATGACCACTTTGAAGTTTCCAATAACCTATAAATGCTTAAATCCTTTCAATATTGCCGCATATAACAACAACCACAACGCAATGAATTCGACCTTATTGTTACTTGCCCTTCCCACCACGTATTTTAATTTAGTGATCCATGAAGAAGAGCTATACAATATTGCTCCGGCTCCACCAATTGTAGGATGCCCTTGAATGGCTCCATTTAAAGAAACCCCAAGGGATGTCAAGATCCAACTTCGACATATTACCTAGTTTTCCCTTCTTTTGCTCTGGAGAGCTCTTAAAGTCAAGAACTTGCCTATGTATAGGGTGCATAATTACCTCCGGAGGGATCCAACGATTCTCAAAGATTGCAACATTTTGAGCCCACCACAAACCATTTTCCTATATACAAGGAAGAGCTTTAAAATATGCAGCACGCTTATCTAACCAATAATATTTAACAACATCAACGAGAGATTCACCGATCCATCGTGACGATAAATTCATTTTTTTTATCTGATCCCAACACTCTTAGCATAGTTGCAGGACACTTTCAAGTGGTAAATGGATTCACCCTCCCGCTTGCATAACACACAATGACTAGGCCCTACCCAACCACTGTAATACCCTCTGGTTTAACCCCTGGACATATTGTTGTTGTTGTTATGTTGGACAAAGTGGCACAAGGTGCCTGGACTATGGTTTGCACATTATTATTATTTTTATTATGTTGAAATTATAAAATAATAAAATAAAATCAAACAATCGGATTGACCGATGCCACATAAAAAAAGTATGAGGAACCATGATGTTACAAGTAAGGGGTTGCGAGAAAAGTGTTACCATTGTGTTTGTGTCTATGTTGATGTTATACACCCTTCTTGTGGACTTGGTGGACCCTCTTGGTTGTGTACCGTCACGTGTTATGTTACACTTTGGTTTCATTTATTCCGGGATTAATTTTTATTAGTGTTAGAGTCTCTCTCTCTCTCTCACACACACACACCTAGTGCGCCCTCTTGAGTTGGGTTGGTGTGTCTCTTGGTGTAGTCTCGTGATGTGTAACTCCTATTTGGTATTTTTGGAATGTAACTCATCCCTTATGTCTCTCTCTCTCCCAATTCAAATTGCTCATGAAGGAATTTGATTTGGGTGTGTTAGCTAGTCACACTTGTGTGTTGGTTAATGATTTTGCTCTTCTGCTTGTGTGTGGCACTTATGGTTCGATTTTGGCTACTCTTTGTATGAGATGCTTGTTGGTCATTGTGCCCTTGCTGAGCCTGTGCCCAAGTTGAGTTACTCTGGAATTGCCATCGTTTTTTCCTGGAATTGCCTCTTGAGATCCTGGATTGGAAGTGATGTGGAATCCACTTGCCATTGGATTTGAGGTTGGATTGATTTCTCCTGAAAACTTTGTCCTAGAATTGCCTCCAGAGATCCTAGATTGGAAGTTATGTGGAATCCACTTGCAATTGGATTTGAGGTTGGACTAATATATTTCTGAATCTTTTGTCCTGGAGCCACTGGAATTTCCCTGGATTGGAAGTGCTACTTGCCATTGGCTTGTGGTTGGACTATTGTCCTAGAGCCACTAGAATTTCCCTGGAGTGGAAGTAGAGGCCACACTTGCCATTGGGTTGTGGTTGGACTTATTTATTGAGAGAATTTGTGGTTGAGTGCGCTCTTGATTGTGGCATCATGGTTCTGACTCGGGGGTGACCATTGCAAAGTGAGTATTGGCTTGCATTGTGTCTACGGCTAGGTGGAACGTGGCACGGTCAATTTCGGTTATGTATTTTGCAAGATAAGTGATTTATTTCATGTTTATTTAATTTATTTGGCTCTGATCTGATTTATTTATGGACTCACATGAATTGTTTGATGAAATGTATGAGCTAATTGTGGAATAAATCTCTCATGGAATTCAATCTATTTATGCAAAGTAAATTTTGTGAAGGAATTGGAAACCAGTTTTTGGGATTTTGGGCACAAAATGTTTGAGGAAATGTTGGCAGGCGGTTCGATGGGGAATTGTCGCGGTATGGCCGACACTGCAACACATCGGATGAGGGCGCGGAAGGAGTATTTTGTGTTAAAGTATACCGCAGTTGGCGGGTTTTTGGGTCACTTGGACCATATGTTATGTAACAGTGAGTCAAGTATACCGCAGTTGGCGGGTTTTTGGGTCACTTGAACCATATGTCATGTAATGTTGAGTCAATTGTACCGCGGTATGGGGGTTTTTGGGTCATTTGGACCAAGTCAGTTAGATATTTGGTCATTTGTCCATAGTGTCGGTTAGGAAGTTGTTTGTAAGTGGACAAATATTGTAATGGCAGAAGCCTATAAATAGATGAGAATTGTAAGTGTTAGAGACATACACATATGCGGAGATGATAGATAGAGATGAGACAGAGACAGTAGTTGGCAAGCTAGAAGAAGGTGAATGTATATGAAGATCTATGGTTTTGCTTCTGGTATATGGCTCACAGTAATACAATGATGATGTTTTGGTACTATCTTTGTGCAATGTTGTTATATTTTATTGATGCAATGTCTGCTTACTGTTGTTGTGATGATAAATGCTGCGATTAAGTAATATGTTATAATTCCATGTCGAATGCCTAAAGTTTCTAGTTAAGTACTGCAATAGAGTTAGTCCGCACAGCCACAACTCTCCTCCTCCCTCGGTGGAAACATGGTTCCGTCTGCTCTTCTTGGACGCCTCGGGTGAGACCTCATCCGCTCTGCGGGTGTTGCTGGGCGGGCTCAAACCTGCCCGAGTCGATGCCCAGAGAGACTGCAGTATGTGTCGACAGTGAGGCGAACCCCTGTCGACCGAGGTCGCGCTGGTCAACATATGGTTCCATTGCCGGGACCGTGTGTAGAGTGAAAGGAGGTCATGTTGTGACACCCGACGAAGCTGGAGATACAGAGCTGGTTTGATCGGAAGTTGAGGGAGTTTGCTGAAGAAGAAAGCCGGAACACGCGACTGACAGTCGATCACTAGCTAGGAAGGTATATCCACTACGGTCCACACGAATGGTTTTTCTGTGAATTCCCGATCATCCTGTACGAATGGTTGTCAAAGCTAACCTTCCAAAAGAGGAATTTCCAGGGTGGTGAGCCGACGGCTTGGACCCCGGAATTGATTCAGGAGCTACAGGAAGTCGATAACAAGGCATCGCGGGCTGTCGAAGTTTGGCTCGATAGCATCTTGGAGGGATATATCACTGAATTTGCGGTTGACACGAAGAAATCCTATAGTGAAGCTGAAAGATACTTCTTCCGAGGACCAAGGGGAAGGTTTCTGTTGTCGCTCCAACTGTCGATTAAGATGTTAATCTACGAAAATGGTATATTAAAGATGCACCTTGATCAGTAGACAGCCTGGTGGGTGGAGGTCGTGGGTACCGCGACTGCTGGAGAACGGTACATGGAATGGTAAAGGGTAGATGGGTGCAGACCATGAGGAGACTGTGAGCGAAGCCGAGGAAGAAAGTGGTCTTACAAGAGGAGGAGAGAGGTTTTGACAGGAGAAGAGGCAGAGGACAGGAGAAGGTCCTGCTGTGATTGAACCGCAAAACCGCGAAGGAAGACCACACGGGATGAAGCGACCTCATAGTCCTGATAGGGACGACCAGGCCACGCCCATAATAGAGGTAGGACCAAACCCCGGCACCAACGTACCCACACCTCCGCTCACTGACTCACAAACAACAAGAAATACCACTTCGACACCGCCAAGTTCGTCAATTCCGCAGAAGTTGATTGGTAGTAGCACGGCGACAGGACAAAGGAAGCCCAGAATGGCGGGCGATGATGCTAAGTTACCGTTGTTCCACAGAAGTGCGACAGACAACCCAGAACAGTACTGGTTTTTATGTGAAGCGGTATGGACCATGAAACAGATCACTGATGCCGATTTTAAGAAAGGACAGTTAGCCACGACTCTGCGAGGTCGTGCATTAGATTGGTTCATGAAGTTTATTCTATTCCCTGCGGGAGCCCCAGAGAAGTCGCTGGATGAGATTTGGAATGGGCTCATTGCCGAATTTAGAAGGCCTAAGTCCGAGGCTCGATATAATACTGAATTGAAGGAAATTAAGCAGTATCCCAATGAGACAGTATGGGATTTTGACCAACAATTCAAGACATTGATGGAAAAGGTTAGTTTCGATATGAGCGTTGTCCAACATAAAGAATGGTTCATTGCGGCACTGCTACCCCATATTCGGCTACCACTAATGCAGCAAAACATAACGACACCTAGCGAAGCTCTATAGATTGCAATGCGATTGGAGGCGTCACCAATTGGAGATAATGCGGTCGGGATGTCGCAGATACAGACGCAACTCGCTAACCTGACTATACAATTGCAAGATTTGAAGAAGAACAAGGAACAACGCGATGAAGTATGGTGTACGCGATGTCGAGGAGAAGGGCATACGAAGGATAATTGCCCGGATTTTCGTAATTATTTGGTGTCGGGAGCGCCAAACCCATTGAATGGCGGCAGTATGCCGTGGTGTCGCGTTTGTCACGTGTTTGGGCACAGTCACGATAATTGCCCGTATATGCAGAAAATGGTCACAACCCCGCGAAATCTTTATTGTACATTCTGCAAGTCGGTGGGTCATGATGACAAGGATTGCCGTGCATATGGGTTGCTGCAGGAGAGGATGTGTGATGCATTCTACCGCAGTAAGCTCAACCGCTATTGCAACCGCAGATGCAGTTTGCACCACAGCAACAAACCACAGCAGTTCATGCCGCAATATACTCCGATGCAGATGACTCCCCTCAACCACAGTATGTACAGCAACGCAGTATGCACCACAAGGGTAAGGGATACCACCAACACCGATGCAGCAACAGTTTAACCAACCTCAGTACCAGCAGCAGGGCGGTTACCGAGGAGGATATAGGGCTTGCGAACGCGGTGGCGGATTTGGTCATGGAGGAGGAGGACGAGGTGGTCGTGGACCTATTCAATTTATCACTATGCGGTATGGGGCATTATCAACACGACTGCCCACTGCTACAGAATCAGTGTACGTTTTGTTCTGGTAATGATCACATGGTTGAGAATTGTCCATAATTGATTGCACGATGGCAGGTTGGGAACGCTCCGCAGATACAGAATCAGGCCAGCCACAGCAACCAGTACAGAATCAGGTACAACAACCAGTACATAACCAGCCCCGCGACCACCATCGAACGCCAATCCAAATGTCAATCAACCAGGGAATCTGCAGCAGAACCAGACGCAGGTGCAAATATTGCGACTATTTCTGCAGAACCGCGACCACAAGATGCTTCGGTGGTTGTTGTCACTCGTGGAGGCAAGATGACTGGGGAAGATAGTTCACGACCACTGATTTGGTTGGCTAGTCAGAAGACGGTACCTTTCGACATTGATACGGAGTGGGAGACATTCCTGGAGGCACGTCGCACCTTGGAGAAAGACCGCGGTAAGGCTGTTGTTTGCGATATGCACCTGTCTTGATACTGCATCAGACACTAATCTGCCGCCACCACCAAGGACATTGCAAAAGTTTCTTGAAAGCTATCTGTTATTGGCCCGAGACCGGCTGCCCTAGTTGAGATTGAGGGATGGTTGCACGATTTACGAAAGGACGACAGGAGTTGGCAGTAAACTCCCTACAGCGACGAAAGACTGGCAAAGAGATGCGAATGAATATTCAGATCGGCGAATATGATGTTGACTCTGTTATCCTTGACCTTGGTTCGGATGTTAACATCTTAACCAAACAAGCGTGGCAGAAGATGGGGAGTCTCCCATTGAGCTGGTCTCCTGTGCAGCTCCGGTTGGCTAACCATGCGAAGGTAACACCCATTGGGCGAGTTTCGCGGCTCACGATCGATGTTGAGGGCATGAAGACCTATGCTGACTTCGATGTCATTGAAGTGGTTGAGGGAGGAAGCTCTTATCTGACGCTATTAGGGATTGGATGGGCTAACGATAGTGGAGTTGTAATCAACTTCAAGAAGCGCATGATGACCTTTGAGAATCGCGATTTCAGAGTCATAGCCCCATTGGATTTGGTTGAAGGACGCCGATACGTTGAACCTATAAGAGATGATGATACCGCTGGATGGGACCATGCATTCAATATTTCTGAAGATTATATTCATCCTACTGTCCACGGTGAATTGGAGTGGCGCAGCGAGAGCTCTGCGTCTTCCGACTCTGATGATGCCTTGGAACATTGGCATAACCGATTGCATGAAGTACCATTCCGGAAATGTGGCTTAGTTACGCAATCCTTATGTCGTGTTGCGACATAAACGATCACATTGCCTGTCTATGAGGGGTTGCCTGGCCTAACCACCTTTTTGACAGAATTTGAAGACCGCGTCTCAGAACCACAGCGATTGTTGGCATTGGTGGAAGCACTGAAGGCTTCTCGAGCACGCTCGTGGGCGACACATAAGAAATTCATTAATAGTTGGTCACATTGTCGAAGGTTGATGATGGTTCGGTTCGGCGATACTGAGGTTTAGCACACTAGTAAGTATGATGGCCGGAATAATCCTGGTGACCATGTGATGGAATGCCAACGGTTATGGGTTGCGCGACCCAAAGATGAGTGGGTCCATGCTTTTATCCACACCTTGGATGAAATGCCGCGCTCATGGTACACTACAGCCAAGTTGCGGCGAGACATAACAACATGGGGGGGAGTTAACGGTCTGTTTCACTCATACGTTCACTTTTGCGGATGCCAACCCTGATGTCCATAACGCCTTACAGCTCATCCGCGACGTGGTACTTCAGGTTGTTCCGACGGCCTACCCTGTCGACCCGCACACATATTGTCAGATGCAGTCTCTCATGGAGTGCTTCAACATCAGCAGTGGGCCAGAGGATGAGGACGATCCCCGGAATGTCAACATTCCCGAATCTGAAGGAAGTCGCGATGTGGTCCCACCTGCTGCGCCAAGTAATCCGTTCAGTCAACCATTGCAGCTTCGCAAAATGAATATCGGCACAGAGCCTACTCCCAAGTTTGCTAATGTTGGGGATTATTGGGACAATGAGATGATGAGTAAGGTTACTGAGTTACTTCATGAGTTTCAAGATGTGTTTCCCATGAAGTTTTCCGAAATGAAGGGAATCCTGGGTGATTTAGGAGAGATGAAGCTTCCATTAAAACTAGATGCTAAGCCAGTCCGACAGCGACCTTATCGGCTGAATCCGCGACATAAGGAAAAGGTCAAGGCAGAACTTGATTGCATGTTGGATGCTGGTATTATTGAACCTGTGGAAGAGTCCGAATGGATCAGTCCTATGGTGGTGCAGGACAAGAAAACATGTGAAGTGCGCATTTGCCTCGACTTGCGGAAGTTGAACGATGCCTGCTTACATGACCCCTTTCCGACCCCGTTTACTGATGAAGTACTTGAAGGAGTGGGTGGCCAGGAGATGTACTCATTCACTGATGGGTTCTCTGGCTACCATCAGATTCGCATTGCTAAGGAAGATCGCCATAAGACAACTTTCGTTACTGAATGGGGTTGCTTCAGTACACGGTAATGTCATTTGGTTTGAAGAATGCACCTGCAATATTCTCCCGGGTCATTGTTGTTGCATTCAAAGATTTTATTCAGAAGTTTTTGCAGGTATATATGGATGATTGGACCATTTATGGATTGATTCGTGATCATCTGGCCAATCTGCGGTTGATGCTTGAGTGATGCCGACAACACCAGATATCGCTGAACTTGAAGAAATGTATTTTTTGTGCACCGTTTGGGATATTGTTGGGTCATATCGTGTGTAAGCAGGGATTGTTGGTTGATCCCGCCAAAATTGCGCTCATTTTGGGGTTGCAACCGCCAACCACCGTTAAGCAGTTGCGCGCGACTTTGGGTCATACGGGATATTATCGCAATTTTATCAGGGGTTATGCTGCGATTACTACCCCTCTGGAAAAGTTGTTGAAGAAGGACGCGGCATTCCAGTGGAGCCCGAAATGTCAGGATAGTTTCGAAATGCTCAAGGCGAAGATGGCGTCGGCACCGATCTTGGTCTTTCTGGACTGGAGTAAGGAATTCCATGTCCATGTTGATGCTTCATCAACTGCATTAGGTGTTGTGTTGGCTCAACCAGGAGATGACGACCTTGATCATCCCATTGCTTTTGCCAGTGGAAAGCTGTCCTCTGCAGAACGAAACTACACTGCCACGGAGCGAGAAGGTCTGGCCATGGTTTACGCGCTGCAAAAATTCAGGCATTATTTGTTGGGTGGACACTTTAAAATGTTCACTGATCATTCTGCATTGAAATACTTGGTCAATAAGCCTGTGTTGGGGGGGGAAGATCTGCCGTTGGCTACTTTTATTTCAGGAGTTTGATTTTGAAGTCATCGTGAAACCGGGGCGGTTGAATGCAGGACCAGATCATTTATCACAGATTGACACAGGGGAGGAACCAACTAATATCGAAGATGGGTTGACGGATGCCCAACTATTTAAAGTTGTCACCAGCTGATCAATATTTTGATGACATCCTTCAGTTTCTGGTGACCGGCACCGCACCCGATGACTTTACCACTACTCAGAAGAAACAGTTGGTCGTCAAGGCTGTTGACTTCCAACTAATTGCAGGAGAGCTGTATAAATTAGGCGCTGATGAGATATTGCGCAGATGTGTCTTGCTGCATGAACAAGCACAGCTATTGGCTGAGGCACATGGTGGAGTAGCGGGAGGACACTATGGCTGTCGGGCGACTACCAGGAAGGTACTGCGTGCAGGGCTTTGGTGGCCCACATTACATAATGATGCGACAGACTATGCGCAGTCTTGCGATGTTTGTCAGCGAACTGGCAAGTCGTCCAGACGCGATGAGATGTCGCTGCTACCCTCAAGTGACATTGCAACCATTCAAAAAATGGGTTGTGGATTTTGTTAGGCTGATCACTCCACCAGGGAAACGTACGGGTGCGCGGTACATCATCACGACAACAGAGTATTTGTCCGATGGGCCGAGGCGGCACCCGTAGTTAATTGTTCCGCAGCAACGGCTGCTCGCTTTTTCTTCGACCACATTGTCACTCGTTTCGGTTGTCCTAGATTTTGTTGAGTGATCAAGGCAGCCACTTTCTTAATCGCACTATCAGAGCATTGACGGAGGAGTTGTAGATACAACATAAGAAGAGTACACCCTATCACCCACAGGCGAATGGGACGGTGGAGGCGTTTAACAAGGTATTGGAGCATGCGCTGACCAAGGTGTGCAATGCGAACCGCGACGACTGGGATCTGAAAATCCTAGCAGTGTTGTGGTCCTATCGCACCACATGTAAAAGGTTGATTGGTCAGACACCTTTTAAGCTGGTATATGGGAAGGAAGCGATTATGCCAATGGAGTACATTGTTCCGAGTCTACGCATTGCGGCTGTTACGGACATGGATGATGTCGCAGCATTAGATGAACGTCTAGCGCAATTGGTGCAGTTGGAAGAGGATCGATTTATCGCTGGATATCACAAAGGGGTGGAGAAGGATCGATTTATCGCTGGATATCACCAAGGGGTGGAGAAGGATCGACAGAAGGCATGGCATGATCGCCACATCAAAAGTAAACAGTTTCAGCACGACGACTTGGTGCTATTGTACGATAGCAAGTTTATGAAACATCCAGTAAAATTGCAGATGCATTGGCTGGGTCCATATCGCATCAGTAGTATTACTTCAGGAGGAGCGGTCCAATTGCAGCAGTTGGATGGGGTGATACTCCCCAAGCTGGTAAATGGTCACAGGTTGAAGCCCTATCAGTCGGGCTTGGAACAGTGCGATGCCTGAGTTGCATCAGGTAAAAAAGAAAAATAAAAAGGAAGAAGTGTGTGTGTTGCAGGTTGTTTGGTGGCCGATGGCCCACCTACAGAAGAAGGAATGCGCAAGCAGGGAGGCTTGCGCCGCAAGTTTGAAGTAGTCAGAGACACATGACAACGTTGAGACCAGGATCGACGACGGATTTGGTTGAGTACATGCAGGATTTTGTGATGATTATAGAGGATTTATGGGTACGAGGCAGTATTGTGACTACTGTCCCGCTAACTTCTTGCAACCCTGTGCCATCATCTCTATATATGATTTTGCTTACTAGATTCAGCCTGGTTACCACATGACGACGATATGTTTTGCACATGGCACGTTGGGCCGGTACGATCAGGAAGATGTGAGGAGATTGCTCAAATGATGGCACGTGGGATCTTCGGTGGCAGCATGGTTGCCACCCGCTGCGTCAATTGATGGGTTCACACACATAGATGCGAGGTACTGAGGCATCATTCCCACCGTCGTTACCTGGGAATGGTCCGGCTATAAGTAGTAGAGGCTGACCGTAGTTTGGTACAAAGAAGTCTTTCCGAAATAACGTGGTTATGCTGTTAGATCAGTTGGTGAGTTGAGTTGTGAGGAATTCCAAGGAGGTTGTGGAAATGCTTCACTTCATTTCCTGTGGCAGTACCCCAGGGGCCTTGCGAGCCCAAACGATGAGTGTCCCTGAGCGCCTTGATATGGCAGGTGCATTTACACTGTGGTATGACCGAGCCAAGGGCCAGACCAGCATGCTTAAGTACGCAGCAGTTGTTCGAAGGATTGTGCTTCTCTTGACCAATGAGATGGTTGGGGCGGTAGCTCCCTGACCATACTAGGAGCCGGTTGTCGGTGCAAAAAAAGATGTGCCAAAGTCATCTGCTCATTTCACACCTTGGTACTGTTCGTCCTCTTTTCCTTCCCATGTGTACAATTCACAGAGACTCGAGGATGAGTTCGAGACGTACATGATAGCAAGTCGGGGGCTCCCCACTTTCGGGTAAGCCTTACCGAACCGCGAGACGATGGTCAGTATAGCCGAAGGAGCAGAACCACACCACGTGCTCCAGACAACAAGAACAGTTGGTGTGTATGATGTCCAGCAATTGACGTGGCTCGAGGGCGAGCCACAAGATTGTGTTGGGGGCCTGTTGGCAGGCGGTTCGATGGGGAATTGTCGCGGTACGATCGACGCTGCAACACATCGGATGAGGGCGCGGAAGGAGTATTTTGTGTTAAAGTATACCGCAGTTGGTGGGTTTTTGGGTCACTTGGACCATATGTTATGTAACAGTGAGTCAAGTATACCGCAGTTGGCGGGTTTTTGGGTCACTTGGACCATATGTTATGTAATGTTGAGTCAATTGTACCGCAGTATGCGGGTTTTTGGGTCATTTGGACCAAGTCAGTTAGATATTTGGTCATTTGTCCATAGTGTCGGTTAGGAAGTTGTTTGTAAGTGGACAAATATTTTAATGGCAGAAGCCTATAAATAGATGAGAATTATAAGTGTTAGAGACATACACATATGCGGATATGATAGATAGAGATGAGACAGAGACAGTAGTTGGCGAGCTAGAAGAAGGTGAATGTATATGAAGATTTATGGTTTTGCTTCTAGTATATGGCTGACAGTAATACAATGATGATGTTTTGGTACTGTCTTTGTGCAATGTTGTTATATTTTATTGATGCAATGTCTCCTTACTGTTGCTATGATGATAAATGCTGCGATTAAGTAATATGTTATAATTCCATGTCGAATGCCTAAAGTTTCTGGTTAAGTACTGCAATAGAGCTAGTCCGCACAGCCACAACTCTCCTCCTCCCTTGGCGGAAACATGGTTTTGTCTGCTCTTCCTGGATGCCTCGGGTGAGATCTCATCTGCTCTGCGGGTGTTGCTGGGTGGGCTCAAACTTGCCCGGGCCGGTGCCTAGGGAGACTGCGGTATGTGTCGACAGTGAGGCGAACCCTTGTCGACCGAGGTCGCGTTGGTCAACAGGAAATGATTCTTTGGAACCTCTACTATAAAAATGATATTTCTTCCCATGTTCATTATATAATGTGTATTTTGATGGCTCAGTAGCCTCGGAATGGTTTAAGGAACTTCTCTTCGATGCTTCTACCTTTTATTCGAAAACTAGTTCTTCGATTGGATTGTTTTGCGTAGTTTGGAGACTTGGAACATGAAGTGTTTGTAAAAATTCCTGAGTGTTATTTTTATTATTATGTATGATAAATAAACTTGAAATTTGTGTGAGAATGTGAGGGTAAATCTTCTTGATAGTTCTTGGGAAATTTCTACCGAAATTCTAGATCAATTTCCAATTTCTAGCTCCTTCAATGGAATTGTTTGAGTAGATTAATGACTTTGCATATGAAGTGTTTGACGAAATGTTTGAATGATACATACCACTATTATGACTGAAAAAATATTTTATTTGGATTTGAAATGGTATTTGAATGATTCTATGAGCAGTGGATTTAATTATTCTAGCGATTCTTAGAATTACTAGTCAATTCGGATTAGTAGAATTAGCTAGTTTTGTGAATTATTTAATGGAATGTATATGGGGGGAAAGCTACAGCCATATGACTGTAGCTGACCCATGATATGTTTTCCATGAGCTACAGTAGTCATATATTTCTCTTTATTTTGCATTTGGAAAGTTGAATTGGAAACTAGGTACATTGTGGTGAAAATTGATAACTAGTTGTGGATTGAAATCTTTGTTTTCATAAAAACGGAATGCTACAACCATGTTCTCTGTTTATAACATGTTATTGTGTTGTAAGTGGCTACTTATCAGGTATGATCATTTACTTATGGATGCATTACATTTTTGTTCAGCTATTTAGACTCAGTTCCTTGCGATGAATGTTAACTAGTTTCATTGGAATTGATGGAAAAGATCACCTTATGTGCAATTGGAATGATCTGTAAATAAACATTTATTTGGATGTATGTGCATGCTTAAATATATGTATAATGGTTGTAGGTTCACTTTTTGGTTCATTGGCATGGTTGTGTGTTGAATCCGTGCAAGACTAGTTGTTTGTGTTAAATACTAGTTAACTAATCTTATGGAGTCATTTTCGTAATTGTTTTGTTTAATTAATTGGAAAATGATAATCAGGCCTTATTTACATGATATTAGGTGTTATTTAGCCATTGGGATTGATAAATGATGATTAGGTGATAAAAAATGAAGTTATGTTAATTACCGTCAATTATGCGCTAAGTGTTGCAATTAGTACACTAATTACTGTTTAATCATTATTAAGTGAAAATGACATTTTTAGGTGCAAGTAACCTGTGTTAAGGCTTGGGATGGATGCATAGTGATGTTATATAGTGTTGGATAAGCTTTCCCAACCTTGGTTCAATTTGCTTGATCAATTATGAATCTTATTTTAATTTATTTGGAATTATCGATATTTTGTCATAATTAAATTGTAGAAAATGAAATTAAATATTTATAAAATTATTTTGTTGTGCTAAAATATTATAATTAGCCCTAGATAGCTAATGATGTGTCCCTAAGACCCTTTGATAGCCCCTGGGAACATTACAATCACGCTTGTAGGCATTGTCCCAGGTGAGAAACTTATTAGAGAGGGCCAACCAAAGGGTGATTTTAGCCTTTAGAGGTCCCAAAATTTTCCATAAAAGAGACCAACACCAATGCCAATATTCCTTCCAAATTTATTTTGCTACTACCTTATATACCACTTGGTGTGAAACCACCAAAACAATATTTTTTTACCACACTAACTAGTCAGGACAATTTGAATTCTTTTTTACAAACTTTGGCTTAAAACATTCCACATAAGCCTACCACAGTGTTTTCCATTGATCCGACATATCTATTTCCTCCACTTCCTTCCATCTAAATCTACCATCATCTTCTACACAAGCATCACTAAGAAGATAGATCCCCTTTTTATGAAGAGACCTCACCATCTCAAGTGGAAGTAAATATCTGGAGTCTACACCCAACAAAGGATCAACCCCAATTATGAGATGTCTGCCGTCTCTAATACACCAAACTGTCCATTTTCCAATTAAAGGAAATACATCGATAAAATATTTCCAATCAATTGAACATGAATTTTCAATTTTTTTCTCCATTATGGACCATTCTTCAACCAATCGAGATTTAAGATATTTAGATCTCATAACATCTCCCCATAATGATTCATTAAACAAGCATTTCCATAAGTTCTTTCTTTTCGGGGCCTTGCCGAAGATATGCAGGTTCTTTAATCCCCACTGTTCAATTTTGTTTGGACGAGCTAGAATGGACCATTTAACGAGCGATATACCATCCTTTTTCCTGTTGTCGGTCCAAAAAAAACAAAGCATTTCTTCTGAACCTTATTTATGATAGATTTTGGCAATTTCGCGATTGACATCCAATTAGCCAGGATGCTCTCTAAAATTTTATGAGGACCATACGCCCACCATGAGAAAGAAAACTATTAGCCCAGACATCCACCCACTCCTCTATTCTTTGAAAAATCCACGTTTATTCCATGGATTTGTAACAAGTAGGTTTTAATACAAAACCTAGGTATGTGAATCCTTTCGATAGCTCCTGAACTTGAAATGGAATAAGAGGTTTGATATGGTTATATACATTATTCTTCTGGTTGTAGCAATAAACACAAGACTTATTTAAATTAAGTTCCATACTGATGGTTTTCCCAAAAGTTTATAAAATTTCCTTGTATCTTTCAAATTCCTATGTACACCCAACATCAAAGAGGAGCACATCATCCACGAACAATAGATGCGCAATGGACACCAAGGACGATATCCTTACTCCCTTGAGAAGACCATGACTTAGTGCTTCATTATGAGTGTGCTTAGCCCCTTTACCACCAACAAGAATAGAAATGGTGATAGAGGAAATCCTTTCCTTAAGCCTCTGGAAGCCCAAAAGAAATCAAAAGGTTCCCCATTAATGAGAATTGGGAAGGAAGCCGATTGAACACATTGAAAATCCAATTTACCACATTGAGAGACATTCCCAGCTGAATAAGAATCATTCTTAGAAAAAAAACATTTGGCTTTATTATATGCCTTCGGGAGATCAACCTTTATAACAACTACTGAAATTTTCTTGGAAGCGATGGAGTGAATACCTTCTTGTGTGGTTGCCACCACATCGTGAATTTTCCTGTGTTGCAAAAAGCCAAATTGTTCTCTTGAAATAAAGATTGATGGAATAGGTTCGAGTGTATTATCTATAATCTTCAAAATCAACTTGTAAATTAAATTACACAAAGCTATAGGTTTGTAATCCTCAAAAGAAAAAACTCTTGTTTCTTTGGAATGAGTGCAATGAAAGTGGAATCCAGGGCTCCCAACACCTTCCCAAATCTCTTTGATTCCTACACCACTTTCAACCAATCATCTTTTAAAATATCATAAAATCCAAACAGAATTCAACCAAGAACCCATCCGGTCTTGGACTTTTTCCGTTTTTGAAGGAGCACAACACTAACTAGGTTTCCTCACTTATGACTTTGACATCCAACAATCCATTCATTTCTTCCCAAATAATGGATGGGAAAGTCTGAGAATATCCATTACCTTCTCCATATTGCAATGTTCCAATTCTTCAAATAAAGTGCTAAAGTATATTTTTCTTGCTTGCGCTTTCTCTAAAAAATATTTTGAAATGGTTTCATCAGGAGCTTTGATTTCCCAAATAGAGTTGATGCGCTTTCTACGATTCCCATAAATGTGGAAAATTTTTGGAGTATTGTCCTCTTTCTTTATCCAAACAACTCTACTTTTCAATCACTAAATGGTTTCCTCTTTTTCTAGAACATAATTTTTTTTCTTCTAGTTCTTTCAACTCTATTAAGTCTTCGTCTTTGAAAATTTCTTTTCAAAGATAGAGCATTTTAAGTGCTCTTTAACCAAGCGAATCTCTGCTTGCAATATTTCCTTATATCCTTTCACCTAGACTTTTATCTCTTTTTTAATCTTTTGCAGATTGACCACAAATTGTTGCATTTTTTAGTTCCCATCAAACAGAGAAATGTGGTGTCAAGAGTTATGAATCGGTGAAACAAAATCCTCTTCCAGCCTCCATCAATTATTATAATTAAAAGAACATGCCTTTTTATCCACATTATTTTCTACTTGGAGGACTATGGGCAAGTGATATGATAAACCTCCCACCTCAGCCCAAGATCTGCACTTAATACAATATGAGATAAGAGCCTCCGAAAGGAGAAGTCTATCCAGTCATTTTGAAATGGCCTCCTGTCCCCTTCTTCCACTTCTCCATGTGGGGAGAAGCTTAACAGGGACTAAATCCACCAAACAGCTTGACTTAAAAAAAGGTTCAAAAATAAACCATTAACGAATTTGTTTTAGTTTGATCCCCTCACATCTCAAGAGATAACAAAGTGAAGTTTAAATCTCCGCCTACAATGATATTTTCCCCTTTAAGATTTCTAGATGATGATAGATTTCCCCAAAATGGTTGTCTGTCTGAAAAAGGATCATATATATTCGTGTAATTTAAGGTTATGCCAAGATCGTATGATTCCAAAACAATAGAAATAAAGGACACGTCCACTTCCGACCCTTTAGAACAAAATTTGGTTTCCACCTAGTCCCAAATGCACTCGAATGACCGAGAGCATCAACATAGGCAAACCACCAGTCTTTTAGAACACGAGACAAGAAAGCCACAACCTTCCTTCCTTCACACACAGTTTCCTGTAAAAGACCCACGTAAGGCTTTACAACCCCGAAGAGTATTTTAAGTGTTGCTTGATTGTGGGTGCCCCCAACCCCTCTTGTGTTGAGAGACAAAAAAATCATCTTGAGCACATCTTTCGGGCCTTACCCGCTCTAAGGGCCCAATCGATGGTAACCTGCTTTCCATTGTGAATTTATTTTTGTGCTTGATATTGAGCCAGAGCTAGATTCCAAGGTCTACATGCTCCTGATATTGGATGTTTATCCATATCCAATCCTCCTTCAGTACCACCATCCTTTAAGATCTTTCCTTTATGACTCCAACATAACAATGCATTTAGGAGTATTTTGAAAGATAGAGCGGGGTGGGGGAAGGGAGAACATTTTCACTTGCATTCAAAATGCCTGAGGAGATGATTCTAGGGGAGTCCTTATCCTTAGTCCTCTTATCTTCTTACGGGAGAGCCTAAGACCGACTACCATCATCTTCCACCACATGAAAAATTGAATTCCCCTCCTTTTTAATCCATATATTTTTTGGGAGCTCTTCCATACTTTCCATAAATAGACACTGAGCAAAAACTTGCCCAACCTCATGGCACTTATAACAATGAAAGGGAAGGTGCCAGTGATCAACTAGTTGGGAGAACAAGTCTTTATCGATGGCAATCTCTATGTTCACCAACAATCCCTCCATCAAATCCAATTCAATCAACATCTAGAATCAATGTCGATTTGGTTTTATGCTCCATCCTTTCTGTAGACAAACATAACGACTAATTAAATTACCTAGTCTATCTAAAATATGTTTTTTCTCGAGGCACGAGGGTAAGCCTTATAGGATGTCCCAAACCTTTTGGACATAGGTTGGCCCCTGTGTTTGAGCATAGGACCCGAAGGCCCCCATCTCCAAACTTTACTCATAATAACTTGAGCGCTAATGTTCAACCAGAAAGAGAAACATATCCATCCTCTAACCAGAATATGGAAAGAAGGTTCATAATTAACAATTGGAATCTAGTGCTCCTCCATCCACATCCGTAGTGAAGTTACTGTCACGTATTTCTCGTAGAAACAACTTACCAAAGCCACTTCTTTAAGGATCAGAGCATCACCAATTCTGGTATCTTCTCCAAGTACCATCCTCACCTTTGATTTTTTTGCCTTATGCACTTCTTGCTAGAGTTGGATGAAGTACTAGATGGAAACTATTTAGAAAAATAAGCTTGATGAACTCCTTCACCTGCACACAAAACATGAAGCATGGGCAGGGGGCAAGTTTCAATGTGTTCCTCCCACTAGAGTCAGAAAGGAATCTAAAACCATCTGGACGAGTCACCTCAAATGAATTCATACAAAGATTAACTGCACCTAGAAAACCTAAAGTACCTGCAACATTGAGACCTGAGTCACGTAAATGCCTTCGATCTTCACGTGCCTCCACGAATGCACCTTTATTTAAATCCCAGATCGTCCTGACCTCCTCCTTCATTTGGAAGGCTGATCGTGGGCTAGGGTCGCCCTCTCCATAATCCACCAAATCTTCCACGGGGCCCTTGGAGGATGCCATGTGTATACCTACACTCTTGAATGCTTTAACACTAGCGTTAGATAAGACATAAAGAGAAGAGCTTCCCACCAAAAAACCCTAGAAACGTCGTCAGAATCTTGTGTCATCCACCAATAAACTCATAATCCCGATCCCCAAAAAACAGCCCCCCCCCCCCTCCGCTTTTGATAATAATTCTTCCATAAAATAAATATATTATTATACACAAGTCAATTAATTTGATTTAATTAGAATATGTATTTTGTGAATAAATATATGTATATGTGTCAATTTTAGTGAGTTGATTTTGCAGTTTTAAGGTCATGGACTTAGCATACACCAAATTGTTGTACGCGATTCACTTGTTCATGAGATAAGGGACCCCATTTACCAACAATTTGATTGCTAAAGTTTCTTGAAGTTTACATACCTTACTCCATTCTAGATTTGAACTGATACACTTTTAGGAGGAAGCACATATCCTTAAAGATTAAGCCCACTCAAATTGTATACTAAAAAACGTTCCCACAAAAATCTAATGTATAACAAGCTTTAACTACAACCTAAAAATTCTAATGTATAACAAGCTTTAACTACAACTTGAGTGGACTTAATGATTAAGAACATTTGTTTCTTCATAAAATATTATAAATTTAAATATTGAAGAGATTGGATATATACACCTCATTAAACTTTAATCATTGCTGCTTAGAAAGAGTGACTTGTCTCACAACTACATAAATACCAGTATAGACCCATCTAACTCCGATTCTACAAAGCATCGAAAAGAATCAAATATGCAAACCTTTCACCACTAAACTACAACACACATCCCTCTCACCATTATGCTACAACACACTGATGCATGCATTCTTATTTTTTATTTTTATTTTGATGGGACAAATGGACACTTCCCCCTACCCAGGTTCTACTATGCTACAACAAACCCATGCATGCATTCTTATTTATTTATTTATTTTTGTATTTATTTATTTTTAATTTTTTATAATGCATCTTCTCGACTCAATTTTGTTGACAAACACTTCTCCTCCACCCAAGCTGTAAAAATAGGCCATGCCAACGCAATAAAAAATTGAACCAACAAAAAAAATTGCTCCCAAAATGATAGTCTATGACAATATAAGAAATGTAAACCGAAACCTAAATAAAGATAGAACCTCTACCTAAAGAAAATAAAATATGCAAAACGTGTAACAACATCACCGTCATACGTAGAAGTAGATTCTTATGGAGGCTGGAGAACAACGCATACCATACTTTGTCAATAATACACGTTCCCTTTCCTAAAAACCAAACTAATAAACAAACAAATCGGAGCCCCCATGGTTAACAGTTAAGAAATACCTTTCCGCAGCTGTCGGTTGCGCAGTGATCCGATGCTACTAAATTAATGGAAGTTTACTCGGTCAGATTGAGTTCGATTCTCATACCCTTTGTATAAATCCCTAAAACCATACGGTAGTCGGATCCTCTCAAAATCAATTAGAAAACAACCGTTTACACTCTTGAGGGTGATTGCCTTCGAAATTACCCATTTTGGTAAAAATTCGGAGTCCTTTCGCGTCACCAAGATAAAGCGTTTGATGCCAACGAATCTACCAATTGCCGGGAGAGCTGAAAGGCACGCTACAGAGGAAGCCAACGTTCTATAAAATTCGTCGCAGTCTTGACTTCCAGTTATTGAAATCTCCCATTGGGATTTCAATTGAATTGAATTGAAGTGAACAGAAGAAAAGATGACACTGTCACAAAAGATCCACGAAGCTTACAAAGGAGCCGTGGAAAGGATAACAGGGCCTCGTACAGTCTCTGCATTCAAAGAAAAGGGCGTTCTCTCTGTCGATGAATTTGTCCAGGCCGGCGACAATTTAGTCGCCAAGTGCCCTACCTGGTCCTGGTAATTTTTTTGGCATAAATTTTGCTTTCGAAATGTTCTTTTTCGGGAGGGTGAATATGCAGAGTTAGATTGTATCTAAAGAACTTGTATGCATGTTTAGTGCAATTAGATTATGGGATTTGGCCTTTAAATTTGTTGGGTGTTTTAAGGTTTCACATGAAATTTCAATTGCAGATACCCATTAGGGTATTTCATTAAAGTCTGTAACGATTTCATTATTTGTCAAATTATTGGTGGGGTATTTCAGGTCTGCCTGTTTATGGGCTGTCAATATACAGTGGAAAATCTGGTCACTGCCCTTATTTCATATAGGAAAACTGCATAACCCTTTTTGTACACAAAGACAGTTCACTGACGTGTGCTATTAATTTGATTTTATAGAGGTAGATATACCGGTAGATGCCTGCAACAGATAATTGTAAAGGCATAGTTATCCGGATTCGGTACGATTTGGAAAAAAATTTATTAGAAAATTTACTTAAGCCATACAAATTATTCAAAAATTTAGAAACTTTTCACGGGTGAATATGTGCATCTTCGTTATCCTCCCGTAATGTATGCTCTTCAACGTAATGCATGGACTCTTAATGAATATTGGAATTGCGTCTATGACTTTAAAATCTTCCAGCCTATCCTTTTCTCAAAAACAAACTGAGTGTTAAAAGTACTTTATTAATTTAACTAAAATATTAATGCACAGAGCACGGCGGACCAGCACAGCAGATTCTTAATGAATACTAGACCGACCAATATTATACATTGAATGAATATTAGATGGGTGGATACCATACAAATGAAAATAAAAAGGATGTGCAGGTGGATATTAGACGGATGGAAATAAAAGGGACCGATGGATGGATATTAGATGGGTGGGAACAAAAGGGAAGCAGACCCCATCTATTGCAGTTTATATTTGCAAATGTCTGTGACAATTTGCAAGGATAATGTGAAATTTTAGTTGGAGTGACAATTTTTTTGGCATGCTATGGCTTTTGTTTGAATTGGATCTGATTTGGAGGAAATTCAGCCGAGTCAAAGTCCCGACTGAATTTCTGTATGCAAGGGCCTGATTTGGCTGAATTTTGCTACTATGTTGTTGTGTTGTTATTGTGCTGGATGGATATGCAAGTGCTTCCCTGCAATATGCTTTTTTGTAATAGAAATTTGAATGAAGTAAATGTACCTTTTGTGTGTATTTGTCTCTTGGAAGAAAGTTTTCAAGTTTACCTTGTACTTGGCTATATGGGATAGGGAGACTGGGGGACGGGTGTTGGGAACAGATGGAGCGATGTTGATTCTTGAACAGCATCGGGAGCCATTCTTTGAGAGAATGGAGGCACCTGGTCAATTACTAGGGTTGATCAACATTCAGTCTGGGACTGAATCTCAGCCTAGGGTTGAGAACCATTCTCTGGGAAAATGGGGAACCTGGTCAGGGACTAGGAGGTTGATCAACATATTTCAGTCTGGGATTGAAGCTCAACCTGGGGCTGGGAGCCATTCTTTAAGAATGGAGGCACTTGGTCAGTTACCAAGTTGTTGACCTTGGTCAACCTTCAGCTTGGGGCTGAAGAACCTGGTTTTGGACCAGGACGTTGATTCAATCAACGTGAAAGACCTAGATTGGATCTAGGCAAGTATTGTACTCCTCTCCTTGATCAGTGGGCTATGGGACCCTCACAAGGGACTGGCCACCCCTTGTTGAAGAACCTAGCACATGATCTTGGTGTTGATGAGGAGAACAAGGCAACCAAAGAACATCTTCCTTATATATGATGTACTTGAATGAATGACCATGTGACCTTTTGTTGGTCCATGTATCCCTATGGGTGACCATGAGACCCTTGTTGGTCCATGTACCCCTATAGGTAACCATGAGACCCTTTTGTTGGTCTAAGTGATCTTTGAATGACCTTGAATCCATAGTTTTAAAAATCGGCCAAACCGGTTTCGGAATCGGCCGATCTACCGATTTGATAAGGAACCGAATCAACTTGGTCTGCAAATCGGTTCGGTCAACCGATTCGGTACCGAACCGGCCGATCTGGACACCGAATCGGCTGGTTCGGTACCAAACCGGTTGATAGGTCGATTTATGTAAAAAATCAGCCGATTTATCTGCTAGTTTGCATGGGTGCCTATCTTTTATTTTCCATCCTTTTACTTAAATTTTTAACATTACCATTAATTGTTTCACGATGTTTGAGAGTGGTTCCAACCTCATCGGACTTCATATGCAAAAAGTAGAACTCTAGATCCCATTCAGAATTCAACAGACTTAATAGTTTTCAATATTTCAGGATTGCAAGGTTTCCACCAGATTCTATCATGTATGAGGTTATGGAATTGGCATTTAATCAAGCACATCAACCCCTATATGTACCTTGATGTTGGTGGTGTTGATTGTTGAACTCCTCCGTCATGACCTTAATAAAAATGTATTCTTCACTCATGCAAAATCACATATTAAGCATGGGAAGCTTTTTCTACCTTATTTCAATGATTGGATTAGGAGGTTTCATCAAAATTGTAGGGTGTTGAGCCATTGACTAATGTCCTTGGAAGATCAACTTTGAAATTCGAGTTAGAGGCAAGGGCTAGAGCCTAGAGGAGGGAGGCATAGGGTGCTATTGATGAATAGGATCCCAATATAGGGAATGATTCGCTGACATGTATGATTGATGATTCATATTTCACATTCATTTTCTTAAATGTCCTCGATCATTTATTAATTATATATATATATATTGTGATATTGCGTTTCCTCGTTTCCAAAATTTTTGGGGGTCACGTTTCCCCGTTTCCAAAATTTTTTGGGGTCACGTTTCCCCTATTTCGTCCCCGTTTCTCTGTTTCGTGCAACTTAGGTCGAAGTTTTTCAAATCCTCGTACAACAATTTTGAAGCAAACCTGTTCTTGTTGTGACCTTTGCAGTAGTAAAAAGTCATGAAATTCACCTTAAAGGCTTATAAAATAAATGGTGGGCAGTACTGTGGATGAAAGCAGCCCTAAACAACAAGTCTAGGCCAGTCATGAAAATCACCTTAAAGGCTTATAAAATAAATGGTGGGCAGTACTGTGGATGAAATCAGCCCTAAACAACAGTCTAGGTGTTCATTGGCCTTCAAACAACAGGTTTGGGTCATAACAACCACCCTAAAATCTTGAAAATGTTGTTTTCTTTAAAATTTAAATATTTTATGTATTTTTGAGCAAACCGATTCATTAAATTCAAATCGACCGATTTATGGCCGATTTATTACCTATTCCGATTCCGATTCCAAGTTGACCCTCAACCGATTCCGAGTCCGATTTCGATTTTTCAAACATTGCTTGAATCTCCTTGGGTGTCCTAGAGCCCACTTGTTAAGTGTCAAAAGACCATGTCTTAAGTTAGTAATTTAAAAGATAAAATTTAAAATTAAAAGATAAAAAAATTAAAATTAAATTATTTAACTAATTTAAAATTTATTTTCTATGTTGTCCTAAACTTATGGACATGACCCTTTTAGTACTCTATAAACAAATGAGTACTCTCATTTTGCAATAACACAATCTCATCTCATCAACTCTGATCCAAAAGAAGAAAAGGTCATGACTCGTGGGGCTATCTCTCTCTTCAAGAACTCGGTAGCTACAGCAGAAATATCTTTTATGTTTCTTGGAAGTCTGTTCTCTCATCTTTTGGACAGCCGAATTGATGAAGGCATTTATTCAACATCCAATTTCTGTTTGTGAAGAGGATCAAACCTCTGTTGCGGGTCCCTTACCCTAGCCACAGGTTTGTTTTTAAAAACCGGAACCAGGAATCAAACCGGTCAGGGGTCAACTCGGACCGGAACCGGAACCGGTAATGAACCGGAGCGGTTTGATTTCAATGATCCGGACTATTAAAAAATACAATTTTAATCATAAAAAATATATTTAACATTCCAAGCTATATTTCAAACCACTAGACACATGATATGTATATTTGAAACCATTAGACACATAATATGTAAATTGTAAAGTCTACTCATATATATAAATTGGAAATCTATAAACCATGTATGGGTCACAAAATGGCACCAAGTGCACTACATACTAAAGTCTCATAGCACTTATTTATTACTATTTGGAGGGCGAATTAGGTTTAGGTTTTTTGTTTTTATTTTTATTTTTTATCAGTATAATTCACTTTATAATCACTATAATTCACTTTATAAGCCCTAGTGTTTTTTTAGCTGGCCGGTCGGGTTATTATGGAACCGGCCGGTTAGGTCCGGTTTGGTAATGAACCGGCCGGTTCAGGACCAAACCGGACCCCGGTCCAAGTTGACCACCGGTTTGGTGTTCCATTTCCCTTGGCCGGTCAAACCGGCCCGTTCCGGTTCGAACCGGACCGGTTTTCAAAACACTTGTTTCAGTGGGATAGAGGCAGGCCGAAATTCATGACAGTGAGGAAGGGGCAGTTTGAGGCCTGTCTGATTCATCCAGTCCTTTTCTCTTGCAGCCGAGCCCTAGTGTGGGCTTATTATCTTCAAACCAGCTGTTAAGGCTACACAGATCTGCAACTCATAAAAATCAGGCATCTACAGTCAACAGTAAGCTCAGACTCAGAATAATCAAGGTCAGTCAACAGAAGTTTGGGATGTTTCTCCTTGGTCAAACTTCATCTCAGCAGTTGGCATGGTAACTGTGGTCACCTCTGTTTGTATGCCCTAAAAGGTAAAGTCATTGTAAAAGTTTGTCTCTTATGTAAAATTCAGACATCTCATATTTAAGGAAGATATTCTTTGCTGGGGTTTTTATACCTTAAAAGGTTTTCCCCAGGGTAATCATCTGTGTTCTTGTGGATGCATGTTTGTCTATCTGATTTACCGTTGATATCCTACTGCTGCTAAATTTAAATTTGAAGTCAAAATTAAAAGAAGACTGCTGCTACTGTTAATCTCAGATCTATGTTAAAAATTAACAAGCGATCCCCAAATTCCAGGTTAAAGCTGGAGAGACCCCAAATTCGAAGGGATGGCACATAGGATGCCAAGGTATTGGACATTCCTTCCTTCCACCAGAATAGACTTGGTTGGTAAATGGCCCTTTCTTGACAAAGTGGGCTTTACTTTTGGTTTAGATGTGACGGCTGTGGGGCATCTGTTATGTTGTAATCACCAAGGATTTGAAACTGGCCTCATCCATTGGGATACATTGTCTAGGCTCAATTAATGATGAGATATCACATATGAGTATATACTAGGTCGGATTAACACAATGGCTTGTTCTCAGGGGGGTTGATCCTAGATATTTGTGAAGAAAACTTGGTCCTGTTAAGATGTATGGTCATTCCATGCCTTGCCACAAGTTTGACATCTACCTCTTGTTGCCCTTATGGATATCTTAAGGTGCTGGGTAATCTCTGTGGGAATGGAACCTTGTTATATTGTGTGGATCTCCTTGCACCTCACCGTTATTTCTAAGCTCATTGGATGCTCCAATACCATATAGAATTACTAGTTTTCTTTTGAAGGAAAACCTCGCAGGATCCCCCTTCTTTCCTGGAATATCTGGATGCAGGGTGGCTCAACCAACAGCTGCAGTAGCGGCTGGCAACCCAGTGGGACTCAAAACTTAGATGGACTAGACTTGGAGACCTCACAATGAACTCCACCTTGAAACAGTCTGTTTGAACTGATTGAGCTAACCTGCTGGGCTCCCATACAGAATTACTATCATGAGTCCATGTAGAATTAATCTGGAATTCATGTTATGAGATTTGGAGTGCAAGCACAAAGATTTGGAGAGACAAACTAAGTTATATATTCAAAGATTCCTTTTTGTGGTAGCCCATACTTCTTACAGATCCCCTCTTTCATTGGGAATTTATATTCCATGACTCTTCGTTTCTCTTAACCTTTGTTGTGACACATGTTCCTCTTAACTTGCTACTTTTACACTTATTTTAAGAGTTACACCCTTGACTTTAATTAATGATCCTCGTTTTACCTTCACATGACCTTACTGTCTCCCTTCCGCCTATGTCTTATAATCCACATAAACTGAAGTGTTTGTTGATATATCCAAACACTCTCTTTATTAGTACACTTTATCAATACACTTAATTATTCAAGACTTTTCCTGCAACTAGTATCCAATTAATATCTACTCCCCTTTCATTTGGGTTTTAATATGTATGCACAAACTCCAGCTAAAAATTCTGCAGCTCTTGTTGGTATACGAGATTCTTGATGAAAATTATGTGTTTTTTTTATGAGGCTGACAATGGTCGTCGAGCTCTAAAGCTTGTTGCTTCCTTTCCAAGTGACCAGGTGGTTTTCTTCCAGTCTTGGATTACCATCTGCAACTGCTGCACATCGCCACTTCATGTTGGATCAATCTGAAGAAGGGTTTTCTTTAGATCCACCTTGAATTAATTTGTGTCAGGTTTTTACTTGGATTATCCCAATCTAACTCTGTTGACAGGTCTTTACCGGGATTATTCCCAACTAACTCTGTTGACAGGCTTTTACCTGGGTTACCCTAAACTAAATCTGCTGACAGGTTTTTGCCTGGATTAACCAAATTCAACTCTACTGATGGGTTTTTACTTGGATTACCCCAAACTATCACTTTCAAATTTTCTGGGAATATTAAATCCCTCTCCTTCAAAAATTCTTTGCAACTTGACCTGGCGTCATTACAAGTTGAAAGTTTGTGCAACCCCCATGACTCCCACCTCAACACCTTTATATTATTGTCTTCAATTGATATAATCATTTCCTGAGTAACTCATTAAGGAATGTAAAATCATTTTCTCCAAAGATGCATTAAAAATCTGGTCTAATTCAATATGTAAACTACTCTTGTTCCTTTCATTTTCTCACCCTTAAATTTTTGATGTATGGCTTTAAACCCCACAAAAAGAAACATTTAAAACCCCTTTACACTATTGTGCCTCCTAGAATACACAAATTTATGATTGTTATCTTTCAAAATTGTACCAAGATATCCCACCTGACATCTCCACATATCCTACAAATGCTCTATTGACTGCAAAATGTGTCAATTCTTGTGAGGAATTGACAGTTTACAAATCTTTTACGAACTCAGAAACTATTTTTTGTTTGTTTCCGGGCTTAAAAATGCCAGCTTTGCTCTGAAAAATCCTTTAGCCCCTTTACAAAACACATACGGAGATGAATTTTGTACTCCCCTCTTGCCATTTGTTATGTGGTACTTTTCCTGCGTCTGCTTTTTTATATCTTCTTCCTTCCTTCTGTCTGTGAACAGAAGGAAGCCTTTTTGAAATCCTGGGATTTGGATTGTGAGTATCATCATGCAGTAAGCATTGCTGGTATTTGAACACATGTTGCAGAGTTCAGTACTTGAAACATCAGGCACACAAGTACTCATAAATCTGCCTATGAACCGCTTTTGGAATTATGTGTAACAAGTATGTTCTTGCATTCTTTGTGTTGAATAGTGGTAACAAGTATGCTCTTGCATATTCATATATGTCAAGTTCAGATGAATGATATCTTTTTATAGGAGCTACTTTTAAACTCCCACTTTGTATTGTTATCATGGTACTGCACAGTCCCATTGACCTGCTTTTGTGGTCATTTGTTGGACATTAATAAAATTATCTTATCTTATCTTATCTTAATAGTATACATCGGAAAACCCTCAAATTCAATTTTCCGGCAAACATTAAAATTGTCATTGTGGTAGATTAGTACTTGTTTATTTTTTGATAACGGAACTTCTTATCTTTTATGTTTGTATTGTCTTGCATAACTAGTATAAATATTCAAATTATTTATCTCTATTTTTTAGGGTATATGCCTTTTGATGTCAAAAAGAAAACTGGTGCAAAATCATGCAATCTTGCATTGTTGCATATTCAGTTATTAGTGTTATATTTCTTCGACATATTTTGCAGCTTGTGTAATGTGGATTACCAGTCTAATATTCAGTTTCCAAGTCTCTTTTGTTCCTTTCCTTCTTCAGAATGCATTGGTTTTCCTGAACTTTTGTGCTAGCTTTATGCAGCTCATTTTTCAGTGCTTTTACTTGGGTCAGCTTACAATTCTTTTAGTTATTTGGCCATAGCTTCCTGGGAATTTGCTTTTAACACCTGAACCTCCTTTTCTGTTTCTGAAGTGTAGCTTCTTAAGCTGTTCTTTTTAGAGGGTAGCTATGATGTGCATATTTCTTTTTGTCTGTCAGGGAATCGGGAGAATCAAGAAAGAGGAAATCATACTTACCGTCAGACAAGCAATTTTTAATAACTAGAAATGGTGAGCAGATTCAAGTTGTTATGACCATTTAGAAATACGTTATGTTCATATGAATCATAGTTAAGCTTAACAGGTGCATTGATTTCAATTCTTGATTAACATACTTATTGGAGTAAACTAGTGACGAATCTTGTCCATTTGTGTATCCAGTTCCATGTTTTCGTAGAGCATCTGCTTTAGAAGAGGAATATGAGGCTACAGGAGGGGAGTTTTTGCTTGAGGATGATGGGTGGTTAGCAACTCATGGTGCACCCAAAGGTATTCATTGCATTATAATATCGGAAAAGAATGCATGAATTATGAAAAATGTAGGGACGGATAAAATATATGGACTAGGGGAGTACAGCCTGAGTGGGCCCAATGGTCAAGAGCATGTGTTTTGTCCTTGGAGGTCACAGGTTTGAATCCGGAGGGAGGTAGGGTATTTACACCTCCCTAGAGCAAGCAGTCAAATTGCTGCACAGAGGGGGTCCCTTGCCCCACAAACAAGGGGGGTCTCATACATCAATTTGACATCTGGCTAGGCTGTGACTTTAAATTAGATTATTATCATTTATTATTAGTAACATTTTGGACATAATTTTCATGAGATATCAGTGAATTTCCCACAAACTACAGAAACAAGCACAATCCCTAAATTTTATAGTTGTTTGTTTCCAGACAATAGGAGTGAGGAGGAGAATGTACCTTCAATCGATACATTAGAAAGACAGGAGAGGAGGCAGATACATCCCATTTCATCCTACTTTGGAGCTGATGATGAAGAAGAGATTCCTGACATGGCTGAATACGAAGAACCAGATAATGCAGTTGACATTGATGCAGTAAGTAATTCTACTTTTCAGTGGTGGACTGTTGGCATTGTAATCAAACTGACTATTTGTCTATTGATCTTAATATTTTTGGGCTGTGAATATTAAATTTTTATACTACAAAGACTTAAGACATGCAAAAAGTTACAAGGGGGATTGGATCTGCATCTGCAGAATGCTACAGTGGGGTGGCATACAGTGGGATGGGATCTGTGGATCCCACTTGATCTCAAACATCCTGCCCCCTGAAATTGAATGATCCATTTTCTTCTTACCATAAGGTATATCACTTCCCACAAATTCAGGTTGGTTGAGCATACTACCTGAACTCTATGTTACCACTACCAGAAACAAGAAACTTGGTACAAAATGGGAATCTGGTTAGGATTAAGAAACTGAAATTCTCACATTTGGGAACAGTGAAATTGTATATTGTTTTTGATACATATAGGAAATTTTATCTATCAATACTTTACCATCCACATTTTTTCTCAAATTATTTGAATTTCTATATGTAAAGCTCTATGTTGCACGAAACTCCTAAAATGCCCACGTACCGGTACCGGAAACTCACGGAAACTTGGAAACTTGTAGGAAACCTCCAAGGGTCCATGAGCGGCTTGGGACCCATAGGAAAACTAAAAAAGCCCTAGTTTATGGAAAATGAAAACAAATTTACCTTGAAATCGTTTCTAAACCTACCTACAAATTAACCTCTCATTCTTATTTTATTGTGAGATAATGTGTTATTAAAAAAAACTATATATATAAATATATATATTGCGTTTCCCCCGACGTACCCATTTTGGGGGGGTCACATTTCCAAGCGTTCCCGTTTCTGAAACTTGCACACGTTTCCACGCTTCATGCAACGTAGGTAAAGCTGTATCATAGTCATATTCATGACAAATACTGGGCATTGATTGAGACTCTACACAATACAAAAGCCATAACATTGGAAAAGAACAACATTAAACATTCACCCTAGGCATCGGTGTTAAAATGCGTACTTAAACTCAGCTACAGAAATCTCTAAACACTTAACAATACTCTGATTTCAGTCTACTACAGTCATAGAAAATCAAAGCATATCACATGCACTCATTCCCATGTAACAGTAAGCTGAAACACACATGTTAAGAACACATTTGCAGTGGAAAATAACTAATGAAAAGCAGACAGTACATTTACATTTAACACATCTTGACACGGGAAATTTTGGTCAATGACCTTGGAGAAAACCCCCCAAGGGGAAAACTAGTCAGAATGATGAAATCTTTCATTAAAGAGCTCTCAGCACAACTCAGAAATTTACAGCAAGTACATTCAGCATTTAAGGCACATAATCATCTCGTTTTTTGTGCCAAATACACACAGGAAAAATACCAGCAATAAGTACAGTCTGTACAGACATGTACGGCCTGCTGTATGAGCCCCACAAACTCTGATTTTCTCCTCGAAATCAGTGCACAGCAGCTGCCTCAAATTCTGTGTAGGAAATTCTGTACATTCAGCAATAAATGCTCCTTGATTTGTGTGCAAACTCTCAGCTGTACAGTCCTCTTAATTTATGTGCTAAATCAGTTGTATGGCCCAGCAGTACGGCCTCCTTGCCTTGGAAAATGTGCTGCACTCCTTTGCCTTGAAACTTGTGCCTCCCTACAAGCTTGAGTATCTCACCCTCCTTGGTAAATGTGCCCTCTCTTGCTGCTTTTAACTTCTCCTCCTTCAACTCTTCACTTTCCTCATTCAACTCTCCAAAGACTCTCTCTTGGAATGCCTCTCACACTTCTCTCCAAAACTCTCTTGGAACATGTTTGTGTCCAAAGTTTCCTACTTCTCTTTTTATTAATTGTGAGAATGACTTTGTTTCTTCGCTTTTCCAAATGACTTTGTCTTTTCACCCCCAAGTGACTCTTCACTTTCCATAGGTGAGACCAATTACACTTCTATGAAATAAAATCATTTTCACTCACAACTTTAAGAAAAACTCACATTAACTTTATAGCATTAAAGTAAATGTCTAGATCCTCCTGAATTCGAGATCCTCCTGGACTTACCATACACAGGCTGTCCTCGCACTATGTACATCTTTGATCACCAAGCAATAATCCCTGCAATCCCTACACTACAGCTGATTAACTACTTGCAACTCTTTTGCAGAACTTTTGTCAAACAGTTAGAACAACTGGACCTTTCCCTTCTCCCCAAGCAAAAACCCCCACAAATCACTTGCAACCCAAGCTTAGTTGCCGAAGCATCCCCCCCCCATGGTTCGAGCACCAAATTCGCGCTCCGAGCAAAAGCGCTGCCGAAGCGTTTTTGGAAGCTCGCTTCGGGCAGGAAAAAAACGCTTCCTGCCACTCACTATGCGAAGCTTTCGCGCTTCCGAGCGCTCCGAGCTTCGCCCTCCACGCTTCCGACCTTGCTTCCTGAGCGCTTCCGTGGACAGCAGGAAGCTTTCTGTTTTTTTGTTTTTGTTTTTTTTGCTCTTTGGGTGGGGCCTAGGGCATTTTTAGGGTTAGAGAGGGGAGATAAGGCATGAATTATGGAATTTAGATGGCATGATAAGGCATGTTTAATGGAATCATGAATTATGGAATATAGATGGCATTTCATATATTGGAAGTAGCACAAACATACATGTTTCATAAATTTTGCATCTAGTTTGGTACTCTACATGTTTTTTTGAATATATATATATATATATAAACGCTTCCGAGACGCTTCGCTTCCGACCATTTTTTGAAAAATGCACACCCTCGCTCCCGCTTCCCGCTCCCGCTTCGCTTCCACACTTCGGCAACATCGAACCCAAGTGCCAAAAACTATACCAAGCTGTACCAACCAACAATACCATTGCCAAATAGCTGCACACTACTGTCCACAATGTTAAAGTTAGTGCAGCTGCAAGACCCATTCTCAGAGAGGATGGTACCCTAGTCAGTTAACTAGGGTTCCTGTTCAAGTTAACCAAGCAGAGTAAAGAGTAAAGACCCTAGAAGGTACCCTAGGGCCCCCAGTTGTTTCTTGCGGTTCTTGGTCGGAGACCAAGCAGGTTGATGCCATGGCAAAGTCCCTAGCATGTGGCTAGGGCCCCTACTTGTCCCTAGGGTATTCTGGTTTGGGACCAGACAGTTTCTTGGTCATGAGGACCAAGCAGGTCCTGCAGGTTGAGACAGAGACCTCCTGATCCAGGACTAGGCAGATTTTTGGTCACGAGGACCAAGTAGTTCATGCAGTGACAAACCTGGTCAGTGAACCAGGTGGATCTTAGTCAGTGGACCAAGATGATGATGTGTGTTGTCCTATTCTCCTAGGTTTTCGTGATGGTTGAGTTAGATGGTCTTCTCAAGGGATTGGCCAACCCTCGATGGAGGCACTAACATTTGACCTCAGGAGCAGTCTAGAGGACCACCTGATCACATCATCCAGTGTGGGCCTTTCCTTATACAGTGATGATGAACTTTCAGGTTATATTGAACATTTGTACATTTGAGAGAGAGATGACTGGTTGTACCTTCCCCACCTTGGTTGATTTACTTTTGGTCCTTACACCTTGTTTATTATTGGTCTTGTGGTACCTTGTCTTTGACTTGTGGTTAATAGGGTCATTTACCCACCTTGAGTTATTTTTTGATTTGTGCCACCCTTGATGTTTTGGTCTTATGGGTACTATGGTTGTTTGTCCACATTTGAGGTACACCCTTTGGTCCTAGGTGTTATGGGTCAAGCTACCCACTCTTGTTTGTATGGTTTTGACTTGTACCATACTGATTGGTCTTAGTACCCTCACCTATTTAATTGTATGACCCTAGTACCCACCTAAGACACTCTACTTTATTTTATGTTATTAAATGTGACTTTATTGTTTTGACCATAATTTGTTAGTACCCACTTAAGTCACTTATATTTTATATTTTATATTTATATATCTTGTGACTTTTATTTTGTCCTAACTAATTGGTACCTTCCTAATTATGTGGAACCCTAACATATTTAAAAGATTATTTAATGATCTTTCTAGAAGATCTATTATCATATATATTGAGATCTATGTTTCTCCTTTTGACATCATGTTTATCTCAATTCTGATCTTTCTCCAGTTTGATGTTAAGGACATCACTGCTGCTCATCCGAGTTTGAAGGCTGCCTACCTGCTGAACAATTTAGATCTGATTTCTTCTCTGCTGCTTGAAGGTCACCCACCTGCCATGTCTTAGATCTGATTGGTTTGTGGTCCAAGAGTTGATGTGAAGGTCCTGTTGTTGCTGGCATCCTAACCGTGACCATGTGGAGAGATCCGATCTGCTCTACATGATTTTCGATCTGCTGTTGAAGTGCCTAGTGACCCAATCTGCTCCTTGTGATTAGTTTGTGACCCAATCTGCCTGTTTGAGATCCTATCTGCTGCTAATGTGACCCGTTTTGCTTGTAGGTGATCTGATCTGCTGAGTTAGAGGTCTGATCTGTCTGTGAGGGTTTGCCTGGGGTTTGATCCACCCTTTTTGTTGAGATAGTAGCCTGTTTTGATTCTAAATCTTCCTGCCGTGTTTCTCTTAGTGGAGGCCATAAACCCTCCTTGGTCCAATCCTCTTGTTTGTGGTTTGCTCAGATCTGATCTGATTGCTATGTGCTCACGTGTGGGTCCGATCTTGATTATTATGTGAAGACTGTGACCTTGTGTAGGTCTGTTCTAGCTGCTGAGTACATATTTGATAAGACCGTGGCCTCTAGGAGTCAGATCTATTTATTGATACTTTATTTGATTATATTTTAATGTATGCTGAGCTCTCCCTTTGACCAGATCTATATCCTAAGACTTATTTGTGGTCTTTACTTTGTGGTTAAGATTATGTGCGGACACCTTTTGGGATCTGTTCTATTATACTGAAGTTTTTGACTGCCACTGTGTTTCTGACTGTCTTTGACCATTTGTTTATACCTCAGCCCAGTCATCTCTCTCTCTCTGGTTTGTACTTACCCTTTAGTAGGGTGAGCTGGTTCCTAGTGTTGGCTGGCCTCTGAGAGGCACAACTTTGTCTGAAAGTAATATTTCTAAGCTAAGTTGCCAGGGTACCCGTACCCGGGGGTAGGGTACATGTACCCATATCGGGCACCCGTACCGGCTACTTGGGTACTCATAAGGTACGTCTCCTGCCGTACCCCATACTGTCTCCATGTACCCAAGACACCATTATAAAAAAAGGGGTACTTATAGGCAAAATGGTACCACGTACCCTGTGTTTGGGTACTCCGTAGCCCCTGTTTGGGTACTCCGGGGGTATTTCCAACTCAATAAAATGCAATCTGCTAGGGAAAATGTAACGACCCCCAACCAAATCTGAACTAATTTTTTGCTAACTGTGTATGGATTTTGGTTCAAGACTTATGTCAAACACTTTGCAACACTTTTCAAATTCCACTGAATATTGTCCATATCTGGTAGACCGATTTTGCATTGATTTACAATGAATGTTTTTATGGTTTTATGTTTAGCACTCATGGAACATAATTTAACTACCAAATGTGCACATAAAAATTATACATATGTATTTAATAGTGAGAAATACACTCACATCAATCGAGGAATATATTTGCAATTTTTAATTGCCTGTAACAGCAGTACAAATAGGTGTTTAAATAAGATTTCAAGTGTACTTTCAGGTCTGAGTTCGAGTGTTTGTTATAGCTGCTTGGTACAATGATTTATCAAATTTTATGTAACTTCCAGTATTCCAATTGATATCTACCAAGTCTATGATTTATCAAATTTTATGTTTTAAATTTTCATTGTTCAATGAATCATTGTATTTAGAATTATGAATCAAGATTCATAATTTATGGAGAAATCTGAAATATGATGTGACTATGACATATATATATATAGACACACACACACACAATACCCTCGACGTACCCAAGTACCCTGTTTCAAAAAGTGGCGTCCCCGTCCCCGTACCTATACCTGTTCCCGTCCCCGTACCCAAGTTTCCTGGCAACTTAGTTTCTAAGTATAAAACAGGAAGGGTTACACACCCAAGGTAAGTAACCTAATTTGTTATTAATTAGACTTGTTACTGTTAATCTTATATTGCTGGTTACATGTTACTGGAGATTACTTTAACATGGTGACCCAATTGGTAGTGTTAAAGTTGAAAAGTTGAAAGAGATGAAAAATATGTTTTGAAGTTACTGCTGTACTATTTCGTTTTAGTACTAGTTTATTAAATGTGATTTTGCATTAAAGTACATTGATTGTTTATTTTTTGTATCAAACCCTAACCCTAACAAAATTTAACACACAAAACCACTCAGAGCCCTAGTTCTGATACCATGTTAAAATTCAGTACTTAAACTCAGCTACAGAAAACTTCTAACACTTAACAATACTTTGATTTCAGTCTTCTACAGTCATAGAAAATCAAAGCATATCATATGCCCTCATTCCCATGTGACAGTAAGCTGAAACACACATGTTAAGAACACATTTGCAGCAGAAAATAACTCATGAACAACAGACCGTACATTCACATTTAACACATTTTGACACTGGAAATTTTGGTCAATGACCCTGGAAAAACCCCCCAAGGAGAAAACTAGCCAGAATGAAGAATTTTTTCATTAAAGAGCTCTCAGCACAACTCAGAAATTTACAGCAAGTACATTCAACATTTAAGGCACAGAATCACCTCGTTTTTCGTGCCAAATACACACAAGAAAAATACCAGCAATAAGTACAGTCAGTATAGACTTGTATGGTTTGTTGTATGGCCCCCGCAAACTTTGATTTTCTCCTCGAAATCAGTGCACATTAGATGCCTCAAATTATGTGTAGGGAATTCTTGTACCTTTAGCAATAAATGCTCCTCGATTTCTATGCAAACTTTCAGTTGTACAGTCTTAATTTTTGTGCTAAATCAGTTGTACAGCCCAGTAGTGCGGCCTCCTTGCCTTGGAAAACGTGCTGCACTCCTTTTCCTTACTGATGCCTCCCTCCAAGCTTGGGTATCTCACCCTCCTTGGTAAATGCGCCCTCTCTTGTTCCTTTAAACTTCTCCTCCTTCAGTTCTTCACTTTCCTCATGCAACTCTCCAAAGACTCTCATGGAGTGCCTCTCATAGTTCTCTCCAAAACTCTCTTGGAAAATGTGTGTGTCTAAACTCTCCTACTTCTTTTTTTATTAATTGTGAGAATGACTTTGTCTCTTCATTTTCCCAAGTGATTTTGTCTCTACACCCCCCAAGTGACTCTTCACTTTCCATGGGTGAGACCAATTACACTTTAGTGAAATAAAATAATTTTCATTGACTTTAATAAAAACTCACATTAACTTTATAACATTAAAGTAAATGTCTAGGAGAGTCACCTAGGTCCTTTCTACATGCCTAGATATCAAGCAATGTAGAAGACCTTCCTTGCTACAAATTTCAACAATTTGGGGGAGTGGGATGGATGGGGTGGCCATGTTTTTTAGTCTGGATCCCATCCAGTTATTGGCAGGTCATTTTCGATGGCTTGCACAATGTCCTAGGGTATAGGCCCCTTCGAGGTTGCAAATTCCTTGGGAAGGCTTTTTCCATATGTCGAGGTGGGTTGGTGGAGAGGTTGCACACGTACTTACGGTGCTCTCGGATCAGTTTGTGAGCCTGTTGTTGAGGTTTTCCCATTGATTAACCTATGGAGGTAGGTTGAGATGGTGCATGGGCAGGAGCAGGCTGAAGGCCAAGAGGTTTACAACTCATAGTGCAAGGGGCCCCATGCCAATATTCCAAAAGTGTTGTAGGAGTTCCATGTCCAAGCGCACCTTGCATGGTTGCATCGCAATCTGCAAGTATAGGGTGGCACAGATTAGATTGCCATCATACCAAGAGAAGCTTGATGTGACAACAATATTAAATAGACCATAATTCCTCTTTTTCTATAGCCAAAATAAAACTTCAACCCTAATAAGCAATCATTCAAAATGGAAATCTAGATCAAGGGTTCATTGGTCACCTAGCAAGGCAACTCATTGAGATGATGAGTCAGGGAGGTTTTGTTGGCATAGGGGCTCTGCCCATGCTCAAGCATATTTGGCTAGTGAGCAGAACTCAAACAAATGATTTAGGGTTTCAGGTGTTTGAAATGAGGACATCGTGGGCTATGAATGGCAATACATTAGGTAAAGAATGCTTGTTAGGTTCTAAAATAGTGTTCTAGATACCACAAACATGAAAAACTATGTTTTCTATTTATACTTCAATCTCTAGAGCTTACTTAGTCGACTCTCTATGGATGGCTTTGAGTAGAGCCACTTATAGCTCATGGCTAGCTTGTCTTTCATGAAAGTCGTAGCTGTGTCCCCACTTTCAATCTCTTAACCAAGCTCTTGATGCAGGGAGTGTTAGATTTTCAATAGTAGCAGTATAATTTTCATCTCTTTCAACTTAGAAACAAATATAGGATCATTGGAAGAATAACTATGCACATAAACAAAATAGAGACACAATAGTTTACCTTGGGAAAACCCAAACTCGGGAAAAACCCAACAAACCTTTCTTACTCAAAGATTCGGTACATAATACAAGTACATCAAAGATAAGAGTGATCTTGAATAATGAAGATCACAAAGAGAATATATGCCAAAAAAGAAGCCTAAGAAAATTGTCTTCTTCAACCGGAAATCGAACTTATCCTTGCTTGAGCGAACTTGCTTGAGATGAGAACAAATGAGGAGGCACCCCTCCTATTTATACATGACTTTGAAGTGACTTTTCCCATTGGGGCTGACTTTTCTCTTTTACTAGGATGACTTCTATTTTGCAATAATAAAAATACATTTTCTTTATTTATTTCTTTTGTTGGTCGGCTTTAGCTAGTGAGGATACCTCACGTGGTTACACCAACAACACTCCCTCGTAGCTAGAGAGGTATCATCACACTGGAACACATCTGATCGTCATGGCTTGTTTTGTATATCTCACCATTACAAGAAAAGTGAATACAGTCCACACAGGACAACATCCCACACAGGGATAAATGTGTACACTACACAAGAGTCCTCTCCACACAGGAACATAAGGTCACACAAAACTCATCTCGGTCTACATAGGACCGTCCGTCCACATAGGACTAGAACTCATCTCGGTCTACATAGGACCGCCTGTCCACCCAGGACTAAACTCATCTCGATCTACACAGAACTGCCTGTTCACACAGGACTAAACTCATCTCGGTCTACACAGGACCACCCTTGTCCACACATGACTAAACTCATCTCGGTCTACACAGGACCACCTGTCCACACAGGACTAAACTCATCTCGGACTACACAGGACCGCCTGTCCACATGGGACTAAACTCATCTCGGTCTACATAGGACCGCTTGTCCACACAGGTCTCACTAAGGGAAGTATTCTCCAACACTTCAAGCTGTTCATGGAAGTATACAAACTTCACTCTGAAAGAGGCTTGGTGACAACTTGATCATTAGTCGGAATATATAGGAGCTAAATTGCTCCTCTCTGTACCATGTCTCTAATATAGTGGTACTTGATCTTGATATGCTGCAACTTCTCCCTTTGTGCTGGAATCTTTCGCTCCCTCTGCACTAGAGCATACCATTGCAAGCTGTACTACTAGACACTGTTGCTCATCCATTAGTGTCATGTCTCATCAAGCGAGTTTACTGAGATGAACTTCTTGTTCTCTCAATATTACTGGATGGCAATCTAGACTCTCTCTAGATCTCTGTTGTAGATTCCCTTTGCAACTTTGCATCATACTCTCCCTCTACAGCTGCTTACTGACTAGTACATAAGTATGTATGAGGTGTCATCCTTGATGCCAATCTAAACTACATCCTGAATCTCTGAGGATCTCAACTGTGTACTCCCTCTGATTGAGGGATATCTCATCTAGTTTCTGTCATACTTAATCTCAAGAGGTAATGCATCAGATTGAGACCCTTCATTTTGAACTCAGAGGCCAACTCCCTCTGTGCCTGTCAATAAATTTCTTTGTCTTGGTGGAGAACTGATTACTAGTATACAACTCAAGTAATCATCATCAACAACCTGTGTCATCTGCACTTGCTGAATCCCGAGCCACTGCTCTAACTAGATATATGTATACTGCACCTCCTCCGAGGTCAACTCAGTGGTTCTTGTCCTAGAGCACGCTAATTTTCCACTCAGGCACAAGCAATGTTCAATTGGAAGCCAACTGCTATTCATGTAGTCCCCACATCTCAGGTAGCATATCGAAGTAACTGATGAACTTCAGAGAACTTATCTGCTGCTACTAACTGCAACTCCTTATGTTTATTGGAAGGATGAACATCTGTAGTAGAGAGAGACCACTTGTTAGTCTTCATATGAGACTTCCTGGACCTATGGGTCATGGATCCACATATGTCTGCTGTTACTGTTGAATAGTCCTCACATCCACTGTAGGTGTTCCCTTTGTCACGGAAGGCATCCTACTATTTGATCTTGAGATCCCATTTCTGAGCATCCTGCTCCCTCTCAAATACAGAATATCAACGGGATCTTAATCAGGATGACTACACATCCGTCACTTGTTCTTCAGAACAAGTTTCATCGTCCTTCTCTTGTAGGCCATAGCATATGGTCTGTCCCCACAAGTTAGATTTTGTCAAATAGTCAGCAACATTGTATAATCGCAAAAATCAAATCATATTTCAATGCAATGACAATAGTTCACATAGTCATGTAAGCATCTTAGCCAATGCTTTAGCACAACATACATCCATATCCCAAACATACTTGGTGACTATCTGGATGCCTTCCATCTCCACCAGAACATACTGTCAAGAGCGTGCACCGCTCCAGTATGCTAAGTCACCTGGTTCGAATTCGGGTTCGAGTTTGAGGACTTTGAAATTCGTAAAAAATTCGACAATCAAAATTTTGGTGATAAAATTTGGCATTAAATTCGCAACACTACAAATTTTAAAAATAATAATTTTTTTTAATAAAATTCAATATACACATTTAACACATTATAAAAATAAAACTAAAATAAAACGAGTTACTGTACCACCATTAATTTAACTAGTTTGTTCATTTTCTAGGTCCACAAACTAGTTTGCTCCAAATCCGTTTATCATTTATCACCAACCGTCTAACGAATAGGAGGTTTCTAGGATGTCGAGACTAGAGAGCTCGATATAAATATTGGCTTGACTATCGACTGCAAGATCTCCTGCAGTTCCAGTTGAGGGCATCGGACAAAGCACCACTCAAGCGTATTTTTATTTCTCACGAATTAACAAGAGGTGCGGGGATAGGGTGGTTGTGTCGGCAGGATCTGCTATAGTCTCGATCGAGGGCATCTGGCGAAGCACAACTCATGCATACAAGGCAAATTCGAAGTTTCGTTGTTCCTGTCTGAAGAGAAAACGCATGCGTGCGGGCTAGGGTTAAATTTAGATGATTAAAAACAACAATTTTAAATGATTACATTCATCCTCCGATAAAATTCGGCGATTTTCGATTTTCAAGCCTGAAAATTGGCGAATGCGGTGACTTAGCCAGTATGTTAGCAAAGAGGTTTCATCCTAGAGTAGTTCCAACAAGGGCTCATGGGTTGTTGTGCAACACTATAGGCTACTTACCCAACATATATATATGCACTACATGAGCCTACTGCTCGTTAATCTCAGTCATACATAAAAGAAAATTGTATCACATATAACTGCTGTGAACATTATCCTAAACATTCAAGCATGTAAAGAATAACTTAAATGACAATACAAATACTTATTTTTTTATTGTTTTGTGGGCTCCCTCTTGATCTTTGCCTTCTTGCAGGGATCACTGGAGTCCTTAGATATTTATCTTCTTTCTTGTTGGAAGCCCATTGAAGAAATTGCAACCTGGATCTTCATACATCACCAACGACAATCTCCTCATCTATAGATAATGCAATCATTGGTGTACTAGAAGAAATACTCCTTTCGACGGTCATCATCTTCTATATTTCTTGACTTCTTTAGTGAAATCTCTTCATCAACCTCAGCGGTTGTGGCATGGTGTTTTCTCTTCTTTGATTCGGGACACTGACTGGCATAGTGACTTGCTTCTTACAATTGTAACATTGGATGTTTGAAAGATCTTTCTTCCTCTTCTGTTATGGAATTGGACTTGATCTTTCACCTTTGTCTTTTCTACCATAGCTCTTCTTTCCTCTTTCTTTTCTTCTCTTGGTATGTGTAGCGAGAGCTTGGTTTTCCTCATGATGAGAGGCACTAGCATTGCCTCTAGCCACAAGTCTGGTCTCTTCTTATGTACAGTCTTCCCATAATCGCTCAAACATGGGTAGCTTGGATCTACCACTTGCACTTTGAATGAATGGTTCCCAAGATTGAGGGAGGCCATTTAGAGTCATCATGACTAGTTCTCTATCTGCAATAATTTCTCCAATAGTGCCCAATTGATCCTTGATTTCTGAGATCTTCATGAAATAGGATGCAATAAAATCTGATATGGTCATCTTGACATTTGAGAGTTGTTGTCTCAAGACAAAAGCCCTATTGACATTTTTGTTCTCAAATAACTTCTTCAAGGTATCAAACATGGATTTAACTGTCTTCTTTTGAGAAATTTGAGGAATCAAATGATCCTTGACTGAATCTATTAGGATTCTTCTTGTCTTGGCATCACTCATCTTCCATTGAGTCTTTCCTGCTTCTTCTTCTGGTTTTGGTACTCCTACAACAAAGTTTAGAAGGTCATTTTCTTCTAGGACAATAAGCACCCTAGAATTCCATGAATGGAAGTTTGAAGCTCCATCAAGCCTATCTTCAACCTTGATGCTTGTCATCTTGACTAAGAAACAGGAGCACTGCAAACTAGTTCAGAAACCCTAGGAGAAGCTAGGTCAAAATTGAACTTTTGATTTTTAGAAAACTGCTTCTATAGATGAATGCGCCCTCCCAAGGCGAGTTGAATGAACCACCTTTTCTTCTAGATCTGTGGTCAGAACAATCCAAAGTTGCAAACCCTAATTCTTGACCTCGGTAGTAATTAGGTAAAAAATTGAAACTTCTTAGAATGAAAATCTACTTCTACAAGGAGATGCGCCTTCCTAGGGCGAGCTCAATAATGCTAAGGGTGAGCTTAATCTGTGGATGGAAGAGGTGGAAACAAAAAGCCCTAGTTTCTGGTAGTAGTCTCTTTCAACACTTCTTTGATTCCATGTTAGATTTTCAATAGTAGTAGTATAATTTTCATCTCTTTCAACTTACAAACAAATATAGGATCACTGAAAGAATAACTATGCACAACAACAAAATAAAGACACAATAGTTTACCCTGGGAAAACCCAAACTCGGGAAAAACCCAACAAACCTTTCTTACTCAAAGATTCAGTACATAATACAAGTACATCAAAGATAAGAGTGATCTTGAATAATGAAGATCACAAAGAGAAGATATGCCAAAGAAGAAGCCCCAGAAAATTGTCTTCGACAACCAGAAATCGAACTTGTAACCACCTTTTCTTCTGGATTTGTGGTTAGAACAATCCAAAGTTGCACACCCTAATTCTTGACCTTGGTAGTAATTAGGTCAAAAATTGAAACTTCTCACAATGAAAATTTGCTTCGACAGGGAGATGCGCCTGCTTAGGGCGAGCGCAATAATGCTGAGGGTGAGCTTAATCTGTGGATGGAAGAGGTGGAAACAAGAAGCCCTAGTTTTTGGCAGTAGTCTCTTTTCAACACTGCTTTGATTCCATGTTAGTTTTTCAATAGTAGCAGTATAATTTTCATCTCTTTCAACTTAGAAACAAATATAGGATCACTGAAATAATAACTATGCATAGAAACAAAATAGAGACACAATAGTTTACCGTGGGAAAACCCAAACTTGAGAAAAACCCAACAAACCTTTCTTACTTAAAGATTCAGTACATAATACAAGTACATCAAAGATAAGAGTGATCTTGAATAATGAAGATCACAAAGAGAAGATATGCCAAAGAAGAAGCCCCAAAAAATTGTCTTCTACAACCAGAAATCGAACTTATCCTTACTTGAGCGAACTTGCTTGAGATGAGAACAAATGAGGAGGCATCCCTCCTATTTATAATTTTATACATGACTTTGAAGTTACTTTTCCCACTGGGGCCGACTTGTCTCTTTTACTGGACCAACTTTTCTTTTGCAATAATAACAATACATTTTATTTATTTATATCTTTTGTAGGTCGGCTTTAGCTAGTGAGGATACCTCACATAGCTACAACAACAACAGGGAGGCGAGGCTTCATAGCACATTGGTTCGGAATCAAACTTTGAATATGCTCCACAACAATCATATCTAAGTTGGTGAGATGAAACTTGAGGTTCTAATTAGACCATGGAATCTAGGTTTGAGTGTGAACAACCACCGATTCATTCACCACGCAAATCCTTTTTTGATGTAGTCTACGGGTTGAGAGTCAAGGATATTTTTCTATGGGCTTTCTATCAACATATATAAGGGGAGGCCACCAGAGATAGTTGGAGTTGAATGAAAGGCCCGTTCAAAGAGTGGGTTCCTTTTAGGCCAGAAAGGACTTAATGGTTGCCGAAGCCTTCTAGATGCTTTGAATAAGAAAAGTACCTTGTATTTTGACTAACTAGGGGTGACTAGTAAAGTTTCCAAAGGAAGTCCCTTTTAGGCAATGTTCACACAAGGGCCCCTTGGCCAACCCAAAACCTAAGAAGGACCTTCCAACTCTCTTTTCCATCAACCTCTCTAGCGATCCATTTGGCACAAGGCTTGGGTTTGGAGCTGAGTTGTAATAGTGCACAGGCCTCCATATTCCCTCGGGGTACAACACAACTCCTAGTTAATTCGATAAAATCCCTTACTTTGATCTATCTTATCCCAAAGAAAGGAGTGGAGGGATTTTTCCAAACGAGAATAGTTTTCAAGCAAAGGAAACCAACAAGAGTAGTAGTACACATGAGTTGCTAATAGGATTTTGGTATGGTTCTGGAATTTGGCAACTAGTGCTGATGACTTGGTGATCCATTTCTTGATCTTTTTTTCAACTCGTTGCACTGCAACCTCTTAGATGTTCCTAGGGAAGCTTCCAAAGGAAAAAGGGATACATAAGAACTTGAAAAGTTTCCTTTGTTGTATCTAGGTCCAATTATGGCTACAAAGTCAGATAGGCATTGGCCTTTGGTTTGGCTAATAATGATGCATTTTGGTCCATTGAATATTCGAGCTCGAAGTCAACTAAAAAGTATGTAGATAGTCCATAATGTTGACCCAAGAGGTTTGATCTTCAAGAATGGTCGAAAAGGGATCATAGGCAAAGTTCCCATTAACTAGCTGGCTAGCATCAAGTTCCTGTAGTGGAATTCCTTGCACCATACCTGGACTGTTAATTTTTCTAACCCCAACTCGAGATAAACAATTCCTAGTGATTTTCCTTGCTGAAAAATAAATTGCAGCTCACTGATTTATTTATACTAGTTGAGATCCATTAACAGAAATTGAAATAGCGGAAGCAATACCAATTAAAAACATATCACTCAATAAATTATAAAACACATGCATAGAATTTCTTCCCTTCCAATCAGCTTTTCATTCAATAATTTCCAAGCTTACAAGGGTTCCCTTATTGGGAAAATGGCACCGAGAAAATACAATCAACAGACCTGGAAAAATGCCCCAATTGAGAAAGTTCTTCCTCTTGCAATTCTACCCCAAAAATCTTCTGCTCGCCTACACGTTGCCCCTGGGCACCTGTATGACCTGTACGACCGATTTGTACTGTGATGTATGGTTGGCTTTGGGTTGCTGTATGGTCGCGACTGCTGCTGTGTTGTTGTACGATCAGCTTCGAGTTGCAATTGTTGCTGTGCTGTTGTATGGTTGGGTCCATACGATCTGTACGTCGTGCTGTTGTATGATCGGGTCCACACGGTGCTGTATGACTGGGTTTGTACGATGTTGTATGGTTTGGCTTAATGGCCTCTGCCTACAACAAATCTGCCAACCTGCTCTGCTGCCCCTGCAAGAAATATGGAACTTTTAATTTTCTCTCTTTGCCAAATCTGGAAAGTAGAAATTCCTTCTTCTCTCTCCGACATAATGCTTTAGTTTCTCTCGTATATCTCTTGTCTCTTTCTCCACTCACCTTGGCTGCCTAATATCTTGTTGTGATGAACCAAATCCTAACTTCAATGTCTGAGATTAGATTTCATTCACTTGAGATCAAGGGCTAAGATTCAATTAATTAATTTAAGTCACTAGTGCCAAAATCTTAGGCGCTTTATTAAATTAACCCTCAATTAATCTAAAAAGACATTCACTTTAATAATTGACTTTAATAAAGTGAATTCCCAAAGTTCCTAAGAGGTATTAGTGATAATCTCCATAGGTTAGACACAAACCCATATGGAGATGCCTATCTGAGCTACAAACATCAACACAGACTAATATTTATCCTAGAGTTTTAACAATAGCACACAAAGAGTTGGGGCCATAGGGTAGCCTTGCCTGATAGAGTGAAATAGGCATACTGCTTGACAGTTGCGACAATTGATAGAGAGACAAGTAGAGGCATCAATAGAAGGAGTTTCCATACTACGAATAAAGTAAGGCCAAACCTTAGAGCCTTCAACATGGCCAAGATAAAAGTTCACTTGACCTTGTCATATGCTTTCTCAAACTCAATATTAATAAACATTGCATCAAGGTCAGATAATCTAGCCCACTCCATACCCTCCCATACAACAATGATGCTGTCCAAAATGTAACACCCTTTGATGAAGCTTGTTTGTTCCGATTGAATAATCTTCGACAATAAGTGCCTGATCCTTAAAGCCATTGCCTTGTTTAGAATTTTGGATGACAAGTTAAGTAGGTTAACGGGTCTCCAGTTGGTGATGTGCTTCGGGGTCACCAGCCTTGGGGTTGAATTTGATGAGACCTTGATTTAATGTTATCCCTAGGGATTACAAGAGCTTCTTGGTTGACTTTGAGTAGGTTAGATCCCACAAATGCCAAGGTGGATTTGTAGAATTCACATGGGGGCTTTACCATCTGCCATGTCATGTAGATCGGCTTTGAGCTCATCAAGTGGCAACACCACATCACAAACTCGTTGCTAATCTTCAGAAACTTTGTAGGAAGTAAGGTTGAGGCACTTTTGAATAGCTGTCTGTTTTTTTCTATCTCTTGGATCGATACTAACTGCAAATATATTCTGGGATTACAATTCTAACAAAATTATGGAAAAGCCTTCATGTATTTTAATTTTTTATTGTCCACCATATCCGACTATTAAGAGTCAAGATATAGCCCATCTCCAGGGAGATGTCACACTTGAAGCAAGATGAGAAAAATGAATCCACAAGCTATAACTCTATAGCTAGCTGGTTCAAGTTAGAGTGGAGTGCTCCATGAATGGGCTGGCCTCTAGTGAAATAGATTAAACACAGCAACCAACTTTAGACATCAAAGAAGACCAAATAATCAAACCATCAAACCATCAAACCATCAAACCAAGACTATTCAATGAGAGGCGACATAGATAAGGAGTTGTGTCCCTTCCCAAGTTCAAAGAATGTTTATAACTGGTCTCTATTTTTTGCTCAACTTAAGCCCATAATCTGTGTTCAGCTTATTATTCTGCTTTTCAACCTTGGCCAACATATTAGCATTCTCTATATGGATATGATGCTCTGTGCTATAAGAATGCTCTGCAAGGGTGGATTTCATAGCAGGCTTCTCACACTCTTCCCTCTAAGAAGTCAAAATCGTGTTTAGAAAAAATTGGCAATATCTTGGGATAATTCCCGAAAAAATTGGGAAAAACTCGGCAATATCTCGGGTGAAAAAATCGGCAATTTTTAAAAAAAAATCGTCTCTGAAAATCACGCGATTTCTCAGAACATTGGCAATTTATCGGCAATGTTTGCAACACTGGTTTTGAACACTAGGATGCATTCACTCACCTCTTTGGAGGCTGGATCTTTGAAGAAGGCTTTAGTGGGCCAGTCACCTGTTTTGATCCAAAGTAGTTGTGCATGAATTTGGGCACCTTTTGCTCGTAGCTAGGTTACTTGGGAGCGGGAACGAAAAGCAAAATTTTCAAAAGCTTCTGGTTTGGAAGCGTTTTTTATATAATATATATTTTTATATATTTTGATGCATGTGTCAACGAAACCATGTGCATCCATCAGAATTCAAACCATTATACACAAATATGCAAAGTTTCTCATGTATATAGCAAGTAAGAGTGCATACAACCAAAATAGCACCTAGTGCAATCCATATCTGAACCAAAGTACATCAATAAATAGGCTATAAACTAGGGATTCTTCAAAAACTAGTTTTGAGGCCACCAAAATCAATTTGAACAATTAGCACCACCAACATCAAGGTACATAGAAGGGATGATGTGCTCGATTAAATGCCAATCCCATAACCTCATACATGATAGAATCCAGTGGAAACATTGCAATCCTAAAATCCTAAAAACTGTTAAGCCTCTTGAATTTTGAATGGGATAAAAAATTCTACTTTTTGCATTTGAAGTCCGATGAGGTTGGAACCACTCTCAAACATCCTGAAACAATTAATGTTAATGTTAAAAAATTAAGTAAAAGGATAGAAAATGAAAGATAAGGAGAATGTCAAATAGAAAATGAAAGATAAGGAGCATGTCAACTTTTACTTTAAGAATTTAATATTACCATTTAATGCTACTGATGATGATTAAGTTTAGGTTTTTTGCTATTAGAGTAGGCTTTTCCTCCCTTATATAGCATTAGTATGGGCCTAAAGTTAGTTCTCCCCCACCCATCACTTAACTTTTTGGTTTTCGTTTAAGAAAAATTGAAAGAAAAGGAGGGAGCGTTTTTTTGCAAGGAAGCGAGCTTCCTGAAAATGCTTCCATACGGGAGTGTTTAGGAAACGTGCTTCCCCAACATTTCTTGGACGCATCCTTTAGAAGCGAGCTTGGGGAGCGGGGGTGGAGGGGGGCGGCGCTTCCACACAACATAGGCTCGCAGGCATCATATATTTGGAGCAGATGTCATGACTTTGCCGTTCACATTTGCTTATCTTCATCATAAGGGGACCAAAGTAGCTCCCTTTGTAGCTCTTCCAGTTCTTTGTGTACGACCTTGTTACTTTGCCTTTGAATTGGCTATTTGAGAGTTGTAGGCCTTGAGAAAGGCCACTGTGCGCAGAATGGCATCTTCACACCAAACGACCCAACTTGCGACTTCACGTGGTTGAGAGACCAAATTCCACACAATATGGATAGGTGTAAGGCAAATAGGGCTCTGGGGATGGGATTCATTAAGGATATAGTGAGTTCTTGGCATCCAATTTTTTGTGCACCCCAAGACTTTTTGTTTGAATAAAGCTTCATTTAAACTCTATTAATAGGCAATATGCACAGAGCTTTAATACAAAAAAAGGGCGAGTTGGCAAAGCAACCATCACAAGCAAGTGCACAACTAGAACACAGTGATGGCTAAAGCCAAAACTAAACACTAGAAATGAAATGAAAACTGAGTACACTAGATATAAATTTGCTCTAGGACAGTCGAATATAATTTCAAAATCATAATCAAAGTATATAAGATTTTATCCTTGAAAACAGATCTTCATCTTAAAAATGGTAATAATGCATTTTAAACGTGATGTTGCCAAATCCACCACTCAAGTGTGTAGGATCTGTGGATCTGGATCCACCAGGGTCTGTTTAGTTTCCATCATGGAAAGAGATCCCCTGGAGAAGGAAATGGATCCTGTGGAAAATCAAACAAATCTTGATATTTTGAAATGGATACTAAAACATCCACGTGCTTTTGTTACCCACCAATCCCCCCCCAAGTTGATTTTTTAATGAAAAAACTTCCAAAACCCTAAACACGTAAAGGGTAAAAGGTAAAACCATAAACTCCATTCCTAGTCAAGGTCTAATCTATCCTCATGTCAGGATCTGCTCTTGAAATCTGATCTATGAAGGTCTGCTCTCAAGGTTTCTGTTTGATCTATCTTTATGGTCAAGGTCTGCTGTCAACGTCTGATCTATCCTTATGTGCTATGTTGTTGCTCACTTCATACACTGTTATTTCATCCTGCCATAGACTTCAAGAAAAACCACTTTACTCATTACTGATATGGCATATGGATGTGGCTCACTAAAATGTCGTTATGACCTGCTTCATGTTCATGTTGAAATGGTCTTCGAAATGATTGGTTATCAATCATTGTTATAAATTATCAAATTATCAGTTATGGTACATTAATGGGTAATAGTAATATGCATGAAAATTCTCTTCCTTTGCTATAACTTATAGTTCTACTCTTGTGTTTTCTTAGTAGTTTTGATTCTTCACTCTATTTTTTTATTTATTATAAAAATATCCATATGCATATCCTGGTTACTTAGTTTTAAAACCTTCCAAAAATGAACTCCAAACAAGGGTCATCATATTTATCCACCTGTGGTTATTATTAAAAGGCATTTTTTTTGTTTCCACAGGATTTTTCAAAATGATTTTTTTCTCCTTTTTTCCTCTAAATGATAGTTATATTGATTGCAAAAGTTTACACTACCAGATATACAAAACTGGGCTTGGTAAAAAATTAGGCGAGGCAAAATGAAAAAAGTAAAAGTTCAACCTGGACAGAGAAAACTTGGGAAATGTGCCTAGTACAAAATTTGAGTTTTGGGTTATATAATGAGACCAACGAGTTTTTTGACGGGTCCATGAGTCTAACTTGTTGACCTGTTAAATGTTTGCCAAGTACCTGGGCGCCAGATGAAGAATTTTCACACAATCTTCAACTCTGATTTCTAATTACACTGATACATTGTTCAATATTTAAATTAATTCAACATACAGTCTGCAAATGAATTTTTGCTCATAAACAACTCAGAATTAGAAACACATGAAGATGGCTACCAAACTACTAAGAGTATAATTAAAAATCTGTCCACATTTAACTGTTTCAGATTCAGAATTTTAGCCAATTTGACCCAGGCAAAACCCCAACTTGGGGAAAACTTGTGAGAGTGTAATTTTTATTTCTTCTTCAAACAAGAATGTACAGCAGTCAAATTTCTCAGTGAGTACAACTTATCTCTACAGAAGACCAAAAACAATGCCTTGAATTCTGTGCATTGAATTTCTGGAAATTTGTGCCCTTCTCAGCTCCTCGAATTTTGTGCTAGACTCAGTCTTCAGCCTTGATTTGTTTGCCCACTGGTACAGCAGCAGAGTACCTCAATTTTTGTGCCATCTCAGCCTTGAAATTCATGCCCAGCCAACCCAGAACAGTGCTGTATGGCTGCCTGCACGGACTGCAATTAATTAGCAGTCACCCTCAAAATTCCTGCCAGCGTTTCTCCTCAAACTCTCTGCAACTCCTCGATTTCAGTGCTGCTGCATTTGCCTTGATTTCAGTTTCAGAATCTCTCTAGAAAATCGTGCCACCATTAACTGCTGTACTGTACAGTCTTGGGAATCGTGCCGGCTATCTCAGCTCTTGGAATTTGTGCTATCTCCCTCTCTCAAACTCGACTTCACCTCTCATGAACTTGACCTCCTCTCCAGTTCTCTTGGTTGAGTGAACAAATGAGGAATGAGGCGCCTTTTATTTGTTTTTCCCTTGTCTTTTCATTTCACCTTCCTGGGGTAGCTGAAAGGACAATAGATCAAGGGCCCACATTTAATCTAGTGTTTTTTCATCAATGGATGAGAAAAGTCACTTTTTTCTCTCAACCACAACTTAAATAAATTGAAAAGTCTCTTAACACCAGAGTTACCTGCGAGAACCTGAGTCAAATTTCTTGTTGGTGAGTCAATCTTGCCAGCACTGCGTTGACTTGTTCCTAACTTGGCCTGTTTTGTCAGGTGAGCTGAGTTTGATCTGTGAGTCCTGGTCAAATTTGGTGGGTCTGTTAACTCTGACACAACATTCTCAAATCCTCCCCCTATTTTCAAATATATCTTAGGGGATAATTTTACATTTGCTCAAACTGAAGGGACATCATCATAACTAGAATTTTATATGACCAATCAGCTGGGTCCACAAACATATACAAAGTTATCCCAACATGAGGTGCAAAGAAACCAAAAATATCAGAAAAATATGGGCAAAGTGCAGGAAGCCAATGATACAGTGTAGTAATGCTAACTTGTGCCTGTAAGCTGTAACAGGGAGACCATTACTAATTAAGAGAAATGTTCATTTAACTGAACCATGTGAATTAGTGGATTCCACATTTTATGATATTGTGCTCCCTATTGCTCTGATAATAGTTGTGCCCCACCCTCCCTGTTCTCTTGGATTTCCTCCCCAGTCAAGGGTGGTGGGCCAAACTCCATCATTTTGCTCCACCTTAGGTTTTATAACAGTCAATTATCTATTGACATCTCCTTTGAGACTGGCTCTAATCATTGCTCCTCTTGCATTGTTGCTATTGATGAGGGGGATCTCTGCTAGTGGTATAGAGGATTGACCCCTGGTGTTGCAGGAGCTCGACGAGGTGATTCAACTATAGTTGCATTTTATTTGCTCCTTTGAGACTGGCTCTAATCATTGCTCCTCTTGCATTGTTGCTATTGATGAGGGGGATCTCTGCTAGTGGTATAGAGGATTGACCCCTGGTGTTGCAGGAGCTCGACGAGGTGATTCAACTATAGTTGCATTTTATTTGCTTGCAGACAAATCTACAGAAAGAATTAGTGAATGATGGCCTTTGGAAATAAAATATGAAATCAATTGAAAATCACATTGTTGTGGTGCTTCCAAATGCAATAAAGTATCTCTTGTCTCAGTAATCACCGTGGAAGGTGACAGTCCATGGTTAAGTATCTCCTATCAGAGTTTCCAACTATCTTAATAGTGAATATAGGAGAGATTTGACAATGGAAGAGATCTAGTACCAGGTCGACTGGGCTAAGGGGTGGAAGTGGAACAAGAAGTGTAGGGCCATTTCTTCCTATTGACAACATTTGAGGACATCTTTTTTTAAATATAACATAGGCCCTGGTGAAACAAAGGCTACACAAACAAATATCTTTTGGGGGTTCTCAATAAGCTTGGCATGATGATCTAAATTTTATAGACAACATAGCAGGCAGTTCCCACCAACTCCCTCTCTTATTGAGTCTACTTGCCAACCCTCAAAGCAATTAGCTATGTCTACTTTGTTTCCAACATTGGTGCACACAAACCAAAAAGATCATAAAAATATGCGTGGAGCCAGGTATCCAATGTTATAGTGTCATAATACAAAATCATGCCCCAGACAGGTACATAAAAATGATGATTAAAACAAGTAATCATTTAAATGGACCACCTAAACTAGGGGTTTCAACATTGGTTGGTTTTGTTCTACACCTTATCACTGTTGCTTTGACAATATTTGTGCCCCACCCCTATTGTCCTGGGTTTGTTATAGGTGGGATATTCAATGGCAATTGATTTTGTGTACCTTTTCACATATTCTGTCTTTGTGTCTTCATTGTCCTTCAATGAGATTTCTGACATTTTTTTACATCTCTAATTCTGTTTTCCAATGTAGTATTGTTTCCATTTATGGCTCAATACACATCTATAAATAGAGCAAACTAGCAATTAATAAAATGGGAAGATTTTTGGGAATGAATACTCTATGCCATTATTCTGTGTCATATATTATTTATATAATTTCTACAAATAAGGAAAGGATTTGCTAATTTGAAACATATATAAATGGCTAATTCTTCTTGAAGTCTTCCTGTATCTTTAGTCTCTCTCAAGTTTTTATGCAAGGGCTTTGCTTAAATTGTTCTGATCAACTATAATTGGAATTTGACAGGCTACATTACAACCTCCATATTTGGTGGCAAATGAACCAGATGATGACAATATTCTTCATACGCGCACATATGATGTGAGCATAACGTAAGGCTTCTTTTCTTGTTTGTTCTTCTATTTCTACTTCTGCAAAGCTTTGATTATATCCTCCATTTTGAAGAGTTAATGGAACTGGTGCAAACACACACTCCCTACAGTGGTTTGACATGAAGATTAGTCCCTATCTTTTGTGCAAAGTAAAATCACTCGGTTTTGATATTATAGCTACTGATGTTCTTCTGATCCTTCAAGGAAAAGCTATTTGTGGGAAAATTGTCACCAATTAGCTTCTGTCAAATCTACTTCTTTCTTATTGCTTTTGTATCTGATATCTGATTGACAGGTTCCACATACTGGCTTCAACTAAATTACTTTGTATTTTCTGTAGTTATCTCCTTATAAATCTCAAATTGATCACTCATGTTTTGCTTTTGTTGTTTTACTGTATGCCTTTTTGTGTCTGGTTGTTCCAATACCTTTGATATATCTATGATTAAGTGTCCCTACACTATTTGCAGAAATATAAAATTGGTTTCAACAGATAATATGTTGCCTGGCCATTGCATTTAATAACACGGCCAGAAATTGATTGAAGAATCCTTCAATGTTGTTGGGCACCTCCATCTCTTACTAGAATTTTCAAGTTGTCAGTACTTGATGAGTTACTACTACTAGTGTCTAATGCATTTTTTTAAATGCTATGGCACAAGGTTAAGTCTTCTGAATCAGTGTGATCGGTCTTGAAGATGCAAATTTATAATGCTAGATATTTTCTGGAAGCAGTATCGGATTGTAAAATTAGACTTTGATGCATGATTGACTTAGGAGGTCATCATTCATTAGGGATAGAAATGGGACTAGTTTTGTCCTTTTTCATAGAGATAATCTCTAAAATACAGAGTTATTGGATTGGTCATCATAAGGTGACACATTAGGGATCCAGTGATCTACATCAGATTCTGCAGGATCTGGCAGAAAAAGCTGCCAGACCCATTTCCAAAAGGATCTATTTTGTGCATTAGGAAATGGAAAATTTGAAAAAGGCAGCAGAAAAGTATAGGTTAGGAGGGAAAGGGGAGAAGGGACCTCATATGGCCTTTCCACAGACAATTGTTACATGGGGAGATCTGCCCCCCATATTTATTTATTTATTTGTTCCTTGGTCACTACAAAAGCATTTGTAACCCTAATTCACCTCATTTTGAGTTGGAGTATTAACACTCCAATGCTATAGTGCAATTTATTAAAGTCACATGATGGTCAAGTGACTTTAATAAAGAAAATTGATTGGTAAGTTGTAATTAGTTAAGGAGTTTAGGATTTAGGAAGCATACAACTAACTATTAAAGTGAATAAAAGAGAGTCCCCTAGTCTGTCAAATTGATTCCATTTAATAAATAGTCCATATCTCATATATTGTGCACTCATTTCTAACATGGTATTTGTTCAAGATAAAAAAGGAGAGTCTGAAGAGAGAAAATGGCCTACAATGCAAAGGCAAGGCTCTATGCTACCCTGACAAACCTAAACATGTGGGAGACTTTACCTTGCAAGTTTGAAACAAACATGAATTTCATGCTAGCTAAAGGGCCTGGGGAACAATTGCTGTATGCTCCTTTAATGCTCTGTTATTAAACCAAGTGTCAATGCATTCAGCCAATGTGGATTCCTGCCATATCCCCTTAGCTCCTGCCAGATTTAAAGAAGCAGACCACATATCCTGCAAGAAAGGGTGTTGCTCTAGCAGATGATTGATGGATTCATAAAGAGCAGATACCGGGCCCTTGCCAGGCCCTCCTCTATTGTACATCCCATGTAAACATGTTGTTAGACAGAGCCATAAATATAAAAATTCTTGTTTTTAAGGGAGCTTTTACCTTCCAAAGTGATTTCCAGTTCCACCATCAGATATTTTCTTGATCTATCTCCTCCAAGAACCTACCTTTATAACTCAAGTTTGCAGTGAACTGTCCTGTAGAAACATTTTTGGACAAAAGCAGTGTGTCATCATGCAATCTTAGCCTATCGGAACTCTGAAGTAGCCTCTGTATATATACATTCCAGGTATTGGCTTCTTCTCCTGCCAGCCCAAATCTGTCAGACCTTTTCCATCCTCGTTGCCACAAAGTTGTGGAAGAAGGATATGCTAAACAAAAACCCATCTAAAGTGTAGTGTATTGAGCAGTGTCTGTGGTAGAATGCTCTGACCAGCACATCCAGCCCAGGGAATATGCATTTTGCTGTTGTAAGTTGAAGCTATACGTCTGATCATCATCAAACAAGGCTCTTGCTGTATGATTTTCCTTTAATAGTTTTTCTTAACGCAATATATTTTTACTTCCAATGTAAGAAATGGATTCCTGTGGTCTGCACACAAGGTTCTAATTGATACTTTGATTCCATTGAAGAATGTTTTTTTGTCTCCTTGCTTATTTCTTTTGTTCTTGACAATGATAAATTGTGACTTGAGATACCACAGTTGTGGTAACTCCATATGTTAATAGACTCTTACTCTGGAGAGATGTACGTTGCTGAAATTCCATTTAATTGATGCTTTTTTCTCTTTTAAGTGTCAATATGGGCCGCTGTTGGAAGGGAATTGTCTGGGTGCATTCTGTTAGCTGATGCCTGGTTAAAATCTTAAAATCTTTTGAATTGATGCTTCTAAAGTTCCTTTTCTGAAATGTCTTAGTCATTGGAGATTGGCTATTGAACAATATGGTTTATTATCCTTTCTGTACACTGTTATTTTTTGAATGCAGGTATGACAAATTTTATCAGACTCCTCGGGTATGGCTTACAGGTTATGATGAGGTGAGATTCTGAGAAGGAATTTGCCTCCTTGTTTTTGCTTAGTTGGTTAAACTAGATGCAAATATACATGCAAGGAATGGTTGTTGTTATTTGTTACATTAAATTTTGGAGGATATTTTCCGTGTGTCAACTTCCTATTCCTTGCCTTTGTGGTTACTCTCTAACTAAATTAATACTATATATTTTTATCATCTTTCTGATAATTAGGTCTAATGTCTGTTTGCTTATCTTAAAACTCTACAGCCCTATTGACCTATTTTGGTCATCTGCAGACATTAATAATTTTTTTCCCTCTTTCTACAAGATATGATAGGTGAGAAAGAATTTGCCTTCCTTTTTTGCATAGTTGGTTAAACTAGATGGACAATAATATGCAAGGAATGATTGTTGTTATTGCTAAAATGTATTTTGCAGAATATGTGGGTCTTGAACTAAAGTGTAGCTCTTCTCATTCAGCTTATTTCCTACATACACACACACACATACAAACATACATTCGACTTGTATTCATTTCTGCATCAAACCCTAACCCTAACCAAGATTTAACAAATCTACCATGAAAATATCTAGGTGCTGGAAAGTGTATGGTACAACAGGGTTATAATTGCTGGAATTTCCAGCCACCCTCCTCTTCTAGTTTCTCTCATATTTTGCATGTATTACCAGTTGGAAATCGTGATGTTAATGCTAGAAATTGTCTACGGCAGCTAGTACTTCATGTTGAGATATATTGCAGAAATTTCTAGCCATCAAAAAGAGGGCTTCAAGCCTTAGTTATGGGCTATTTTTAATTTTTTTTTTCTTCCTGAAGCTGAAATCTCATGTCATATCTCATGTTTATTTAGGTTGAAGGATAACCTTGAAGATTGTTGCAGATTTGTAGAGCCCCCTAATCCCTTGTTGCTTGAGAGGAGTGATGATGATGATGAGGGATGTTTATATCAGTCCTATCCAAAGCTTGGTTAGAGGAGTTTTATTTTGGTGCATGCCTTTCTTGCCATGATTGTGGTGTTCTGAGCCATCTTTATGAGCACATTTCAGATTTCGGCCCTCATCTCATGGAGATTGCAGCATATTGATCCATTTGATTTTTGATGAAGCCGTGTTTTGGATGATGATTGAACATAGGGGAAGAGTTCATGGCATAGATGAGATGCGAAGGTGGTTGCATTGAATTTATGATTTTACCTAACATACTCATTTTCACATGCCAGAGTAGGTAGGTAGGAGAAATAATAATCTCTTGCATGAGTACGAGAGTAAATGGATTTGATGTTTTGAACATTTTGGCATTTTGTGCCTTATTTGTAAAGCCGCATATAAAAGAAACATCTATGTAGAACTTTGTGGATGAGATGTGGTGTTTGGGGATGTTGAGATTACCTATCCCACCACATGGGTTTGTATTTAGTGGTCATTGCTAACAGGTACATCTAGGATATTTTGAGGTTCTCATTCACTCTCATGGAGTACATGTCCCCAAGTTGGAGCTAGATGTCAACCCATATATCCGATGAGGTCCTACACTTGTTATTTTCATCACAAGTGCTTGTTGATAGGTTGATGCAGTCGCTGGATGCCTTGGATTCTTGATGCTACAATTATGGTCCCTTTTGTGATGATGCCCTAGTTGTTAATTGGTCGATGGATCCCTGTGGTATATTGGTGTTAGTAGCTATTGATACGATCTCTCCATGTTGCTTTGATATTGATGTGCTTTCCTCTTAATGATATTGGCATGTTTGGAGTATCTTTGCATAGCATTGGGGACGCATTAACTTAGGGTCTCCCTAAGTTTTGAAGTGTTAATAAGTGCTCATTGATGAGTTATCTCCTATGGGATGATTATTGTTGTGGTTATGTGGGTTGGATGCCTCCTAGCTAGAACACTCTAAAGAGATGATGGTGTATTTCACTCATATGCCACTTGCTCATGATACACTGGTCACCCTTTGTTGGATTGCCCTATTAGGTTAATTTGGCATCCTGATGACATTAGTTATAGCTTTTGATGGAGTGCTTGGCTTGTATGCTCGATTTGATGATGTGTGAAGGATTTCTATTTTTGATGGAGCACTTGGCTTGTATGTGTGACTTGATGATATGTGGAGGCTTTCTTTTGGAGTGCTCTAGCTCTTTTGATGTGATTTACACTTGGAGATGATTTGGTGTTGGTTTTCCTTGGAGCACCCTCCCTTCTAGCACATATTTGGGGCACACATATTTTTGCTTGGACAACCTTACACCTTGACATTTGGATGGCATGTTGGCATGGTTGAACATCATTTCTATTGGAACACTCCCCTTGATCTTCTCTCTTGGCACACATTTTGATGCATGGTTTTATTTTATTGCTTGAAGAAAGGGTCATCCCCTTCCTTCATGAGATATTGTGGGGACCTTGCTCTTGATTTGAGGCCACTATCTTTCTTGGAGGGATTCTTATTTCGTGGATCTATACCGTCACATGTTTTAATGAGGTGGCAACATGGATGTTAAGCCATTTTTGAGGTGACGTCCTAGCTTGAAGGACTATTGTTGGCACGTGGACATCATTTTGGGCCCTTTGGAAGGGCGTCATGTCTTCAGGAGTAGTTATATTTTTACGGAGTGCCTAGAATTTTTCCAACTCAACGTCGTTAAATGTAGAGAGGCCATGGGATTTTCGAAAAGTGCTTATAACATAAAATCCATTAAATATTGAGGAAGTTGGTAATTCTTGAACTATCATTTAAGGAGGCTCATTGCATTTTGTCCACACATACCACTTGGAGGTTGCACCTTTTGCTTGGAGAGCCGCACATGGCTTTGAGGAGCATCTTTCTAGGAAATGTCTACCTTGGAGAAGGATGTTTTGCATAATCACCTTATTATTTTATTCATTGTTGACTTCGCAACATGAGTTGGTTATGATCTAGCATTATTTTATTGTATATTGCTTGGAGTTGAAAGTAGTTCTTAACCACTTTAATTTATTATTGGAGAGTTTGTTGAATAAATTGTGCATCTAGGAGATAAGATAAGATAAATTTATAAATGTTCGACCAAAGACCACAAAAGTAGGTCAATTGCACTGTTTGTTACCATGATGTCAATACAAAGTGGGAGCCCTAAGGAGCTTCCTTTAAAAAGCGAAATGCATAAATAAACATATTACTCTAAGTTAAATACTAGGAAAACTAACTATAAAGATGGAGAGACGATCCAGGAGAGAGATGTACAAAGAGAATGGATCTAGAATATGTGGCACATAAGGTGTAAGCAAAGTTACATATATCGTGTCGGCGAATATATCACCGAGGGTTCAAACTTCATAATGTAACTTATCGCCAACATCGACAAAAATATCGGAAAGTATCGGCAAATGTTGGAAAACCTCAAAAAAATACAAAAATGACCATTTTTTTCAATTTTTTTAACATCTAAAGCACCAACAACATCAAATAAACTATTGCTACATAATTATGAAAATACAACTAATATATAAGATGCATAAGATGTCAAATTGTGGATCATGATCACATATCAACAATAAACTGAAAATACTTAAATATGTTCTTGATAGAATGATTCAAAATCACCTCAAATGATCAAAATAAATGTATCTCATGAGAAGAATCATCATGAATCATGAGGCATCTAGATACTACATAGTACAATGATAAATAATATGAATCATCGATCCCCTCTTCACCTTTTACAGGCAAGGGGCACCAAATTCTCTTGGATGCAGTAGGTGGTCCTATAGGTTCTCTGGATGAAACTGGGGTGGAAATGGAAGCTCCAACTGCTCGGGCTATGGTGGAAAGTAATGGGATTGAGGTGGAAGCCAATGTGAGCTATATCGGGATCCTATATCATAAAAATCATTGCCTATATCAAGATCCTATTCATCAATAGCACCCTATTCTCCTCTCCTCTAGACTCGCGCCATTGCATCTACCTTGAATCTCGAAGTTGATCCTCCAAGGACATTAGTCAACCAACTCAACACCTTACAATTTTGATGAAACTTCCTAATCCAATCGTTAAAATAAGGTAGAAAAGGCTTCCCAAGCTTAATAAGTGATTTTGCTCGAGTGAAGGGTACATTTTTATTAAGGTCATGTTAGAGGAGTTCAACAATCAACATCACCAACATCAAGGTACATAGAGGGGTTGATGTGCTTGATTAAATGCCAGTCCTATACCCTCATACATGATAGAATCCAGTGGAAACATTGCAATCCTGAAATCCTGAAAACTATTAAGTGTGTTGAATTATGAATGGGATCTAAAATTCTACTTTTTGCATATGAAGTCCGTTGAGGTTGGAACCACTCTCAAACTCCTGAAACAATTAATGGTAATGTTAAAAATTTAAGTAAAATGATAGAAAATGAAAGATAAGTAGAATTCACTTTTACTTTAAGAATTTAATATTACCATTTATTACTTATATGCCCGTCTCTAATAACATTGCCAAAAACTTAATTGATGGCTTTATTTCCCAAAATCCATGCATTTTTTTTAGCAGGGCGTTATTTTCCAAAATATCGCTATATATTCCCAATATATCACGAAACATTCAATATATCGCGATATATTGAAAATGTCGTATATGTCGTGATTTTTTAGTGGCGATATATCGCCAAGGGGAATGACTTGCGATATATCGCCGATATATGTAACTATGGGTGTAAGTCTATCATGGGTCGTTGGAACCATCTCTCCTATCATCCAAGGCCAAATGGAAGGATCTCAAGATAGAGCTTTGTTTGGAAGAAGAGCTAGATTGGGTATTGTAAAGGAGGTTGAGATAACTCTGTATATATGGGCGATATATCGCTGATATATGTAACTATGGGTGTAAGTCTATCATGGGTCGTTGGAACCATCTCTCCTATCATCCAAGGCCAAATGGAAGGATCTCAAGATAGAGCTCTGTTTGGAAGAAGAGCTAGATTGGGTATTGTAAAGGAGGTTGAGATAACTCTGTATATAAACAATAGCCCTTCCTCATTCTTCTCATGGTTGGATTGGGGGAGAAATCCCTTGGAGCATAGTTGAATATCTCTTGGTTTCTAATGGATGGTTGTTTAAAGCGCTTCTCTTGGATGATTCCTTATTGTTCATGTTTCACTTATGGATGGAATCTTCAAATGCTAATGGTTGTCTTCGAGACTATGTGAAAACATCCTCACTAGGGTTTTCCTTTTGATATATTTTTGAATTTGGTGAAGCAATTAGAGAGTTGCTAGGGTTTGTAATATTTTTTCCCTAACCCTTTCTAATCATTTATTTCCTTCATATGATCCTTGGTTGATCCCATATTGCCAATGGATAAGACACTAGTATTTGATGCATTCATCCCTATTTCTTAAATTACAATCATAAACAATTTTGCTAGAGCTATCTCTTCATTTCACCTTGGACCTCATTGCAAGCTCTAGTAATCCTAATCTAGGGAAGCCTCCCTTAAGTTGGTGAAGAGCCAACCTAAAGAGTAGAAGAGGGTTTTGTTTGGTGACATTGACCTCCCTCTTAGTTTCATTAGATCTACCCTTGAGCTTTAGGACTTTATCTCTAAGGGTGTGAGTTTGGGTGATAACAATGCTATGGTTCACTTGCCTGAGAAATGGACCCTTGCTTTGGGGGGTTTTGTGATGGGTAGCTGATTCAGTAGCTTAGCGCTTCATCTCCCCTTGGAGTGAATATGTCATTATTTCTTGGGATGTGAGAGGGAAGACAATTCATAGTGGCAAAGCATATTTTTTGTGGTGTCTTGTTGAGATTCGAACTATATGTGATATTCCTTCAAGAAGTTAAATTAGGTGGTTTTGAGCTTTGTAATTGAATGAGTTATTGCTGGAATGGCCCCTTCTACGCGACAAACCATATTCAGGGTTATGGGGGTGTTACGATGGTATCGGCACCAGCGCGCCTGTAGAGGTACCCTAGGGATAGGGTGTCTTTTTACTAGGAGGGGTGTTTAGCCAGCTTATTTTGAGGTAGCGGCATGGCCAGACCCTTTGGTTTCTCTTCTGGAAGTACTATGGCTTAATGGCATTGTCGACTGCCTCATGAAATGGTTTGAAACCCTGAGGTTGGTGTCTGGGGCTTCCAGGGGTGGGTCACTGGGTCACGTGACCTCGACCTCGTTTCAACACTCCAAGGGTAGCTGTTCCAGCACTGAGACCCACTCTCATTTTCCGGAGCACATCCAGCATCCTCCTGGTCCTCCAGTTCAACAACGCCCTCTCTGTGTGGCCTCCTTCAGAGAATGACATCATCCTTCCTGGCAGACTACTTGCTTACTAAAAGGGGGGGGCGTCGAGGGTTTTCATCATTGCTGGGGTTAGTTGGGGCATGACGACCCTCCCTTGCCCAGTTTGGCCTTTCGTTGCGTCGAATTTGGCCTTGCTTAGCCATTTTTACTCAAGTAGGGGTCAAATATGGGAAAACACCCAATTTACCCACTACTTTGATTTTTTTATATTATTTTAATTCTAATTTTAAGTTGACATTTTTAATGTTAAATTTACCTTACTTTATGTAAAAGTGAGTGCGATCATATAAATTAGATCTCCTCACTTCATTTTTAGATATCAACTTTTGGGATAAGATCATTATGTCTGCTATTTTCCCTAACTAGGGCTCTTTGAAGGAAGGCACTCCTTGATGAAGGTTATTTTGCAAGTTTGAAGCATTTCTTGGAAGTTTTTCTTTTGTTCATGCCATTGCTAAGGTACGGCTAGAGTTGTTTGCTTAACACATGCACTTGGAGGTATCTATACTTTTGGTTTGATGTCTCTTAGTCAATTTGCATTCAAGCTTGAGCTTTAGGTCTTCAAGTCTTGCTAAAGCTAGGCTCCCTCTACGAATCCTAGAGATTGTTGAGGTTAGCCCTAGTTGCCAAGCTTGCCAAGTACCATCTCAAGGAGTGTAACTCCTTTCATTGATGCCCTAGGGTTGGGTAGATAGTTTTCTCTTGAAACCCTAGGTTGTTCATTTACTCTTTAACCTAAATTTTTTGAGTTTGTGTAAATTTGTAGATATTATATTAGCTCATTTTAATTTTAATTTTTGGTAATTTAGGTCTGATTTTTGTTTTGTATGTAAAAACAAAACCTTAAAACCCTGAAAATTCATAAAATTTCAAAAAATCATTTTTTTGGCCATTTTAGGGCCTCCCGAAATTTTGGGCCCCTAAAATTTTGGGCCCTATAATTTCGGCCCCTAAAATTTCGACCCCTACATTTTCGGCCTACCCTTTTCTCTTCTGTCTAAACCCTATCTGTAGTAGTTTGTTAGCCCTGCTCCCTGTCCTCCAGCTGCTACCTCCCTGCTGCCTGCTCCCTGTCCTCCAGCTGCTACCTCCCTGCTGTCTGCTCCCTTCACAACTCGGACCTGCTATCCCTTCTTCCCTTCCATCTCCACGTCTCCTCTCATTTCTCTTCCCTTCCATCCCCTTCTTTTATCCCTTCTTTCCGGCTCTATCCTTCTTATTCCCTTCTTTCCATTCTTCCCACCGAACCCTATCCTAGCACCTAACACAGGTCTGCAAATAAATTTGCAGACCTTGTGTGTTCTCTCCTTAGCTGCCCATCTACACAACATAAACACAAACAATAATTTTAAGTCAGTACCTTTAATTTTAATTATTTCTACACATTCCTAAGCTGATTTTGGTGCATTTATAACTCAGATTTCTTCTACAGCAAGCCTGGAAAAGTCATCTATTACAGACACTGTTTCTTTTAGGTTAATCTTTGTTATTTCTGTGGGTAACTTTAAGATCTGGAAGTTGCTTTATGATAATTTATAGTGACATATATTCAGCCTCGCATAAGTTTGATACAAGTTATCTGTTGAATATCTAATGGTGGAGAATTGTAGCTACGAAACTAAGTTGCATATTTATCTCATGAGACACAGATCTGATCACTGTATTTGAGACATTTTCCATTTCTAAGATGATAAACGATGTTGATAAATGCTAGTTGGTGAATTGCTATACCTATTTCTGCTGGTATAGGGTGTTTGTAACTGAAAGTTACATATTGATAATTCATAAAGTGAAATCTGATATACATTTTACATGATATTCTCTTGCATGTTGAACATCTGTTAATGACGCTCATAAGGTTGATTTTGTAAATATTTGATACAGAGATCACTACTCCCTCTGTATCAGTCTGAGACCTCAAGTAGTATGAATCTCAATGTCAGTACATATTCATAAAAACATAGACTCAACCACTAGATGTGCATCTACCAACAACATATGAAAGCAATCACCAACAATAGACAACAGATATACCCTGGAATCCTTTCGGGAGAAACCAGCTAACTATGGGGCTATCTTCTCAATCTCGAGCCCAGAGCATATAGAAGAATAAAGAAGCAATACAATACAGAATTACCTCAGCCGGTAACACAATCCCTCTGACTAGGGCAAACACTAATTTGCATGCATCCAGCTGATACATGCACTGACGAAGTGTGCCCTAACTGCCAATCTGGATCTGAGTGCTCTGATGGTGCCTCTGATGGATCTGCAATCTACTGATCACCCTGCTCTGATCTGCTCTCTCTGAAGACTGCCCACTGATGAAATCGGCCCTCTCTGCATGCACAAATGCGCCCTCCTCCTCTGGATGTCAAATGCTCGTACTGCTTCGGATCTCAACAGATCTGAGCTCTGATAATCTCTAACCTTCCTTAAATCTCGAGGCAAGGCTATCCTGAAAGTCTCGGACTCCAACTCGGTCAATCGAGCTTCTCCTCCTCAGGAAAAACGTCCTCCTCCAAGCAAACTCGGCCTCCTCCAATCTAATCAGTAATCACACTGTGGAGCTCTCTTAGCTCACAGTACTGGAGATCTGGTCTCTTTGGAACTGAAGGTCACTGATCTAGCTCAGATCTGACCTTCCTATCTCCTGCAACAACTCCTCCCTATCTCAGAAAGTCACCCCACATGGACAGATTCGTCCCCCTCACTCTGGCAGTGTCTCTCTCTGATAATGCAACTGAGTAACCCATCTGGGGACCCCCTGCCTCTATAAATAATCTCACCGATGAATTAGGTTTTCCAAAACCCTAATTCCCGGTGCATGCAAAAAGTCACTTTTGCATGCATTCACTGAATGTTAGCAGGTCATGCAAAACTCATGCATGCATAGGTCAATCTCCCCTGAAGCTCCGCATGCAGCCCCTGCTGGGCTCATGCCATTGAGTAGAGTGCATCTCACTCTCTACTCCATCCTCATGCCTATGGTACTAATGCCCCTCCATGCAAGGCATCTGAGTCATGGAGGACATCCCGAAGTTACCATAATCTAACACTCCCTCTTAACGAGGGAAGTCTTGAAACTGATGCCTGGATCCATCAAGTCCGCTGTTGCTACCTCTGATCTAACTGATCTGCCTGACACTGCTGCACTTTGACCTGAACCACCCTGATCAATCTCCATATGTGTGGCTTCTGATGAAGCCCCTCTGTCAACCACTACTGACTCTGTCACTGCACTCTGACTTAGACTCCCTCTGAGTCTCTGCTGCTGTAACCAACCTTGAAGACCTTTGTCAAGTGGATCTACTGCTTTGTAGATCATCTGCCTGTGACCCTGATTTGACTCAGCGCTGTAAGTCAACTCCCTTTGTCTCTGTACTGACTGAACTGACCGAGCTCTCTCCTGAGCCAACTCCATCTCAACCATATCATACCAGCTCACTCTTTGACTGGTGCCTGTATGAGCAGCATGCTCATCCATCTGATGTGAGCCCAACGGCTCAACCTCCTATGACTCATCACTGCCATGAGCATCTCGCTCATCCATCTGATATGAACCCAAAGGCTCAATCTCCTCATCTCCATCACTGTCATGAGCATCTCGCTCATCCATCGGAATTCTGCAATCACTGCCTTGATCCTCATCATGGTGAGCCTCTCGCTCACCCATCTGCTGAACAGGCCCATTCCTCCTAGCCTCATCTCTGCTATGAGCATCTTGCTCATCATCCCCCTCTGCATCTGAAGAGGATGCCATCAGCCATCCTGATGTGCCTGAAGTAGGCTATCCATGAACCAAGTACTCACCATCAATCCTATGACCAAACAACACTGGGTCTACTCATCTAGGAGAGGTGAAGAACTGATCCCTGTGAAACACTACAGGGTATCCTGCAGCTGCTAATGCTGCCACTGAGAGAACACTCCCTCTCAGTCCTGGAACAAAGAACACTCCTGATACCTCCGGGAGCTCCCCACGGTCAAGCAGAAATCTCACTCTGCCCACACCAGCAACTAAATGGTCAACCCCCTGACCATCCCGAGTCAACTGTACTGCCGTATGCTCTAGGATTAGGAATGCATCTCGCATTCCTGTCATATGACTGCCGAGAGTAATGTCCACTCTCCATCTCTGATCAGCCTGAATCTCAGGTGGGCTGCTATCATGTCCTGACTGAACTGAGGCTAATGAGAACTCCTCAAACCAATAAGTAAACTCATCAACCTCCTCTACTGCTGCCACTTGCTCATCCATAATCAACCATCTCTCAGTCTCCATGTGCATGCATATCTCATGCATGTGCAGCATGCATAATTCATGCACATGCACCATGCAAGACCTCATGCACATGCATATCTCATGCACATCTCTGTACTGACACTTCCTCTCAGCAAGGAAGGTACTGCTGGAGAAGCATCCACCAGGATCAAACACATCATATGCTGCTGCAGCTACTCCCTCTGAACTGGAAGACTTTCTGGCTGTATCTGATGCACTCTGATATGTAGATCTGCGCTCCTCCTCTATCAATGCCATCTTGAGAGAAGCATCATGCTCTCCCTCTATCACCAATACTGAAACTGTATCCAAGGTCTCCCTGGACTCACATACAGGCTTGCCCAACAAGCTGTACTCTACTCTCAAGCTAGAGGCCATAACTCTACAAAACTGAAACACTGTAACCCACAGTGAAACAAGAATCTCTCCTGATCACAGATTTGGCAGATCTATCTCAGATCTAACCTCTGAACTCACAGATTTGGTATCTATCCTAACAGATCTAATGTTTATACTCACAGATTTGAACTCTGCTCTTCAGATTTGGATTATGCTCTCACAGATCTAGACTCTGCTCTCACAGATCTGAACACTATGCTTCAGATCTGATATGTCTGCCCCAGATCTCACCTCCAAACTAGCAGACCTGATAGATCTGACCTCTATAACCTCAGATCTGAGCTATGCTCTTTAGATCTGGTCTCTATCTTCACTGATCTACTACATCTATCTCAGATCTAGTCTCCAATACCACAGATCTGATAGATCTGACCTCTACAACCTCAGATCTGAAAGGGGATGTTCAGATCTGGTAGATCTGGTCTCTATCTCCACAGATCTACTAGATCTATCTTAGATCTAGTCACCAACATTGCAGATCTATGTGTGACTGCCACCCTGACCCTTACCAGGGCTCTGATAGCATGTAAATATTTGATACAGAGATCTCTGTATCAGTCTGAGACCTCAAGTAGTATGAATCTCAATGTCAGTACATACTCATAAAAACATAGACTCAACCACTAGATCTGCATCTACCAACAACATATGAAAGCAATCACCAACAATAGACAACAGATATACCCTGGAACCCTTTCGGGAGAAACCAGCTAATTGTGGGGCTATCTTCTCAATCTTGAGCCCAGAGCATATCGAAGAATAAAGAAGCAGTACAATACAGAATTACCTCAGTCGGTAACTCAATCCCTCTGACTAGGGAAAACACTAATTTGCATGCTTCCAGCTGATGCATGCACTGACGAAGTGTGCCCTAACTGCTAATTTGGATCTGAGTGCTCTGACGGTGCCTCCGATGGATCTGCAATCTACTGATCACCCTGCTCTGATCTGCTCTCTCTAAAGATTTCCCACTGATGAAATCGGCCCTCTCTGCATGCACAAGTGTGCCCTCCTCCTCTAGATGTCAAATGCTCGTACTGCTCCGGATCTCAACAGATTTGAGCTCCGATCGTCTCTAACCTTCCTCAAATCTTGAGGCAAGGCTATCCTAAAAGTCTCGGACTCCAACTCGGTCAATCCAGCTCACAACGAGCTTCTCCTCCTCAGGAAAAACGTCCTCCTCCAAGCAAACTCGACCTCCTCCAATCTAATCAGTAATCACGCTATGGAGCTCTCTCAACTCACAGTACTGGAGATCTGGTCTCTCTGGAACTGAAGGTCACTGATCTAGCTCAGATCTGACCTTCCTAGCTCCTGCAGCAACTCCTCTCTATCTCAGAAAGTCGCCCCACATGGACAGATTCGTCCCCCTCACTCTAGCAGTATCTCTCTCTGATAATGCAACTGCGTAACCTCATCTGGGGATCCCCTGCCTCTATAAATAATCTCACCGTTGAATTAGGTTTTCCAAAACCCTAATTCCCGGTGCATGCAAAAAGTCACTTTTGCATGCATTCATTGAATGCTGGCAGGTCATGCAAAACTCATGCATGCATAGGTCAATCTCCCCTGAAGCTCTGCATGCAGCCCCTGCTGGGCTCATGCCATTGAGTAGAGTGCATCTCACTCTCTACTCCATCCTGATGCCTATGGTACTAATGTCCCTCCATGCAAGGCATCTGAGCCATGGAGGACATTCCGAAGTTACCATAATCTAACAGATTTTTGGTGAACATTTGAGTTTAGTTTCTAAGTGATTATAACTCTGATTGTGAACCTAGATCAGATCTGACTTAGACACTGAATTTGGATAAATTGGTAGCCTACGTAAAGTTAAATCATTTCTTTTATTACTTAGTGCTTGGATAATTGCTAGAACTGATTTGGTTTGATATAAATGGTTGGTGGATGATCAAGCTATTACCTTTATACACACAAATCTGGAGATTAATAAGTTTGATTCACTTGCTGTACTATTATAACTCAGAATTTATCTACAACAGATCTAGAAACTTCATCTGGTTGATGGTTATGAATTGTCTCCTATTCGATTATTGAATGACATTGACAATTATCAAATTAATGCATGTTTGGTTATTGGTTGGAGTTTGTTTTACAATATAGTCTTTTGATCCAATATTGTTTATTGTATTACGTGTTCATACATTTCATTGGATGATCGATGTGAAATATTGATATTGGTCATAACATCACTGACTCCATCTAGGCACTGGTCTAACTAACACTTGCATAGAAATTAGAGTTTTTGGTTGTCTAAGTGTTCTACAGGATTCCAGAAGGATACTTCTCCTTGGAGGTTTTGACTTCCGAGGAAGTTAGAACGATCACTGAGGTGACATTGGGTCACTATTCTTATTTTTGCGTACTGGGAATTAGCCCTGCTAATTTGCCCGGTAATAGGGGGTGTGGCGGTTTTCCCTTATTTGTAGAACTTTTTGGTGGATTATGGTAGGGACCTTGAGGATCAGTGTGCATGGATTAATTTGATGGTTTAAGACAAACTACTCGGGTTTTTTGCAGTTTATGCTCCTGATCTCAACTCAGAGCATGGAAATATTTCCAATTAGTTGGATTACAGAGATGCCATGTTTTACTTGCCTGACATGTGGGCCCTCACTTTGGAGGGTTTTGCGATGGGCAACTAGTTTAGTAGCTTAGGGCCTTATCTCCACTCATAATGAAGTTTCCATCATTATCTTGGAATGTGAGAGGAATGACAATTGTTAGTGGAAAGAAGATTTTCGATGGTGTGTTTGAGATTCGATGTGACCTTCCTTCAAGAAGTTAAATCAACTGGTTTTGATCTTTGTAATTGAATGATTTATTGCTGGAATAACCCCTTCTAGGCTACAAACCATCTTTAGGGTAGTGGGGGTGTGGTGCTTTTACCTTCCACCTTTTTTGTAGAACTTTGTGGTGGATCATGGTAGGGACCTTGTGAATTAGTGTGTATGGTTTTACTTTGATGGTTCAGGATAGACTACTAGTGCTTTGTGTAGCCTATGCTCCTAATCTCAGTTCAGAGCATGGGCTTCTTTGCAATTGTTTGTCTTCCTCATTTTCAACTACATATTGGATTGTTGGGGGGATTTTAATATGGAGGAGTGGGATGGTGATTACGGTGGGGGTATAAGGAAATGATTAATGGTTTGGAGAAGCAGTCTTGGTCTTGGTTTAATTCAACTTAGCTCTTCAGGTGTATGAGCCCAATTGGAAGCAAAAGGGGGTTCATTATTGTGGTTGGTTTTGTTGGACTAATTACAAGTAGGGCCGTGATAGAGTACGTGCTAGGTTGGATTGAGCTTATGGCCCTAGGGAGGACATCTTTTTGGGAAGCGTTCATCAGATGGATGTTACGAGCTTGGACCATTTTCCTTATTAGGTGGTTATCTCAGTTGGTGACATGATAGACTTAACACCCTCAACTTAATTCAAGTTGAATGTCTCATTTAGAGTCTCTAAATTTTCAATCTCATGTACATTATGTTTGGAATCTATCTCCTGATCTAGTGGGATCTTGGGATTGGCATCTTTGATGGGACGTTGTTATGTGTTGAATGGTCAAGTTTATTATAGGGTGGGGGAGGATGATGACGTAAAAAAGAAGAAAGGAGTTGTGGGATGCCCGAATTAGGGTGGGGGAGGTTGATAGGGTTCTTGGTTTATGCAGACTGGATGGGTCTCTTGTTGAGGATCCAACTATGGTCAAAGGAACAATTGGATTATACTTTTAGAATATTTTTTCCCTATATGCTTTGACAGATTGTGTGGTGGATGATAGGGACTCTTGTTACATGTTTATAACACATAGGTTTTTATTGGAGATCGAGATAGATTGAATAGGGACTTTTCAAAAGAGGAGCCTTTTTTGCATTTGGTTCTATGAAGAGTGGCAAGTTGTCGAGATTGAATGGTCTTCCTTGTGAGTTGTATAAGGTCATGTGGGACATAATAGGGGATGTTTTCTATTGTTTGGCAGTTGAAGTCTTTTCTTCTGAAGTATTAATTGAATCTCTTAAGTCTTAACCAAGGTCTTTTAAAAATGATTTTGAAGACTGTGGCTAGGGCTACCATTGTAGTTGGAGGCCTATTACCTTGCTAAGTGTTTCTTACAAAATAATGGCTAAAGAAATGGCTCTTCATATTGGCCAAGAAAGTAGTTTGATAGGAACATACATGCAAAGTTGCATGAGTACCACTCTTGGGGTTTGGGGAGCTTGTACCTAATGTTTTTTCGATCTTGGGAGATTTGGAGCATGTACGAAATGCTCTTAAACTGACAAATATGGTGATGAGTACTTGGAAGCATTCATGAAGCTTTTCACCAAGGTTCTAGCTGTTCCAAATTGGCATTTCGATGTTTAGAGAGCATCTTTGGCATGTCATCTCTATGGAGCTTTTTCAATTTCTTAGAGAGGTATTGATTTACAACACTAACTACAATTGCCAATACTTGGTAGTAAATAATTGGATTATGCCATGATTGTTACAATATCAAACTTAGGAATGAATGAACTGAGTGGAGCATAGTCAAGCTTATGAAATTCACTAAGTTTACTTAGTTGAAACTTGAAACAATATAAAACTGAGAATATTGTGGGCACTAATATTTTGACAATAATGGTTGTGTCCCCTGAATGTGCCCTTGATTTATTTATGCCCTACATCGGCTCGATACAGGTTCTAGTACATGTTGAAATGATCATCGAATTGTTGTTGGAGTGCATTTGTGTGATAGTTGTAGATTTAATTACTCTTTGCACACTCGATTTCAGAATTCTCCGAATGCTCACTAGTTATTAAATTTTCTTTTTTTTTTAATTTATAAAACTTTGGTCCATATCGTGTGTCCTTGCTATATCATTTTAATTTATTTAACTTAAATATATTAAAAATGATAATCTTACAGAGATGCCATGGTTCACTTGCTTGATAGACGAACGAATCCCCGCTTTGGGTGGTTTTGCAATGGGTAACTGTTTTAGTAGCTTAGGGCTTCATCTCCCCTTGGAATGAAGCTACCATTATTATCGTAGAATGTGAGAGGTATGACAATTCCCAATGGCAAGTAGATTGTTTGTGTTCTGTTGAGATTTGAACTAGATGTGGCCTTCCTTCAAGAAGTCAAATCTGTTGGTTTAGAGCTTTGTCATCGAATGAGTAATTGTTGGAATGGCCCCTTTAGGCTACAGACCATCATTGGGCTAGTAAAGGTGTTGTGCTTTGCACTTTAACCTTATTTATAGATCCTTGTGGTTGATCATGGTAGGGAATTTGAGGATTGGTGTGTATGGATTACTTTGATGGTCTAGGACAAATTAATAGTGCTTGTTGCAGTCTATTCTCCTAATCTCACCTTGGAGCATGGACTTCTTTGTGATTGGTTGGCTTTTGTAGTGACTACGCAGTTTTACTAATGAAGCAACAACCAAAAATATGTAAATGTTTATAAGAATGAATGATTGAATAAAACATATGGTTTTACAAAATGAAGGCCCGATATAAATATGTGTATGTGTGTGTGGGCGCCTTCATACCTTTTAAGAAAGGTTGTATCTTTTTTATAAATACTTTGTTTATTATTATATATATATATATATAACATTTCTCTTTTCTTTCCTTATTTTAATATTTATTTATTATTGACCCTAGCCTATGTTATGTATACATATATTGATATATAAAACATTGCCCTCCCCTTTTTGAAGTGCTTTGTCCTCAAAGCAAGGATAACAAAGGATAGTATTGATGAAACTTTTCTGCCTCCCAAGATGCATCTTCTTTTGGAAGGTTTTTCCACTTAATGAGGTATTCTTGGATTTCTTTAGATTCTTAGAACGCAACCCCTTTTCCATAGTAGCAATGATAGCTTCTAGTTAATTTGGTATGGTCCATAAAACTTGGGGACTAACATGTTTTTTCCTTGTTGCTTCAGAGAAAACTGTTTGTATGGTTGTAGTCTCACAAACACCCACTCTTAACTTCAAATTCTCTCGCTGTTCTATGATGGTCTACTTGTTTCTTCATATGATTTCGTGCAACTGTTAAGTTATCCATAAATATTTGGATTACTTTTTGATTTTCATCAAGTTGACTTCTTATTGCCGACACCTTTCTATCATTTAGAGCAAATTCTTTTCATCTGGGAGGTTCATACCCATATGGAGCTTGAAGGGGGATCATTTTAGTTGATGTGTGGTATGTAGAGTTATACCACCATTCTGTTTGATTAGATTAGTTGATTATCTGATAACTTGTGCACTCCTACATGAATTCGTCCACATCACCTTTTTGTTGTAATTTGGTGAGTTTTGAAAAAATCGACCTCAGTGATACTTGAAATCTCTTAAAAAAATCATTCTTGAATGTTTCCAGTTATATGAATTGAACGTTCCTTTCCACCACATGTACAAGTTATATGCATCACCCTCAAGATGCATCGAGGCGATCTTGACTTTTTCTTTGTCCTTATCTATATTATATATGTTAAACTATTCTTCCGCCTTGTTAAACCAGGCCACACAATGCTTTTCAGTCCCATTGAACTTTGATAATTCTAGCTTTACCCTTGTGGGGTGTGCAAAAACTGGTGCTGGTAAATGGATGGGGATCTTGAAGCCAAAATTGCTGCTAGGGGCATATTTGGTGGTGGGGTCTATTGCTATTGAGATCCGCACGTGATCGTGAGAAAAATATCAACTCACTGAGAGCTCTGGGGGCAAGTCGACGAGTTGGGTGCCACTATCACCGCAACACTCAACTCCTTCTGTTTAGGCCAACTCCTAAACAAAATCCAAGGGAGGTAGACCCTATAAAACTCCAAGGATGGTCACCTTGGAAAATGTGACTTAGGAGTTAATAAAATGAGCTAGAAACATAATCTAAGAATACAACTTAGCAAGTAATTCAAAGCTTCAACATGAATGAAGTAAAGACTAGTGCCTTGACCATTGGGCAAAAAATGATACAATTATAGAATAGGAAGTACTTGTGTTCTATGCTAATCGATTACTTAACCAACAAAAAAGATAAATGTTATCGAATTACTACAATGTGAAAGCGAAGTAAATTGTGAAATCGACTTTCTTGTCGATTATTAGTGGGAGAGGGGAGTTCTCGATATGCGCGAGGTACATGGAAATGAGTTTGGCTATCAAGTGTGGTACTACACGAGAGGAGGATTAGATCAGAGTCACTGGGGTATGTCCAACATTGACACCAATCGAGGGTGTAGTTTGATGGGTCCCCACAGTCACCACCTAGTAGAGTCCCTCCATTGTAGAATTTGCCCACAAGTGACTTTTAAAGTTGGCATGATTTGTTCACAAGTCGAGGACTCCTTTGGGTCATAGTGAAACCAAGAATCCTTAACCATTTGTATAAATTCTTCATCTGCTAGCCAACTTGGATTAAAATTTAAATCTGGTACTTGGTTGAGGATCATCCAAATCCTATTCCAAAACAATTGGGTAGTGGCTTGAGCAACAAACCCATGACCCGTATTTACTCACCCTCTGTAACACTTGGTCAATAGCCACAAAATGATCCAGTCTAAGTTGCATGAAACGTGGAAATGTGTACAAGTTTTGGAAACGAGAACACTTGGAAATGTGACCGCTCCCCCACAATGGGTACGTTAAGGGAAACGGGGTATATATATTTATATATATAGTTTTTTCAATAACACATTATCTTACAATAAAATAAGAGTGATAGGTTAATTTGTAGGTAGGTTTAGAAACGATTTAGAGGTTAATTTTTTTTCATTTTCCATAAACTATGGTTTTTAAGATTTCTCATGGGTCCCAAGCCAATCATGGGCCCTTGGGGGTTTCCTAGAAGTTTTTGAGAAGTTTTCGAGTTTGCGCGAGTTTTCGGTAGTGGTATGTGGGAATTTTGGGAGTTTCGTGCAACACATGATCCGGTCTTTTGAATACCGCCCCATTCCAGATCAACCTAAGTTTTAAGGGCTCAACATCTACTAGTCCTTTCGTCTCAAGTTGGTTCTGAAAGAACTCTGCCAGTCGATCAATGCATACAATAGTACCCCAAACCTCAAGGTGACACAGACTGAAGTCCATATAACCCCCCAATATCAAATTATCCAATTTAAACATAGAATGTTTAATAGCTTATCCTAGAACTATTCCTTCTCTCCATGATGCCCATAAATATTAAGAACAATGTAAGATTGATCCAAACTTTTACTATACATATTTGTATAGAGACTTGAATTAACAACACATGCATTTGATAAGGTAATATTATGGTTCCAACCCATTATCAACACCCCTAACAAACCGCCAGAATCAGTATATAGAAAATCCAAAGATCTGAAAACCCTTTTTAAATCAGTAACCAATAGGTCCCATTTTCCCTTAGTCTTTTAGATAAGTATTATATCAAGTCGGTTGATTTCATCTTGCCCCTTTAAGGCCAAATTCTTAACTTGCCCCTCGAACCCACATATGTTAAGATATAGGATCTTCATGGGGGGGAAATGCTCGGGGCATGTCATGCTCTAAGGACCCCAAAGATCTATTTTTTTCTACCTTCATTTATCTCCTTAACTACAAGTTCTAGAGCCTTCTTTAAAGTAGACTTCCTTTTTACCTTCGAAAACCCCAAGTCCTCAAGGGAATCGACCCCCAATCCTCCAAACTGAGAGCTATTAGAGGTCTTACATCCCTTACAAGGACGTAAAATGTATGCCCCCCTCGACTAGAAGAATGAGTACAAGACCATGCTTGTCTTAACCTGGAATTATCAGGTGCTCGACATGAAGGATTCAAGTCCTTCAAAAGATCCTTTATCTACATAGGCAAAATTGGTTGATCATTTGAATTTGGGATATCCAGAGGGGACTTATTCCCTTTCCTATTCATACTTACTACATCTGATTCACACACAAATTCCTATCTTCCCTCGGCTTTCTCGTAATACCCTTCAAAGGCATGGGGGAAGGAGAAGTAGTAAACTGACTCGGGGGAAGCGCAATATCCCCATAAATTGTCGTTGTTGTATCCTTCGAAGCTAGAAGGGAGGGTGATCATACTTGTGCCCTAAATCACTGATTGTAGTATGGTCTTGACCCCTTAATTAAGGAAATTGAAACATTCCTAGTGAGAATATTTCCTTCATGTACAATGTGGTTTATATTAGGGACTTTTTTGATTGATTATCCATTCACCCCATCCTCCATCTCTATATACCCCTAAGAGTTATGTTCAGTAACATTTGTCCCAAGCTTCGATCCTTCCCTTTTGCTCCATACCTTTTTGATTGTTGTGTTTGCATAGTCACGAATAGCATGTCCATATTCATGACATTGACCACATCTGAAGGGGATATTCTGGTAATCTAATACCTGTACAGGGCGTCTTCCTTGCCAAACTGGATCCATAGACTCGAAAATTCCTTTACTAACATCCAACTCCACTAGTGCTTTGAACAAGAATGCAAAGGACTATTCAAGTAACTGTCATCCACCATAATTTTTTTCCCCAAACTATCTCATCAATGGCCCTGATGGTTGATTCCAACCAAAACTCCATCGAAAGATTTGGTAATTTCACCCACATAGGCATGCTACCCACAAATTTCTCCTTAGGATTGAACAATGACAACCACGGTTTCATCGATAACAAAGTGTTATCCAAAAACCACAAGCCCTTGAGAATTTGATTGGTATCTACCATGGAACGAAATATGAAACCTAGCCAAAGTAAATGAAATATCGGAATATACTTAAGTATTGGAAACCAAGTCTCTCCCATCCATTTACGGACCACGTCCATCCCTATCCAATGTCCTGAGAACTTCTTGACAAGTGTTTCCCGGCTAGATCTACAATTTGGTCGACTCGAATGTCTTCCCCCACTACCAAGGAGACACTGCGACCTCTACTCTTAACCACTTTCCACTTTTTCTTCCCCTCCCCTACATCGGAACTTGATCTCGTTCCTCGTAGAGAATCAAAATCTAGGACATTCGCTATAAATCCCCACCACTAGAATTCAATCGAAAATCTAAAATCCTATACAATAGGTCTTCGTAGAGCTCCACACAACCTACAAACCGAGAATTAGAACCTTCAGACAACTGCGTGTTCACTGAGGAAGAGGGAATATCCACCTTATCCGTTGAAGTAAATTCAGATCTCCTCGATAGTACCTTCACATGGGGTGTGTTGACCACCAAACCAACTAGGTGGACAACCATGTACCATGCACATGTTCAATGTGCCTTGAAGATGAGAAAGAAGTACCCAATGATTTTTTCAAGCGAGGCAGCTCTTCTTCTTATCTTCTCTCCATGAAATTTCCGCATCATTGCGGGGGATTTTGTAAGTATATGTCAGCATGAGGGTCAATTTTTGTGTAACTTAGTTGCCTAAGACTTTATCATTAGGGAAGTTCTTTCATCGAGTTTTTTTTCACCTGGATAATTAAAATTCATTTTTAGTGATTTTAATTATTTAAGTTTTTTCACTCAAAAATACCTCCAAAGTGGTGAAAGACGTTTTAATGATCGAGTCCATGGGGTGATTGGGGCCAATAAATGTTCTATATTACCATGCTAGACATTATCTAGAGTCTTGTGGAATTTCATTAAGTTTTACATAAGATTTTTAAATTTTTGGTGATTAAAAAATGTCCCTCAACATAAAATAGGGATAAGTGGTCTTTTATAATGTTGTATAGGGGTATGGGTACTCAAGATAAATGGCATGAGACCCCCTACACCCATTGGACCAAGTTTGAAGTCATTCGGACAAGTCTTGCTAAGGTTTTGGACACATTTTCCTAAGTTAGTCAAGGAAATCAGGAAAATTGGCAAATAATTAGTGAGACAAATTTTGGAAAAGTGCCTAAAGTCACTTGGGGTGGCCAATTTAAGTTTCTAAAGATTATATTATGTGCCTAAGGTAAAATTAAAAGCCAAAAGGCCCCCCCCCAGGCAAGTGTTTTTCAAGTTTGAAGTTTCTCCCTAAGGGGGAAACCCTCTCACCATGGGAAATGAAATAAATTGAAATAAGCCAAAAGGGGGGGTCCCACCTTCATGATTCTCTCCCCTTGGCCTAGCAATGAAATATAAAACATGAGTGGGGGGTTTCCCCCCCATTGTTTGTTATTTTTAACCCATGGAAGTGCACCCCCCCCTCCATGGGCCCCCTTTCTCTTCAAGTGACAGATGTCATTCATGCAAATGAACTCTCTCCTCTCTCTTTTCCTATTTAAGGAGGCTCCTCCTCCTCATTTGGGGTTACAATCTCTCATGCTCTTGCTCTCTTGCTATTTTCTCACTCTCTTTCCCATCTTGCCCCATTTTTGGGCCATTGTAATTTTCAGCCATTTGGCTTGGTAATAAAATTATTTGGAGGAGATTTGGTGTTGGTGTTGTTCTGTGATGGTGGTTTACCTCTGCACTTCATAGCTACTCAAGCTTGGGGAGGCCAAACAAACAAACTGTTTTGTTTTGGTAAGATCTTTAGTATTTTTGCTCTAGATTTTATGAGTTTCCTGTTTAGTAGTTAAGAACTTCATACACTTCTTGGTCGATGTTTATGATTTCTTAGCTCTTCATTAGGTTCTCACCTTTTCCTTTAGTTGTGTAGCAAACATTTTACAAGTTGCAGGTTACTTGGCTTGAAGAGTGGATTTCCTTGGTCGGATATCCCACTGCTCCAAGCATTGGAAGAGCAAAGAGCACAATCTCTTCCCTTCTCATTTAATTTTCTGCATTTTAGTTTTACATGTTTTCCATGTAAAAATCAGATTTCAAATCTCATTTACATGATATTATCTTGTGCAAATTTACTCTTAAATTTTCAGAAAGTTTTTGTAATATTTTGTATGATATACTAACATTGCCCAAGAGTGATTTTGGGCATTTTTCTTTAACTTTTTGCGTGCTAGTTTTTAACAGGTCTGCACATTCAAAGGAGTTATGCTACCCTAATTGGCCATCTTCAAGCATTAAGGGCCTCCACAAGCTACTATTTCGGCCACTTGGAATAAAACGGTCAAAATCACCTTCTTTCCTCTTTTTTTTTCACATTTACTAAGTGCTGAAATATACATCATTGTGACAAGCCCAAGAGAGTCTCTTGGGCTTGATTTCTTTTGTTTTGTTTTGACTTCAAAGTGCTTAGTTTAGTTTGCTTTCCATTGCATGCAAGAGAGGAGGCATTGCCACCCTTGCATTGTAGTTGTAAGTAGCTTGTCATGTCCCAAATTTGGAATTGGGTCACAATGGCCTAATCACATTGGCCATATTCATTAGAGTTTGTAAAATTGATGTTAAAGGTCAAATAATTGCCAAGGAGGAAAATTACTAGTTTCCTAGGTTTGGGGTGGAAGCTTTGGGATTTGGAATAATGGGGATAATAAATGATGTTTGAACATTAGAGTGGCATAAATATTTAATAAAGGATCCAAATAAATATATACAAGTGAAAATCAAAGTGGCATTTGATCATGAAGACACATGGAGGAAGTGGGACCCACATATGGCTAGATTTCCCCACTACATTTGGCATCATTCTCTCACCAATTCGAATTCAAGGTGAATGGTAACATACTTGGGGGAGTCCAAAAGGTATTATTCATTGCATGACTCATCCAAGTTCGAAATATAGAGGAAGAGTAACTCCCATGGAAGAGGAAGAGGCAATTTGGAGCTAGTGAGACACTTGGGCTAGATTCCCTAGCTCTATGACAACAATGATGAAGATGCTATGACACCTATGACACAAATCAGACCTGAAGGCTGACATATGACATATATGACATGTCAGGGCTAAAAATAGACTCCAAGAGGGCGCTCAAGGGTGTTAGGGCAGCTAAGATGCTTCCACATGTGATTTGGTGGAAGTGGGAGACTAGGAATTGTGGTACAAGTGGCGTTCTTTGGAATCTCTTCCCAACTTGAGTTGGCATGAGTCTCTTGGAAGGAATTCGACCCATGGAGGACATTAGAAGTTTATAAATGTCAATAACAAAGAATGAAACCAGCTTTTGATCATTTGTAGAATTTGCAATTGCATTTGTGAAGAGGGAGAGCTAGTGGATGACTAGTTTCTTGCCTTAGCCAATTTCGAGGGTGAAAGATTCCCATCCAAGTTGGTAATTGGAAAGGCCATTCAGACCTTTCATTTGGAGCTTTAATGGAGTCTTTATTTGCAGGTGTAAGCTACAGGGAAGCTCATGGTTTCTTCTATTGCGGCTCACTCCTTCAACCATTTCCAGTTTTGATGGCATATTCTTGATCCTTGAGGGAGGGCGTTTTTGGTGAGCTATTGTACTCTTTGGGGAAGCTTTTAATGCCCCATTTATTTTGTAATATGAAGTAAATACTCTGTTCTTCATCTCCAAAAAGTTTCAGGTCGAAATTCCAAGTAGAAATGTATAAATCTCATTTTTAATGGAAGAACAATGCCATTTCCCCACTACCTTGTTGTGATCCAATGTATTGATGATGATTTCGAATGAATGGATGATTCTCTGATATATTTGTGATCAATATACTGCCATGGATGTCTTATACAAGTTTCATGTACTGTACTTGAGCATTTGAAGCATTTTTACTCAGTTTAGTTGTATTGGGAGGTGAAATAGTGCCATTTCCCCAAGGGTCGAATTGGAGATTTTTGCAGTTGAATGGGAGAGGGTGAGAATAGTTGTAATAATCCATTAATGGTGCATATGAGACTTTAATAACATACTTAACACATTACATACCTCTTTTCATAGATTTGAGTGGGTTTGGAGGCATTTGGGAAGCCATTTTCATTGTTTACCCCAGGGGGATTTGAACCCCAAATTACTAGTAAAATTGCATAATTGATCCAGAATATTAAGAGAGTTTGCAGAGGTATTTTGGTGGCCATATGTCATCCATAAACATCATATTCAAGTTTTAATATCATTCATACACCTTCCTTGAAGATTTGAAGGCATTTGGAGTCAATTTGAGACCTAGAGACCAATACTAGTCAAAGGAAAATCACTAGTAAAGTTACCTACATTGATCAGAATTGAAAGAGGATTTGCAGAAGTATTTTAAAGGTCCAAAGGCATCCCTGAAACACATATTTATGTTCTAATATCATTCATACACCTTCTCAGGAGATTTGGGATCATTTGGGGCAAATTTGGGACCTAGAGATCAAAACTAGTCAAAGGTCGAACAAGGGAAAAAAGTGAAAAATTGCAATTTTAATAAAATTCCTAATAAGGGACATTACATAGCTTGGGTTTAACATTTATTTCCTTGTTGTAATTTACATTGCCCGCACCTCACAAGTGAGAAAGCTTTGCCTCTCTTGTGAAATCGCATTGGCTTGCATCTTGTTTTGCCCACACCTTGCATGAGAAGAGGCTTTGCCCATCCATGCAAAATTGTGGTGGCTTGTAATTTATTTTCCAAGTCTTTTGCTTTAAGGTATTTTGCTCGCATCTCACAAGTGAAAAGGCTTTGCCTCCCTTGTGTAATCGCGTTGGCTTGTATTTTATTTCGCCCGCACCTTAGAAGTGAGAAGGCTTTGCCTCCCTTGTAAAATCGCGTTGGATTTCATTGCTTTGGTATTTGCTTATTAATTAAAGGGTTAAAATTTAATTTGTGCCCCGATTCTTGCCCCGTATTCACTCCCCTTGCTGGTTCGACCGATCCTGGGTGACAAGAAGGGGCAAGGATTTGAGTTGGCTAGAATAATAAGCACTCAAAAATATATCTTTATTAGACCTGACCTGTGGAGCTAGTGGGGTAAAGGCTGTTGGGAGCCTTGTGGCACTTTGTGTCCTCCATTTGAGCACCCAGCGAGTTTTGGGATTGACTCGTGGAGCTAGTTGAGAACCTTGTGTTCTCAGGTTGAGCACCCGACAATTTCTCTCAAATTGAAAGAGATAGTTTCCTGGGGTAGGCACATAGTGTAGCTTAGTTTTCTTGCAACAAAACCTTAATCCCCTAAGTTGAAGTGAGACCTAAAATTAACTAAAATTTACAGAACCATTTGCACAACATTACTATTGTTTACAAGCACTTTACTTCGAAAGCACTTCATTATTGGTTAAATCTTGTTATATGCATCTTTGGTTCACTAAATTGTTCATTTCTACGAATTGATGCTTAATGTGATGTGTTGAATGATTTAGTGCTATTGGAAAATATTTGGTAATCTAGTTTATTTTGTGACTCCATAGCCCAAGAAGTAGGCACTGGTCTTGTTATCTAATTGTTTATTTCTCTCTTGCAGTCATATTTGGTTTACTGTCTAAAAGGTTTGCCTGTCATTGAAACTATTGCATCTCTGTACGTTTGCCTATCATTTGAACTTTTAATAATTTACAACTCTTAAAAACCAAACTCTTAAAAGAAACTTAGTAAGTAGGGACTACCCCCCTTGACCTTTAGGAGTTGTGGTCTAAATGGAGGAGTTTAGGATCGAGGTGACATTGGGTTCTACACTCATAGTTGCCCTCAGGAACACACATAGAGGTTGGGAGACTTACCCACGGTCAAGTGTGTTTTATGCGGCAACAGGGTGTAGTACTGACCAAATCCTGATCAGATCTATCCTCAATACTAATGGCAAGAGTATCTACTAGCGCAATAGTCTGACTTATGTTGAAGTCCCCATCATTTGCATTTCACACTCCACCACGACCTTAACTGAAGCAATAGGTAATGAACCCAATGGATGTATAGAAACGTCATCCAAACTGTCAGTACTTGGATCTACCAGAGATCCGATGCTTGGGGGAGAGCAAAAGATTTGCTCTTCAGAAAATTTGTTCTCTAAGTAGTCAACTAAATGTTCATACCCGTCCATTTGGCAGCCTCATTTGCAAATATCATATATATAATAATAATATTAATATATCATTATAGATTAGTTTATTGTTCAATTTTAATATATTTTATATTTTTTATAACTTTATGCTATGTTTATTTAATATATTTTGTTATATGTTTTATATTAACATATAATTTGTATAACCTGATGGGTTATATTACAGATTTATCATTTTTTATATTGGATTGATTTTTTGTTGTAGCAATGGAGCATTGCTTTCTAATTATTTGAAACCTTCAATGTTTCAAGCTTCAGCTAGGCCCACTATTAGGAGGATAAGTCAACTGCACTATTTATGAGAGAGTTACAATTGTTATTATTTTCTTTTATAAAACGAGGCACCAGCTTCCACTGAGTTTCTATCCATCATCTCTGTTCAAGTTGGTTGGATTCTTCTTGATTTCAACAGCTTCTCTAACCCTCCATTTCATGTAATTATCTTCTTTGGTGATTACTGACTTTTTCCATAGAAATGTGATGGCCTGTGCTATGAGGATGTTTAGCAAAAAACTTTTAGCCTGACATTCCTCATAACCATTCAAGGAGCATCAATATATGAACATTTCCATCATGTGGCCCCCCTGATCTGGAGCTCTTGGAAAAGGCAAACTTCTAAAACTAGGAGTTATCTCCAACTCTGCTGACACTGGAAAGATCTCGGATCAATGTGCATCCCTGGATACACCTGTGCAGGAATGAGCCTGATGGAATCCTGTTGGATCTTAGCCCTCCAGTAGTGGAAGCACAACTAGGGGTTAACATCAGCATGAGTTTGGGTAAATAGGTCATTTGTATAGATTAAATGTGCAGAAATATATACTAAAACAGAGCATAATGTTGAAAATACCTGTTCTTCCCTCAATCTGCAATCATGGAGTAAGAACCACTGGATATTGGCTTTAAATACTGTAGCAGCCATGTATTACTGAAAAGTGCACAGATTTCTGATAAATCTGCTCAAAACAGCACCAAAACATGCATATTTTGAAAAACCGTCTCTCAAACAGCCCTAAAAACTGACATATTTTGATAAATCTGCTCAAAATCAGCAGCAAGCTGCAAAACACCTAGAAAATACAGATTTCTGAAAATCTCCCCAATATCAGCAGCAAAACACTTAGAAAACTGTTAATTTCTCCTTGAATCTGTTGGAAATCATCAAATCAGCAACCAATTCATCCAGATCTGCAATTCTGGCTAGCAATACATGCATGAAAAACTTCAATTTAATTCCAAATCTTCTGTACCGTCAATAGAACTCAGAAATTTCACTGATTAATTCTCTGCATAGGTCGTACAGTCTTGATTACTTATCCATACACCTCAAATCAATGCTGTACAGGTGTGTACAGTTTGAATTTTTGTTTGGCGGTTGGAATTATGTCTCCATACAGTGTGTGGCTGTCATACATCTCCCTGGCAGTGTCCTTACAATCTGGTGGTTCAATTCCGTACACGTATGGCTGGTGCCGAACTTTGGTGCCTGAATGACAGCTGTACAGTCAAATGGACTCACATGCGAGTTGAATTTAGCTTAGGCGTCTGATATTTGATGGCTGTACGGATTCCTTATGACCTTCACCCTCACAACTTTTTAACAGAACCATAATATTAAGGTTCCCTTAAAATAATTGATTTGGTTCAGTTGAAAATAAAACGAATCAATACTTGGTTTTGGTGAAACCCTATTGGCTCTTCGATGTGTTACGCTAGTGATCTCTTGATCCATCACTGTTGGCATCAGTCCCTAGGCCTTCACTATCTTACAGGCTCTGTGGCTCTAACTGAGCTTTGAGACCATATCATGGAAATTGAGCACATAAAGAAAACCAAGTTACACAAGAAGTTCTCTGTATTGCATCGCCATCACCTAAATGAGTAAGCAACATTTTTCTTTTATAGGGGTACAAGCTAGTAGAGTCAATCTGCATTATGAATGTGGATAGACCAAGAAACACACTAAAGTGAAATAAAAAGAGTAAAAACATAAAATAACCTATAGTTTAAGTGTCTTTATTAATGTCTATGTCTAACATCTAATTGGCCGTTGTAATTTGACATTTACTTTAACAAGAATTGTTGCAGTTTCATGGGAATTATTGTGTTTTTTGGAAGCATATCTGATCATGTTTTCTTGCCCCATTTCTTCTATTAAGAATTTGGTCAAAAGAGTACATTGAATGAGCTTCAGAGTATTCATCCATGGTTTCCCACTTAGAAGAATGTTGTTTACAATGCTTGTAAAATAAAATAGTGTCTAGGAGTTGATGCTTTCTTGTATTGTACATAGATAAAAAGTTAATTCAGTGGTATTTTTTATTTTTCTTTATTCCTTATTGGTAGGGTTAATTGTTTTGTTGGCATCATGGTTAAGTCTTCTACGATGAAATGCTGCTTTCTGACAGCTCTTCTTGTTCTTTTTGTTTGTGTGCAGTCACGCATGCTTTTGCGCCCAGAGCTAGTGCTAGATGATGTTAGCCAAGATCATGCTCGCAAAACTGTAACATTCTCCTTCGATTTGTTTTTCTTATGTTAGTTCTATTTAGTGTTTTATTTGTACGATATTACCAAAATGTGGAGGGTAAATAAATGTTAGATATATCGAAGGTTTTATATATTGATTTCTATAGTACATGAATAAGCCGATTTGCCAAAATAATATTGTTTCTTTATGAAGTATGGGAACATTTCTACAGATCCATATGTGCATATCAACATATTGATATGACCTACATCTACGGGGTCTAAAACTAATACATCATACAGAAGTGTCAGAAAAGTTGAAGATTCGTCTTGTTAAAGAGATGTACAGGAATGGTCCTTATGCGATTGTGATATCAAAGGAAAAACAGTGAAGAGGGAGCATGATCTAGGACAATAGAAGCAGTAGTTTCAATTGTAGAATTATATGGTCAGGGACTCAGACTGAAACAAGTCTTCTATGACATTGCAGGGGCATCCAATGGTTGTATTATGATTGTGAATTGTGCATCCAACTCTTACACAGAAAATATTGTGTTCCCTGGACTTATAATATTCCCTGCCAGAAGTGTTTTTGAACTCCTTTGTTAATTGATGGATATGATGCACATATTTATAAAAAGAAACATATAAAACACTGACATTAAATGAGAGGCTACACTTGGATACAAGACTGAGTTAGCATTCAATAGAAAGTTCGTAATTATGGAAAAAACTGAGAAGTGATGTTAGTGGGGCGCTTGGCAAAGTTTGTTAAATTATTTTACACAACATCAATTCTGATTTCTGTTCTCGATAATTCTTAAACTCAGAAATTATTAACAGGAATATTGATATTCTTAACCAATGGTGCAGCGGAAATAAACACATGAGATCATTCACACATTGACATAGTTATTTTACCATGGAAACCCCAAAAGGGAAAAACCAGCATTCAATGTTCTTCTTCTTTTATTAGCTTACCAAGAAAACCAGAAATTACAATGAGGAACCTGTAACTCAATCCTTGAGAAAATTGGCAGACTGGAGAAATCACCCACAAGGCAAATCGGCCCTGTGTCACCCTGTACGGCTGCATGTGTCACCGATACGGCCCTGCATCACCCATACGGCTTCCTGTATCACCCGAATTGGCCCTTGCATCATCCTTTTGGCCCTCTGTGTCCCCGGATCGGCCCTTTGCATCACTCGTACAGCCCCTGCATCAGCCTTTTGGCCCTCTGCGTCACAGTACGGATCGACCATGTGAGATTGACCTTTCTCTTTTGCTCTGGATCTTCTCTCTCTACAAAATATTTCTCTCTTGTCCTCAGCCACCGAGTCTCTCACTCTTCTGTTCAGAAAATCTCTCTCTGAAAGTGATCTAAAGATCTTGTGTCTTTCTCCTCTCCTTAGGCTTCTTTTATAGCATCTCAATGACCAAAACCCTAATCCCCAATCTCAAAGTGATGGATGGCCAAGATTGGATCTTGTGCCTCATTTAAGATCAACAACTGTGACTTAATCTTAAGTTCACTTTTTAGTCATTAGCCAACATTAAGTTAACAGTGTGCTTTTGCTAAGTTAAACTTAGGAAAGAGATATAAAAGTCACTTACTCAATAATTAAGCAAGTACCTAGAGAATAAATGGACAACTTCTGCATGCTTGACACCTAGCCTATGCAGAAGCTCCTGTCCGAGCTATAATCATCAATAGAGATTACCATGAAATCTGAAGAGGCAGAATTTTAGAAGTGAAATAAATCTAGATTATGTTTGTTAAATTATACAGGAGGAGAAAGAATAGATAAGAAAGGAAAGGAATGCTTGATTGAAAATATTATTGGATATGTGTTCAATACATAAAGAGGAAAAGTACTTGTACACAACTTGATACTGCGGAAGTTGTCCCAACTGCTGGCTTATTAATTAATAACTATTGTGACTCTAGCAATTAATTTTTTCTTTTTTCGCTATGAAAAAATCATAATTTCTGTTCATAAGAAAGAATGGAAATCACATTCTTTATGTGCTCTAGGCATGTGTACAAAAGATGATGAAAGTAAAAAGGTTTAAATCTTTACTCCTGAATATATATGGATAAAAAGATCACAGCAAAATACGAAATTCCACTCTATAAACCACTGTAGAGATTATCATCCATAAAATAGGCCTCAAACAAATAAGTCTCATGATGGTCCTGAGATATTTACATTACATATTATAGTCTGGAAATACAAAACAAAAAGCAGGGATTATTGACTTCTCAAAGGCTAGACTCCAAATCAGAAGACAGGAGATCTTTACTGAGTTAAGTTTCTAGTGACAGATTCCTCCCAGATAGATAATCCAGTTTTAATTGGTTGACTTTCTTTTGAAAGTACATTGGCCAGCATATTGTGTTCATGATATACATGAGTGTATGTTAGATCCTCAAGCAAGCAGCCTTTTTTAATTGATTTGTGAAGTCTTACAGCTGAACCCAGTGAATTTGTATCTACCTCATCCATTGAATAACAAAGGAGGAATCTCCAAATACATGCAAGCTCTTAACTGCTTTGTCTATGGCAATCTTCAAAGAAGACAAAGGGTCATCATTTCAGCATAATTGTTGGATCCAGTTCCCAGACCAGCTTTGAATCTAATGAAGTGCTCCTCAGATAGGAACAAAACACCTCCTGCACTTCTAATGTTTTCCTGGCTTTGTCTGACTCCATCAAAGAAACCCAGGGAGAGGATTTGTCATTATATATATAGGCCCCCCCACTAACTTTAAGTCACTGCCAACTTATTAACTAATAACTATTGTGAGTCTACTAATGATTAACAGAACAGTACTAACATTATCTGTTTACAACATTAAATACCAAACACTAAATGGAATTTAAAATTTAAATCTCTCCAATGGTCTTTACGGTGAGAAAATTCAAAATACCTAAATGTTTTAAACTTGAGGACCTTTGTAAAATCCACGAAGAGGAGGATGCTTGCTCCACAGAATGAGAGTGCAACAGATACAAACCTGGTAGTAGAAGCTGAAGCCAAAAAAAGGAGATTAATGGCCTCCCAATAGGAGATCTCAACCTCATTGCTCAAAATTCTCTTTCTGGTTCAAAATTGAATGAAGACATGGTGAAGGTCTTCCATGCAACAAGCATTCAGGGCCTGTCGGGTGTAAGAAGTGAAAAGCTTGGCCTTGAGATGGTGGAGGCAATAGGGAATATCTAGACAGAAGAAGCAATATCTCCTCTGTTACCAGGCAAATTAGCAGGGCTAATTCCCAGTAAGCATAAATAAGAATAGTGACCCAATGTCACCTCGGTCACCGTTCTAACTTTTTTGGAAGTCGAAAACTCCAAGGAGAAGTATCCTTGTGGAATCCTGTAAGACACTAGAGCAACCAACAAACTATATTCTATGCAATCTTATAGTTAGACCAGTGCCTAAAAGGAGTCAATAATATTACAACCAACTATTCAATGCCAATGAATGCAAGAGATATGATCAGAATTACCAATAATATCACCAAAGATCAATAGCCTACTTAGCTCATTCAAGGAAAAGTATAAACATGTATCAATACTGGATCAAAAGACTGTATTTCCAACAAACCTCAACCATTAACCCAATATGCATTAAGTCGTAATTATAGCAACAGAAGTAAGTAATTGCAAGTAATATCATTCACCATGGATTTCAAGAATCAATTCGGTTATGTCATACAAACGAGTTGTGAACAGATCCAAAGTACCAATATCAGTCCACTAGTTCAAAGTAAATGCACAACATCGTTCAACTAAGAATAGACAAGTGTCAATTCGATTCACCAACGAGTAGTATTCAAATATGTATGTGAATATTCATCAACATAAGTAAATAATGTTTGCGATCAGTTTTGTTGTAAAACCTTTCCACAATTAGTTATGAACTAGTTCAATGTCAGATGGAGAATTATTATAACTACCAGCCAGTATTAACCATTCACCATTCACCAATAACCAATTTATCATTTATTAAGGTCAGCATGTTTTGTGTTCTCTGCTTACTGTGTGTTTTAGGGCAGCAGAGATCATTAACATAAAAAAATACAATAAAATCAGACCTTTATTATGATTTTGTAACCTTGAGAAGATGGAAATGAGACAATCAATGATCAACCATTTTGATATTAGAAAGATAATGCTGTAATAATATATATAAGAACAAATTTCAGACCTTTAATTAATAGAATTTGGGCCTCCTTCTAGCATGCTTTCAACCATAAAAGACACTTGAATTAGTTCAGAAAAAGAGCAACTGAGTGTCTTCAATTTCTTATAACCTTTTAGACCCTTCTTTACTGTTTGCGTGTACAGATATTAGGGCAAGGAAGGAGCAGAGGTGTGGAGGAATAGGGCTGCGAAGAGAGAAGGAGAAGGTTGCGAAGTGGAGAAGGAAGGATCCGAGGGTTTGATAAGGAGGGCAGCAAAGGAGAAATGAATTAATAATTAATGACTATTGTGACACTAGTAATGAATTTTTTCTTTTTTCACTATAAAATGGAGTTTTGAACACCTTGCTTTAAGAGAAAGGATCTATAAAGTGCAAAGGATAAACATTAGGATAAATATTAAAGTACACCCACGGAAAAAATATATATGTTGGAAAATATATAAAGAAGAAAAAGAGAATTATTAAATAACTTTATTGAAATTTGTGAAGATATCAATAAGTTGATATTGAATTTGAAGTCCACAAATGATGCAACATTTTGGACTAAATGTCCTTATTGTAAAGGGGAGTTTGAGTATCTCTCGACCTTTAAAAATAGAATGCTCATTTGCCATAATTGTAAAAAATTATACATTGCAAGGAAAATGTGTACAATGAGCATACACACGAATTTACATTGCAAATTAAGAAACTAGAGGATGAGCGAGCAAAACAACAACGAAATGAGAAAATATTAGAACAAAAAATTCGAGATCTCAGGAATAAATTTGATAAGGTTGTTACTAATAAAGATGAAGAAATTTCTTGCTTTAAGAATCATAGTCAAAACTTGATCGCATAGATTAAAAAGTTAAAAAATGACAAAAAGTCACTACAGAACAAGTTAGAACAACTCACTAAAAAGGAAGCATTGATCAATAAAGAAACAATGACCGAACCTATGGAACTAGAGGAGTCATCAGACGTAAAAACCTGAGTTGTGGACAAAGGAACCAATACAAATCCAGTGAACATCACAAGTTGTAACGATGAAAATCCAGATGATGTAAGGATATCTTCAGATGTCAAAGTACAAAAGTTGGAAAATCCAGGTGCACTCACCATTAGAATTTCAATGATTAACAAAGCGACTCAGCCATATGAAGAGGACTTAATACCAAAGGTGGATTGGGAAAACACTACAAGTATGAGGAATAATCATGCTACAAAATATGCCTTATCGACACCCTAATCACATAAGTCGTCGCTTCAACCAGTCGGTCTATCAATATCATTCCAAACAACCACAAATGGTTTATATTTCGAAGAATTTGAATACGAAAAATAGTTGGACCATGCCAAGGTAAAAGTCATCTTGGGAATCAAAATACATTAGGTTTTGCCCAAGGAAACTATGAGTTCCTAGTGCCATAGAAGATCAAATTGGGGTGGCCTGATCCAAGAACAGTAAAACAATTTTGATCGATGCTTCACAAATGATATCATCTTGTTTCGTCAAGTGTTGTAGCTACCAGCATAGAAGATCATGAGAAGACATTACGAGCAAGAACAAGGGATAAGTCTTCCAACAATTTATGCTTTGAGGACATAGCATTTGTAAGGGGAAGGCAATGTAACAAACATAAATATTAAATATATCATAAATACTCAAACATTAATAAACACTAGTAACTAAAGATGACTGAGGGATGCAATCTTTCATGAATAGTCACCAAAGGTGCCTTTAGGAGTTATAAAAATATGGCACTCTCCTTGTATTGTATATCATCTTATTATTCATTTCTTCAATTATATTTTATCGCTGTTGTCTATCCTATCTATTCTGAATATTGAGTAAATGAACAGGGACTGTTCATCACACCACTGTCTTTCCTTTTGAACTACTTTTATATGCCTATTTTACTAATTGTGAATTTTGGAGTTGCAATAGAAATGTTGTTGCTTTGTTACTTGGTCTTTTAACACAATCCTGATCCCAACTAACTGTTCTTTTTCATATTTTTTCCTTGGAAAATACATCCCAAGAGTTATTTTTCATATTTTTTCCTTGGAAAGCATTTGAGCTATCCCACCAGGCTAACAGGTCTTTTTCATATTTAGTCTTTCAGCTGCTGAAAGATGAGTAGTTTATAAATGATGCTAGTTAGGATTAGAATATTGCGCACAGTATTTTAGGCTTCCATTCATTTTGTTTGATTATTGCTTGATGATATGTATTGCTGTTAAACATCATAAGTAGTTGGAAAATAGTTTAGAATGTTTTTTATTTGTTAGGAGAAAATTGCAAACTCGTTTGGAAATTTAGCTTTCTTTTACATTTGAGTGGATGGTACTTGCAGGTCACAATTGAGGATCATCCTCACATGTCTGGAAAGCATGCGTCTATACACCCTTGTCGTCATGGGGCTGTCATGAAAAAAATAATTGATGTATTGCTGTCTAATGGAGGCGAACCTGAAGTCGACAAGTAATGCTTGAAACTTGAAAGCTCATTTGGTAGATGTTATCTGAAATTTCTTTTACATAATGCCAGACTTTTGTTTTATGGAATCGAACATTGATAAATAAGATGGAACTTTTAGTGTCTCTGCATCTATTTCCTGCAGCAACACTGCATAATAGTCATACCATACAAAGCATCCGTGTGAAGAGTCTCTTGATTTTCTATGATAATTGTGTAGTTCTCAGATTCATAGTTTTGTCTCTATTAAACTCACATTGCTCGATGGTTTTGTGATATTCTGTCAATTGATATTTGAACACTGAGAGGTCGTTTGGTGAATAATATGATAAATTTCTTTGATGATTTCAATTAATGGTCTGACTATGCTCTGAGTATTTGTGAAAGCAGTATTCTTTTTATACAAGTAATGTTCTGACTATGTGAAATATTGCCAAAAAAATAGTCCGTCATTTGGCTGGTTTACATTGTGGATTTCCGAGCTATACTGTGTCTTGCATAATTAAAGAATATTTTATATTAATATTTTGATAAGACAAGATAATGTTATTAATGTCCACAAATGACAAAATGGCAAAGGATAAGTTAGTGGGAGTAAAAATAAACCAGTTAGCATTGGAATATGGGAGTGCTAAGACTACTCCTAGATGCTAAAAGAACGAAGTATACAAATGAAAGTACATGGCAAGAAAATAAATATATGAAGAGGGGTGAGTTGAAAAGGTAAACCCTAGAATGAGAGGAAGCACTTGTCAACAATAGAGATAGAGATAGAAGTAGAAGTAGAGTATGGAATACATACATCTTGGACATCATCTATCATTGTGAAGGAGTCGATGCAAACCCTAGTACTGTTCAATGGGGACTGTTTGGTTTTGATAGGGTTTGTTTTGTTCAAACTAGGAGGACTCCAAGAATAGTTTGTCAAACCTCTCCTAATATTTAAGGTCAGAGAGAAGAATTATTACTCAATTTAGGTTGGGAGCAAAACTATGCAAGGAGTGGGTATGCCCCTGTGACCTTGTGGAGCTGAGGTGTTACCAATCAAGAAGGGGGTTGTGCATTCTCTCATAGATCTAAGTGCCATTCGCATCCATTGTTGGGAAGTTTGCATGGTGCTTAGTGCCTCCAATCACTGAGATAGGCTAGAAGAAGGTGACGAGCCTAGTGGTGCAGGGTTTGGAAAGGGCTTGTAATGTCTCTTGTCTTTGAGTGATCATGTTGCATATGTATAAAGTTAAACATCAGTGATCAAGATAGAAAAAGGTTACAATAAGTCTTCTAGAACTGCGTAATGTTTAATGATATCTCCCCTAGATCTCATAAGATGGTGCAATTGAAATATCCTCTGCATTAATAAAAGAGGCAACTATCTCATCTAGTATTGGATTCTCCTAGGGTGTGGGTCCGATGTAGGGAGAAGACAAGCTTGAAAATTCTCCTATGGTGTAAAGGATGGTTTCCAAACATGGATAGAAGAATGGTACATGGGACACTCCATTTACAATGAATCACGTGTTGGAGCATGATAGGTGGGACTCATCATCTGAAATCAGACTAGGCACCCAAACTTCAGTGCCAAATTAGAACGATATGCTTGATGATGGTGTCAAAAATATTTATTTTAGTTGATGAAAATGCAGATTGAAATGTTAGTGCTTAGGCATGGAAAGAGATGCATCTATGAGTCAGGATTGGGAAGTGGGTCTCATGTTAAATCTATGCCTTTGAATTGGACTCCCAAGTAAGCATATCTTTTAGTGATCTCCACCTCACCCCCTCTATAAAACAAATGGAATTCTGATGAGTGTTCAGATTTTGTATCATGTATTTACAACTTACCTAAGATGACGTATTACTACCCACTTGCCTTTTTTCCTGGTTGCCATCTCCTGCTCTCCTGCCTTCTTAAACCATTCTACTTGCATATACATGTAAGATCCGCAACCATGCAAATCTTGCTGGGGAATGAAACTAGTCACTTCTTGGCTCTCAAAGCATGTAGACAATTGTCTGCTATCATCCATGCTCCTTTGAGGTTGATTTCCATCATGTAAAGAGTGTCACGAATGAAAAAAAAACCCATTTGAAGAGGGTTGGAAAAAGAGGGGAGGCCCTGACTCTGAGGTTCAATTCCTTGGCATGCTTAAGCATTTTTTCCTTGAAGTTTGTCTGCGCTGCCAACTCCAAAATTGGAGGAGCTTTCTTCCCCTTGACCACCAAAAGCCAGGAGTTTTGTTCCTCAAGCTGTTTTTCGGTTTTTGTATAGATTGTTGTGCTTCTGTTTCATGTTTGAGGTTTTCTAGCTGGTTCAAAATATCAGCTAGTCTGTTTTTTAGGTCATTTCACTCTACAGCTGTTGAGTTTTTCTGGAATGGAAAGGGAGGGACTCTTCGCCTTATGAAGGTTTTTGCCCCACTGTCAAGTGTTTCTGTTCTAGGTTCACAAATCATTGTTTTAGCTCTGAAATTTCCAAATTCTGTGCAAATATTTGTGAATTCTCAGCAGAATTTTGCGAGTTCAAATCAGTGGTTAGTGTGTCTGTCTCTCCAATCTCTGCCTGCAATTCATGTACAATATTGAAGAATTTGGATCCAACCAATTGTAGTTGTGAAATCCACATCGATAATCTCTAATATTGCACATAGGGCATTAAATCCCAGGGTGGACTTGTGGTTCGGAGTGGGGGGGACGGAGCACAGCTGGTTTAGCCATTTTCTTAGTGACTAGTTCTATACTTCGCAACTGGTTTTGTGCCTTTGGGTGATCTGCAATCTGTCAGTCACCAGGTCTGCTCTTCATCAGCAGACAAATCTCTTCAGCCCTCGGCAACCATGAGAGGACTACCAGTGGTTATTGGTGGATCTGTGCATTAGTCACTAGTCCTATACTTCACCACTGTGTCTGAACTCTGCAGTGTGCACCTTTGGGTGATATGCACTCTATTGGTCACTAGGTTTGCTTTCTGTCAGGACAAATCCCTGCAGCTTTAGGCAACTATGCGAGTGCTGTCTGTGGTTATTATCCCTGGTTATTGGTGTATCTGTGATTTCAAAACAGTGTTGGTTGTAGGTCGGCAAAATGTTCCTCTAGATTTGCACTGCACTGCTCCCACATCTGTGGTTTTGCACTGCTGATACTTGGTGTGGGTGCAGAGGTGAGACAAGAGCAGGCCAAGTACAGGGTCATAGGATAGGGACAGGGTTGACCTGATGCAGGTAGAACAGGGCTGACCTAACAGAGACAAATGTGGAACATGCTGATCTGATGTTGGAGCAGGGTTGCAGGGGCCCATATCTGAACTGTCACAACAAAATAATAGGAAACTAATAATAACCTTAAGGGTGACCCGTTCTTGATCTTCTTTGCTGCTACTCTAGACCTGCGTTGTTAATACACTGATACTCCAGATCTGTGATACTGCTATATTGCTACTCCAGATCAGCATTGCTACTCGAGAGCTGTGCTGCTGCTACTTTGGATCTGCCAACGCCATTCCCCTGATAAACTTGGTTTAGCTCTTCTGATACATATTTCATAGTTCAGAAGTTCTAGTAATATATCTTGAGTGACTGATTTACATCAATATGTGGACAGAGTCACAATGGCTGCTTTTGACATTTTAGTATAGTTTCTGTCTGAACTTTCTATTTTCTATATATTACATACAAAATTCAGCCTTTTTTCATGAGTTCTTCTTCATTTCGGTGTCCGGACTTCTTTATTTAGGCTAATCCTCTGCTCCTCTGCACTTATAAAACAAAAAACTGTATTATTTAGATTTGCTATACTCCCAATAGATTTGCTTTGCAAAACTGACAGCTTTGTTTATTCTAGTATGTAGATTATCATATAGTATGCATACCATACCAAAAATTGCCCCCACTCTGTAATGTGATTATTCGTGTTATCTAGGTGGGGCTTTTCTCTTTGTTCCCATAGCCAATGCCCTCCTATTTTATATTACAATCCTCCATCACCGTGCACTCCACTGCAGCTGCACAATGTCCTATTTATTTTGGTCTCCTACGAAAGTCTGCTTGGTGGTGTTTGATGGAGCCTCCTCCCTTGATGACTTATTATCTTCCCTGACATGTCTGTAATATCTAATACTTATATCGTTTTCTCATTTGCTCCAACCTAACCTTTTCCGGATGAGCTTTTCTTAGAAAAAATCACACCTTTGCCCTTTTCCTCGGAGGGAAGTGTATGACCTCTCTTAACCATGATGCTACAGAAAAAATTGGGGATGGGGAGAAGATTAAGGGCTTGGCAGAAATGAGACTGACAGGAAGGTAGGCTTAAGGTCCACAGGGTCAACCACTACCCACTCTACCAGAGGGCTAGCCCCAAAAATTGGAAAAGCAGATAAAAGCTGAAAGAAAATCAAAGCCCTTGATGCTAAGAAAAGAACTGAACAACAGTAGAGAGTTTGCAAGGAAGATACTACCTTAAAAGCGAGGAATTGGGGGGACTTGTTAAAGGTTATCCCCAAATATTCCCAAGAAATCTAGATTTATTGACTTTGAAGAGAGATGTCAAAAGAGATACCCAACACTTTGAAAGGCAAGGAGATCTTTTAAGTACAAAGCCTTGGGCTGGTTGATGCTTCATCAGGGTCTAGAGGTCAAAACAAGACTCTGTAAAGGAAATATTTCGGACCTTTTTTGTGTTCAATGCCAAAAAGAAGAATTAATTGTGGGCATGTCTTGTGGAGGTCTCCAAAGTAGAATTTATGTCTCTGTTCATAGCCCCCTAACTTGGCGAGTTCCCCACTTAGGTGAAACTTGGATGAGTAGGGATTGTTGCAGAAAGCTATGGAAAAGAGGGTGCACAACAACTTTTCAAGCAGACAATTCCCACCTACAGCTGGGAGAATTGACGTCATTCAGAAATGTTCTGGCAATCCATGTAAAATCTAGAGTTGGTATGTTTTTGAAGGATGCAGATTCCTTGTCCCTTGTGGCACATGCCCATACATTAGCCTTCCTAGCTTTCAATGGTGGTGCATATTTGAAATAACAGATTGCATTTGATTTTTTTTTTTTCAAATGTGCATACAGTATTTTTGGGTTTAGTATTGGTCTACAGAATACAATGCTTCTCAATTAGTGCAATTCCGACAAATTAAATTACAGACTCTGTCTAGAGGTGCATGGATGACAAAGGAAAGATGTTTTACTTTAATATGTGATAAGTGAAATAAAGCAGTTAAAGTAATGGCTTAGACAAGGAGCATGATCAAATTATAATATTTATGTTTTTAAATTGATTGTGACTTCATGTGATAATGTGCACAATAAATTGTAGCAAAGTGTGTTTTGGCATTTATCTGTGTAATGATTATAAGTTAGATAATGGGCAATTTTATTGTGGACATTGTCAAGGTGTTTGAAACAAAAGGACGATCATTGGTAATACATTTACAGCATCTAGAGGGATAGTATAAAATGTTCTATTAGGGTTTTAGTGTTTTTTTCTTTTGGAAATGCTGCTTACGGCTGTCCTTCTGCTAAGTGGCCTTGCTATGAGGGGCATTTCTATGCCCTCAGAATCACCCAGGACTTGCACCAGGCCTCAGCCGCACTGACTCGGAGGGTTTTGAACCTGGATCTCAGCCTTAATACAAGTTTGATCACTTTGCAACTTCCTTCTAGACCACACTCCTGTTTGACTGCGATGATTGTTTTACTGTGCTTTTTGAATTCGTTTTTTTTTCTTTCATTGCCTTTGTCCAACATTCACTTAGTGAAGAATGGTAAAAGAATGCTCAGCTTTTGATAAAAGAATTCACTGTTCAAGGGTAATCATTATTGAAATAGATCTCTAATGTAAGATGCCTTTACTCGATATTGTATTATTTGTTAATTCCTTCTGCAGTATTTCATATGAATTTATTCTTAATCTTATGCAGGTACCTATTTCTCTTCTTGAAATTCTTGGCATCAGTTATTCCTACAATTGAATATGACTACACAATGGACTTCGCTTTGGGCAGCCCCCAACAATGATTCAAGGTAATGCGGCGATGGATTTATCATTTGACTTAACTGGTATGTTGGGGAGGGTTGTAGATTTTGGAAAGCTTCTTGTAGTCACCTGCTTGTAATTGCACGGAATGTCCCAATTGGACAGAAGTAAACATCCAAATGACAAAAGACTGATTAATGTTCCTTCTGTTACCGCCCAATCTGTACACAAGCGGGAAAAGTCCCAACCCACTAGCACAACATAGGTGGCAACCAAGGTTGGATGTCACTGTCACCTCCATACTATACCTCCTGCTTTACCTCCTGCTTTAGGAGGCCTAAATCTAAATAAAATGCCTAGTGGGGTAACCTGAATTAATTGATTACTTATTTATTAACATCTAGATGGAATACATGACAATTAGAGTTATGTAGACTAACTAAGTATATGAAAATAAAGGCAATGTGAGCTTATGCACTTAGTAAAAGCTTAAACACCATGTAATATATACAATAAAAATAGATGCTCAAGATTAACCAGTGAATCCACTTAGACAATAAATAATAGCAATGCTAGACTGAAAGGGAAATCGCTCCAAATGGATATGTAATGAAAACAAGAAGCAAGACTAATCCACAGTATAGCAATTAGGATTATTAATATCAAGTTCTAACAGGAACCCAAGAGCTTGTTATAGACCAAAGAATGATTAACTCTAGTTATGTGAATTTATTGGCCTAATCATCCACCAAACCAATAGTATGATAAACAACTTAAAGTGACACTTGATTGGCTTAGCAAAACAAAAGATAATCACCATAATGATAAATCTAATTGCTTGATTAATGATGAATAATAATGAATCAAACAAGAAACTTAAATTATACCTGTTAGTGATTGCACCGAGAGAAACGAGGTGCTCTACAGCCCAGTATGGGGGAGATGTTGTAACGTTTGTGATGTAACGTTACTAACAAAATAATTAAAAAAATTCATGTCGGCTCATAAAATAAAATATTATGAAAAGTAATTAAAAAATAGATGTTCGTTTATAAAATAAAAACTTAAAACTTAAAAAATCCATGTTGGTTCATAAAATAAAATATTATGAAAAGTAATTAAAAAATAGATGTTTGTTTATAAAATAAAAACTTAAAACTTAAACCCGGATCTATCAATCAAGAGAGATCAAATTTCTTGAGTTTAAATTTTAAAAAAAGAAATACACCTCAAGAAATTGGATCCCTCTCGGTGCTTGATAGATACGGGTTTAAGATGAATCTATGCTGGTTATTCTCAAAGGGCTAGTGGTGAGAACCACTATAATTTCCACTTGTGTGTTTAATGATTTTAATATTTTATATGTGATAAGACAAAGGGAAATATAATTTTGGAAATGCCTAAAACTGCAGAAAATTTATGTAATTTCTAGAAATAGAAAGTTAAATAAATGTTTCAAATAACACTTGAAAAATATACACTTAAGTAATAAAGGAAAATGCTTGCTGGAATATATTGCAGAAATAAACCTAAATAACTCAGAAAAATGAATGATAAAATATTTGCATTTTACTAGTTACAATATTTGGAATATGCTATTTTTATGAGAAATTTTTAGATTGCAGAAAATTTAAAGTTAGCCCAATAAAATGCTTGATAACTTGCCAAACGAATGGTTAGATATGCAATAAAAGCCTTGTCAAACTTGGAGTTTTCGTTTGCAAACTTTGAATAATAAATCTGAAAATGAAAGATAAAACCCTAAATGTAACTTCCAGATTTATGAATTAAGATAATTACACCAAGTAAATATTTCATGCCAATAATCAATGAATAATTAGTACAAATTTGAATCCTAAATAATTTTGTATGAGGAATAATTCAGAACTTCGATAGATCTATCCTCAGATATTCAATAAAACCAAATAGATCTAATTTATGTGAAATCTATAAGGGTTTAGCTTTAGGGTTAGTAGATTTCACCCCCCCAAAAAGAGAAAACATTTTATTTTATTTACTTTCAATACAATAAATAATTAAAGGGTTTAGTATTTTTTGGGGTTTTTTACCTTTTATGGATGGTTGCTAGAGAGAGAGAGAGAGAGTAGTGCCAAACCTTAGGGGAATGGAGTCACCTTAGAAATTCTTAAAGTGGCCTTACTCATAAATTGATCTACCTAGGAAAGAAGAGTGCTCTAGGCTACTCTTGCCTGATGTATTAGAAGATTCAAATGCAAATCACAAAGGGAAGGATGAATCCCTTTTTTTCTTTTTTCTTTGGGTGTACCCTACACAAAGGGGGTTAGATTTGTACCATTCTAATGAAGAACAATTTAAAAAAAAACCACCTTTCATGCATAATAACAAAAGAATCTAAGATAATCTTACCTTAGATCCAATCCAACAGGATAATAATACCTTTCCAATGGCCCAAGAAAATAAATGACAATGCTATCAAGTGTTACCTCCAATAGATAAGCTCAAGAACAAGAAGAATACCATGCGTCAATAAGAAGCTCCAAGTTTAACCTCCAAAGCCATTTTTTTATATTAATAAGGCTTTCAAACTTACAAAGATAGCTCTTGTGTAGCTCACCAACAATCAACAAATGAAAATGAGAGGAGTTCACTTTATATAGGCTAGAGACTCAATATACATATATTTTTATGACTCAAACCCTATATCTATTCTAGAAGACCCAAAACCTTAACTAAATCCCTCTTGACATGGTAAAACAATTAGTAAAATATTATAAGTGGCCTTAGACAAGTCAAAAGGGAGGAACAACTTGCTTAGAACGGGGACGATTTCCCAAAAATGAGGGCTGAATTGGTTAGGAAGGGGAAAATGACTCGAAGAAAGGGGATGATTCACATGTGTGAGCAAAAAGGGCTCAAAAAAGGGGCGCAACTTTTTAAATGGTAGTTATGGGGATTCCAACTTCTTCAATATTTATCGGATTTTCTATTATAACCACTTTTCATAAATCCCACGACCACTTTGGATCTAATGGCGCGTTGAGATGGCACAATTTTGGGCACCTAGTCAAAAGATAATTGCTCTCAAAGCTAGGGTATGGGGCATCTTAGGTGGACTGCATGGGGATACATGAGATTGCATGGAAATATGGGGATACATGAGATTGCATGGAAATATGTTGATGGTCTGACATGAGAAGGAGGAGCTTTGAGTTTTAAAGTTAATGAACAGTTAAAACATTAAACCGTAAGTTAGAGCTAGGGAAAAGACAATCCTAACCTTCCAACTTTTTTTTACATGCTAACACATTTAAATTATTGTAAAACCATGGTCACCATATTCATGAGATGTCATACATTGCATTGAATCTTAGGGCTCAGGTGCTCATCAACATATGACGAAAACTGCATGTAAGAAATGTCCTTGCTTTGGAGGATTTTTTGAGTGGAAAAATGTCGGAGGATTTACGATCATAAAGATGTAAATGTTCTTTAGTGAAAAAAACAAAGGGACATTCGCAGACGTGCAATTATCATAGCGGAGTTGAGTATACGTTATAACTGGCCCTTTACATACAAAATACATCTCAATTACATCATTATATTACAACATAGCAATGGATCACTTGATACATTGATGATACAATTTACAAGACATACATTGGACTTCTTTTGGATCATTAACATCTTTACCCCTTACTGGTAAGTACTATCTCTCCTATTTCCATTTGAGGTTCTCATATTATCAAAATGACAAACAACACCAAGCTTGATGAGAAGCTTGAGGGAGCTGAAAATTTCAGAGCATGAAAATATAGAGTCATGCTTATTCTTGAAGAACATGACCTAGAAGGTTTTGTAAAAGAGGAAGTTGAAGAACCAGAAAGAGATGAGGTCAAAGCAAAATACAAGAAGGATATGATCAAGGCCAAGAGGATCATAGTTGACTCTATCAAAAGATCACTTGATTCCTCAAGTGTCTTCAAGGAAGACTCCAAAGGAAATGTTTGATGGATTGTCCAGTTTATTTGAAGGAAAGAACATCAACAAAAAGATGACCTTGAGAAATCAACTCAAGGGTGTGAAGATTCATAAATCAGAGACCATGCAGTCATACTTCACTAGGGTATCCTAGATTAAAGAGCAATTAGAAGCTATTGGTGACATGATAGAAGAAGCAGAAGTTGTGATGACCACCTTAAATGGTCTCCTAAGGGATTGGGAACCTTTCATTCGTGGCTTATGCTCTAGAAAGAAATTGATCACGTTCAGAAAATTATGGGAAGAATGTGTACAAGAAGAAGAAAGAATAGCAGTCAGAGAAGGAAAGTTAAATGACAATGAAGACCAAGCTTTGGCAGCTCATACCAAAGGAAAGAACAAAAGGAAGGATCGTGGACATTCTCCTAGAAGAACTCAAAGATTTCAAAGGAACAAAAGGACTAAGAGAGACTTCTCATCCTTTGAATGTTTTACTTGTCACAAGATGGGACACATTGCAAGAAACTGTCCCCTTAAAGCTGAACAATTCAAGAAGAGAAACAAAAGATTTTATGCCCATGTAGTTGAAGATGATGAACATGATGATGAAAAGAAGGCTAATGAAGATTCCTCTAGTGATGAGGGATATGTACTTTAATCCAAACCAAACAAGTGGAAGAACCGGATAAGAAGGGATGCAGTTGTGGGTGGTGATGAAGAAGGAAAACATAGATTCAACACTAGTACACAATTCCATGTGATCTATGGTATAGAAGACTTGTTCAACATTATCTATCATATGCAAGAAAGGCATAGGTCCCAAGAATCAGATGATGGAGTAGAGCACACTGTGAGAGGCTCCAGTAATTCCTGCAAGGAGACTAGGATCAAGAGAGATCCTACCAAACAAACAAAGATAAGTATTTGAATTGCTATTTCCTGTATATCTAAGATTGTTATGTTGTATTCCTAGATTTAGGAAGTGTATTATGATGTTAGAATGATTGCATTGATGAGCAGTATACTACTAATATGCATGTGATGGGTAAGTTGCCTATGGTGATGTACAACATTCCATTGCTACTTATCTAGAATTAAACCTCTTTGCTGACATGTTAGCAGTAGTGCACGCTCTTAAAAATGTTCTGGTAGAGATGGAAGGCATCTAGAAAGTTATCGTATGAATGCGGGATATGGATGAATGTTGTGTTGAAGCATTGGCTAAGATAGTTGCATGACTGTGTGACCTATGTCTTTATGCATAAAAATTTGTTTTGGAAATTATGAAATGTTTCTAATCATGCAACTGAATTTGACTTGTAGGAAAGATCGTGTACCATCACGTACAAAAGAATAATGATGAGACTTGTTCCGTAGAACAAGTGATGATGGTTCAACGATGACATTCAAGAAGATTTACCAAATCAAGCATACTACAAAAATACAAAGCAAGGGTTCTCTTAGAAGGAGGGAGTCGACTATGACAAGACGTTGCTCTAGTGGCAAGGCACACTTCCTCAGTGGTGGATATTACACTAGATATATGGTGTAATCGAAGTAGAAATGTATATTGAGCAATTGCCAGGATTCGAGACTCTCTACAGAGAACCACATGTGCGTGGATTGAAGAAGGCTTTGTATGGGCTTAGAAGGCACCCATGGGATAGCATGATGAGCTTGAGGATCATCTAGAGTGATGAGATATCAACCTTTGCTACACGGTTGAAGATGAGGAGCTCATAGTGTTAGTTTTTCACAATTTAATTCAATATGATCTAGGATCTTATCTGAGAGAATAACATGCACAACAAATCAAACATAAGAGACAAGATGCACAAAGCATTTCACCGGGGAAACCATAAAGGAGAAAACCCCGCAACTTCCTCAGAGATAGAACGAGCAATAATACAAAACCCTAAAACAAAGAGATGGTCTTCAACAACTTCCTCCTCCTCCACTTGTGCGAACTTCTTTCTCTCTCTCACTTATGCGAATTGAGTGAGTGAATGAGTAAATAGAGAGGAGCACCCTCTCTATTTATACTTTACTTTCACTTGACTTTTACCCTAACTGGGTCGACTTCTCCTAGGAGAGTCTAATAACCCCCTACAACTTAACTCAGGCCGACCCCTCTAAGGGAGTCTAATAACCCTATCAAATACAATAATAACTTTCCCGATCGGAGGAATAAAACCTCTCCGTCGGAAGTACAATGACATATGAATACAATATAAAATATACAAGTGAATATCTTCCGAAGTTACAAATACATTAACACTCCCTCTTAACTAGGAAGGTATTCTCTTGACACAGTCATCGACACAAGTCTTCGTCACTAGATCATCATCGAAGCTGGATCATCATCAAAGCTGAATCATCATCGTCACTGTTGCTGCTATCTCGACCATCAATCTTCAATCTACTCGTCATAGGAAGTTCTACAGAGCCAGGCCTTTTTCATGCTGGATGTAGGCCTAGCCTCCATGTAGGTCTTCATCATCTCTGCGAGCAAGCCATCAAGTAGGTACACCTTAGGACTTATTATATGCCACTGCAAAACTTGCAAGATCTCCCAGGACTGATTATATGCCACTGCAAAACCTGAAGGAGCATCCCAGGATTGATTATATGCCTATGCCAAACCTGTGTACCCTACTGTCACCTCATCATCTTCAGATCATCTCATCGTCAACGGAGCACGGCCCAAATGCACATCACACAACACTTACATCAACCGGCATGGGAGGACCCTACCACCATTCGGGAAAGGCTCAGCAATTACATCAACGACCATGGGAGGACCAACCTACCACCATGTCGAAAAAGCTCAGCAATTACATCAATGACCATGGGAGGATCAACCATCCACCATATTGAAAAAGCTTGACAATTACATCAATGACCATGGGAGGACCAACCTACCACCATGTCGGAAAAGCCCTTGTGCATCTGCGTCTTTCGGACTCATCACTTGGAAGGAACCTCGATCTGAAGTACTCCAAGCTTCTCTCTGAAGTATTCAAACTTCACTCTGGCCAGCGGCTTGGTCAATACATCGGCTATCTGCTCGTCTGTCGCAACATACTGGAGCTTCACTGCTCCTCTCTCCACCATATGCCTGATATAGTGGTACTTGATCTCAATGTGCTTCGACTTGTCATGGAACACTGGGTTCTCAGACAACTTCACACAACTCTGGTTGTTGCAATATATACAAGTCGCGTCCAACTGGAGATCAAACAAATCAGATAGTAGCTTCCTCAGCCATACTGCCTCACAACTAGCTGAACAAGCTGCGACATACTCTGCTTCGGATGTACTCAGTGCCATGCAGGACTGCTTCTTGCTAAACCAAGAGATCACACCTGATCCCACACTAAAGTAGCACCCCGAAGTGCTCTTCCTATCAATGGCATTGCCTGCCCAATCCGAATCAACATAAACCTCCAGGTTAATCTTCTGATTCGCATCATACTTGAGCCCATAATCAACCGTACCTTTCAGGTACCTCAGAATATGCTTTGCAGCAATCAAGTGAACATGTCTCAGATCCGTCAGGAACTGGCTCAATGTGTTCAGAGCAAAGCAGATATCTGGTCTTGTATTTGTCAGGTACATCAAGGACCCAATCCTCTGACGATACATCGTGGAATCAACCGACTCTGATGAAGCATCACTCAATAGCTTCAGGTTCGATGCCATAGGTGTGGCCATGGCCTTGCTGTCCATCATCCCGAACCTCTTCAGGATCTCTACTGCATACTTCCCTTGTCCAAGGAAGATTCCATCCGCACTCTGCCACACCTCCATGCATAGAAAATAATGCATCATACCCAAGTCCTTCATCTCGAACTCGACAGCAAGCTTCCTCTTAGTGTCAGCAATCAACCCATCCTCACCTGTCACAAACATGTCATCTACATAAATAAAGTAGAAGTATCACTGGGTTCCCTTCCTCAACCTTGTTCTAAAAGTTGGAATCCGCTTTACTCTTGGTAAAGCCCAAACTGGTCAGGAAGCTATCAATCTTGCCTGTTATTACACAACTTGTAATTGTCCCTAAAGGTATCCCATCCGGGATGGTAGAGGAGATAGACAACTAAAGAGGTGACCTAAGGGATGCCACGGTTCCCAATGCAAGCTGGGAGTCACGATAACCGAGGCACTTTTCACTTTAGATCAAGACAAGTCAAGAGCAAGGGGGAGACCCTAGCCAATCCATGAAGATCGACTAACCCAAAGGTTCCTAGGGAAACGTGTAAAAGATGAGTTATGAAAACCAATGAGTTGATTAGGTTAGGTGGACCCAAGAGTTAAGTGTGGTTGAAGAGGCTTAAAGGTGACAAGTATTTCAACCAATGAATGAATAGGGCCACCTAATGGATAGATCTAGTACCATGAAAATACACAAGTGGGGCCCACTTCCTTAAAATATGGAAATGGTCCAAATGGGACCCACAAGGTGAAGTTAGGGGTGAGATGGCACTAATGGGTGTGAAATGATGTAGATCTATGGATCTAGGATCGCTATAGCCGTTATTCACATGTGTTAAGAAACACATTCTAGAATTTTAAGTTCACAGGCGTTCATTGTGCATTTCCAATATAAGTAGTACATGAGCTTTCAGTTTTAGCCAACAACATCTCAAGTGACTAGGGGGACTTCTGCCAGTGCCAAACATCGGGACAACCGACCAGAATGATTTAGGCCTACAATCCAACTCACCAAAGGCAAGTTCTGTCACCAACTCAGAGTCGAGACACTAACAAACATGGATGCGGTCCAACACAGAGGTAGTAATGGAGAAGTCCTCAGTATCAAGAAGTCAAGAAGGCAAGTCAAGGGTGAAAGTCAAACAAGGAAGGTCATGGATGAATGGAGTCAGGTGAAAATGGTGCCTAAGCTAGCAGACAAGGATGTCAGGAAAGGCCATATCTATGCTCATAGGAGGGTAATGAAACCAATGAGTTTTGCCAGAAAACCTAAGTGTGCAAGTAATAGGTCCATTTTATAATTTATAACATCATCAAGATAGTTCATTTCATTTTAAATAGTTTTGCCACATCATGAATCATATACCAAGTCAAAGCTATGAAATGACTAAGACAACAAAGATAATAATCCAAAGTCAATAATCAGAAGTCCACAGTTCATATCACATGATCATTATAATCATCAATAATCATCTGAAACACTGCTGCAATATAATCATTGGGCACTGAACTGAAACTGTATGGAACAAAGGGTCACATCGGTCATCAAATCTAAGCTCCCAAGGCTCAGCCTTGGCACAAGGTCTAACAAAAATCTAATACAATACACTGCTCTGCTTTGATCAATGAGTGATCACAAATAATAAGCTCATCATAGCCAATCTCTGAAAAATCCAAGCTTTGAAAAGTGCAGATATCTGCTAAGCAAGAATAGTAGCCCAACTACTATGGTGTGATAACACTGCCGTACCACGTCCTGGGTGCCCATTTCAATCCATACAAGGCTTTCTTCAATTTGCACACATGAGTCTCCTTGTCATGTGTCTCAAATCCGAGTGGCTACTCCACATACACTTCCTCCTCTACTACACCATTCAGGAGCGTTGTCTTGACATCCATCTAGTGTACCTTCCACTTCATCACTCCAGCTAAAGCAAGTATTGATCTGATGGAAGTGTATTTGGCTATAGGTGCAAATGTTTCTTCATAATCTATCCCTTCTTTCTGGGAGAAGCCACGTGCCACAAACCTCGCCTTGTGTTTCTCTATGCTGCCATCTGTAGCATGCTTGATCTTGTAGATTCACTTGGAAGTCACAACAGACTTCCCTACTGGTCTCGCGACCACATCCCAGACATCATTCTTCATGATCGACTGGTACTTCTCGATCATGGCATCCTTCCATTCTTTCTTCTCAGCTGCTTCCTCATAGTTGGAAGGTTTTTTGTCAATGATGTCACACAGCAGGGCTACATAACTGGAGAATGGTCTCGGTCTCTTGCTTTCTCTATGCATTCCCTCTGGAGCAGTATATATCTCAGCATCTTGAATTGCTTCTCGTACCCATGCTGGTTTCCTCTTGTGAGAATTCTTCTCACGTGGTGGATCTACAGGTTCCTGTGGGTCTTCCACCTCACGTTCTCCATAATCTTCTGGATTTACTTCATTCATTGTTGTATCTCAGATCTTGGGTGCTTCTGGTTCTTCAATGTTTTCAACAGATATCTTTCTGGATTTGTGATATGCTGAGTCTTCATCGAATGTTACATCCCTGCTGATGTCGATCTTTTTGAATCCTGGGAAATATATTCTGTAAGCCTTCGAGTTTTCACTATATCCCAGGAATATACCCTTCTTTCCTGAAGGATCTAACTTCGTCCTCTTCTCTTTTGGAATATGTGTGTACACCGGGAAACCAAATATTCTGAGATGGCTGACTTTTGGTTTCTCGCCGGAGAAGGCTTCTTCTGTTGTCTTGTTGTCAAGTACTTTGTGGAGTACGATTTTGTACATACACTACTGTCCTTGCAGCTTCTGCCCATAGATGCATTGGAAGATCCTGGTCATGAAGCATCGCCCTTGTTGCTTCCATAATTGTTCTATTCTTCCTTTCTGCAACTCCATTCTGTTGTGGATTATATGGAGTGGTCAACTCCCTCTTAATCCCTGAATCTCTGCATAATTTCTTGAAGTCTTCTGATGTGAACTCTCCGCCATTGTCTGACTGAAAAGTCTTGATTTTCTTCTTTGTGTGGTTCTCGATCAAGGCTTTGAATTCCTTGAACTTATTGAATACTTCATCTTTGCTCTTCAAGAAATATATCCATGTCTTCCTAGAAAAATCATCAATGAAAGAAACATAATAGACATACCCACTCAATGAACTGGATGACATCGGACCGCATACATCGGAGTGGATGATTTCCAAGATTCCTTTTGCCTTGCTCTCGCTACTTGGAAATGTCTTCTTTGTATTCTTTCCCTTCGCACAACCTTTGCAAACGCCTTCATGCTTTGCTTGGATTTCTAGAAGGACTTCAACAACTTTGCTTGCAAGAGGTAGTGTTCTACATGTGCAAGCCTTCTATGCCATAGTTCACTAGGCTCCATGGATTCATGGACCAAGGCTTGTTCTGGCTGGCCCTTCAGTTTGTATAACCCTCCCTTTTGCTCTCCAATCACTACTGCATCATCTATAGTCTTTCCTTTTGGCCACATAAGAACTTGGCCATCTACAAATGCAACCCTCATACCTTTTGCATCTAATGCGGATATGGAGAGAAGGTTCTTCTTTAGTCTTGGTACAAACAGGACATCTTTCATCTTCATAGACTTTCCAGAGTCTAGCTTATAAGAGGCTTCACCACTTCCTTTTATTTGATACTGGTAGTCATCCTCAAGTTTCACTTTGTGGGGTGACTCATGTTTAGATAGGTTCATAAAGGATTTCTTGAATCCTGTCATATGCTTGGAAGCCCCACTATCTATAAGCCAATCATTGCTTCCATGTGTAACAGTTCCTGTGAGGGCAGAGATATAAACATACTCTTCATCGCTTGAAGAATCTTCACTTTCTTCTTTGGCTCTCTTCCTGGGAGGTTCATCATCCTCTGCAGTGTGAGCATGATGTCTTCTCTTGTTGTTCTTCTTCTTGTGAGAGCCACTTTTATTTCTAGGACAATCCCTGGAGATGTGTCCCTTCTCATCACATGTATAGCATCGAATGATGGATACATCTCTTCGGGATCTAAAGTTATCCCTCTGATTCTGGTGGTGGTGTTTTTCTTTCTTACTGTGGTGGTGCACCCTCTTGTTATCATTCCTCCTGGAGTGTGTTGTGAGAGCTTGGTCTTCATTGCCCATCTTCTCTTCTCGAGCTACAAGTCGAGCTTCTTCTTGTGAGCATTCCTCCCACAACCTACTGAATGTGATGAGCTTCTTCCTAGCACAAATTCCTTGAATGAAGGAATCCCATGATCTGGGTAGACCATTCAAGGTGGTCATCACCATTTCTCCACTTTCTATGTCTTCTCCCACAGCTTCAAGTTGTTCTTTTATCTGAGAGACCCTTGTAAAGTAGGGCTGCATGGTCTCTGTATTTTGTATCTTCACATTCTTCAATTGGTTCTGCAATGTCATCTTTCGATTTATATTCTTTCCTTCAAATAGCTTGGTCAAGGAATCAAACATCTCCTTGGGTGTCTTTAGAGATGACACGTGGTATGAGATGGTCCTTGATAGAATTTGCAATAATCCTCTTGGCCTTGACCAAGTTCTTCTTATGTAAGGCCTTAGCCTCATCTCCCTCTGGAACTGGAACCTCTTCATTCACATAGGTGTCCAATTCATTCTCTTCTAGGACAAGCCCAATCCTATACTTCCGTGCTTGGAAGTTATCAGCCCCTTCAAGCTTATCCTCAAGCTTGGTGTGGTGAGACATCTTTAAAAAGTACTTCAAATGGAAATAGAAAAGATTTAGATCTTACCACTTGATTTGCTGAAATTGGATCTGGAGTTGGCTAGGGTTTGATAGAGAAACCCTAAAAATCCACACTTGGAATTTCAAACTTCTGTCTGGACAGAAAGATGTGCCTTGCTGAGACAAGCAAGCTGGTACACTTGGATTTTGAAAATTCCAAAAATTGACCCTTCAAAAGTGACTTGCGAATTTCGGATCTGTAGTTTCTGGTTTTTCTGGTCCAAAAGTCAAACTAGGGTTTGATGTATCCCGGGCTTCTACCCAACCAAAAACTTCGATCTAGGTCTCTAAATTTCGATTTTGATGAGGAGAACAATCTTGTGCTGAGAGCACTCCAAAATTCCACTTCTGTCAAAAGCCTTAATTTCCCGCAGCAGTGACAGGCCGAAAATTGAAAATGCTCAGAATCCAATTTTGCTTCGACAGAAAGATGCGCCTTCCTTAGGAGAGATAGTCTAGCCTCCTGCCCTTGATGATATGTGGAAAGAGACCCAAAAATTAAGAAGCCCTAGCTTCCGCAGCTGCACAGTGTCCTCTTCTCAGGTTAGCTCTGATACCATGTTAGTTTTTCACAATTTAATTCAATATGATCTAGGATCTTATCTGAGAGAATAACATGCACATCAAATCAAACATAAGAGACAAGAGACACAAAGCATTTCACTGGGGAAACCATAAAGGAGAAAACCCCACAACTTCCTCAGAGATAGAATGAGCAATAATACAAAACCCCAAAACAAAGAGATGGTCTTCAGTAGCTTCCTCCTCCACTTGTGCGAACTTCTCTCTCTCTCACTTATGCGAATTGAGTGAGTGAGTGAATGAGTAAATAGAGAGGAGCACCCTCTCTATTTATACTTTACTTTCACTTGACTTTTACCCTAACTAGGCCGACTTCTCCTAGGAGTCTAATAACCCCCTACAACTTAACTTAGGGCTGACCCCTCTAGGGGAGTCTAATAACCCTATCAAATACAATAATAACTTTCTCGATCGGAGGAATAAAACCTCTCCGTTGGAAGTACATTGACATATGAATACAAAGTATACAAGTGAATATCTTTCGAAGTTACAAATACATTAACACATAGATGGGTGCAAGAAAGAACTTGCAACAGAATTTGAGACCTTGGTATCCAGTGACCTAGTTGGATACATAGAAGATCAACAGAAGAGAAGGCTACCCGCCACTCCAGTGCAGAATGTTCCAATGCAGAGAATACAAGATGCAGAGGAAGGATAGTGCTCAGTTACAAAGGGAGTAGGAAAGCTCCGCTTCAGAGGGAGTGACTACAACACAGATTTATAGACATTATCGCTTAGCCTCTATCTGTGGCAAAGGTTGTTTGCCTCAATATCTTAGGGATATGCTCAAAGTGATACCGGATGTCTCCCCTCTGGAAGAGGAAGTATATGTGGTGTAGCTTGAGACATGATATATGGATTTCTGACAAGCTTGGGATTTACCAAGAGTAAAGCAGATTCCAACTTGTTACTGGATGAACTAGCAGGGCTAGTATCCGATGAACACATGTAGGGAAAGTGTGGCCACTGTCACCTCAGACTGCCAACTGCTTCGGAGGGTCGTAACCTCCAAGGGGAGAGCCCTTATTAATATGCCTGTCAATAATTACACCAAATACCTTCCACAACCTCATATATAGATCAGTGCCTTAATGGAGTCATATAGAGAATACTAGTGGAAAATGATTAGTTCAAGCAAGCATAATTTCAAATGTCTGAATAATATTGCAATTGAACATTAGTGGTTTTATTATATGCCAATAGGTTGAAGTTCTAAACCAAATATCATTAGCAAACGATCCGAATTGTGAACCAACTGTATATTCCACCAGTAGCACTATTTTCAGTGTGTATTCATTGCCCAGATGTTAGATTAGCAATAATAATTCACTTTCAGGTCTGATGTATGAATGAACAACATAAAAACATTTGTCAAAATATGTACTCCAACTTGTTTCTACCACTGTGGCACCAATAGTAAAACACTATTCAATCAGTTTGAGGAAAGTAAGGTTTGAAACACAGGCATCATATCAAAGATCATCTGTAATGATGGAGCGTGACAACAATATCAGTATTTGAAAAGGTAAGCAGAGTTATAGTTTAGGCTGCTATATTAAGTTTGATCACAAGGAACATCTAGCCATTCATATCAGCGAACAATATGATATAATACCTTAGCATGTATAAACGACGACCATAAACAGTAGCAAATTTTACCATTCAACAAGTGTAATCAATAGTAACAACCAGCGTTTGTAAACAATTTACAGTAGTAGTCTCTTTAGTGTTAATTTTTGGTAGAATTAGGGTTTTATGCAAGAGAATAACAATTCAATATACTTTAATGCAAAAAATACATTTAATAAACAATTACTGAAACTAAATATGAAATAGTACAGTAGTAATCTCTAACATAACATAATTTTCACCTCTTTCAACTTCACAGGTTTAACACTACCAAATTGGTGACCATGTTAAAGTAATCTTCAGTAGCATATAATTAATAATACAATAATCAACTTGTTAAATTATCAATAAAGAGATAGGTGAAGATACTTACCTGGGTGTGAAACCTTTCCTGTAAAATACTCAGAAGTGTTACTTTCAGAAAAAACTGTGTCTCTCAGAACCAAAAGACTCTATCAAAGAGTTAGTACAAACCTGAGAGAGAGAGATGACTGCGCTGTGGTACAGTGAATCGGGAGTGGTCAAAGACAGTTAGAAAACATCAAGACTTAATAAAGGATCTGGTCAAGAAACTCAGTACAAGATGTAATCAAACATAAAACTGATAAATGTTAATACAGACCCCAATCAAACCAAGAAACAGGTTGCTGTAGATTAAATCAGGTTTAGTGCACTTTAAAAAACAAATAGCAGAACCCATGGTTTCTGGCCTCCAAAGAGATACTCAGAACAAAGAAGAACATATTTCAAAGCTCACTGTCTTCTTCAAAAAAATAAACTTTCGGACCTCACGGCCTCCACAGAGATACAACCAGCAGAAAAAGAATACTCCACCAAAGGCAGAACGGATTTCCACAATAGAAGCAAATGGTCGATTAATTAAGTTAAAGTTTCAACAAAAAAAGGAAGTATCACCTTTTAAGAATAAAATAATAAAAAGAAATAAAGTGACTTGGGTCAAAATAATAATAAAGTCACAAAGTAAAATAAAGTAAAAAAAATTAAAGAATAAAAAAAATAAATGGTCATAATTAAAACACCAATTATATAAAAAAGTTCTTGGGTCATATATAATAACATGACCCATCATAATATAAGTGTGGTCAAATAACCATGGTACCCAAAACATCAAGGTAGGAATGTAGAAGACCCCACTAACCATAAGTCAAGGACAAGGGTACCACAAGATCAATAAACAACACAGTGTAAGGACCAAAAATAAAATAGCCAAGGTGGGGAAGCTACAACCAGTCATCTTTCTCTCAAATGTACAAATGTTCCATATAACCTGAAATTTCATCATCACTTATAAGGAAGGGTCCACATGGATGATGTGATCATGTGGTCCTCTAGACTGCTCCTAAGGTCAAATGTTAGTGGCTCCATCAAGGGGTGGCCACTCCCTTGAGAAGACCATCTATCTCATCTATTTCGAAGACCTAGGAGAGGAGGACATCACACATCCTCATCTTGGTAACTGACCAAGAACCTCCATTCTCAAGGAATGGCTCTCAGCTCAAAGTTGAGCTTCAGTCCCAGATCGAGTCATGTTGATCAACCCTCTGGTCCTTGACCAGGTCCTCCATTCTCCCGGAGAATGGTCCTCAGCCTCAAGCTGAATGTTGATCAACCACCTGTAGAACCTACTTGGTCCTTGACCAAGAATCTGCCTGGTCCTAGACCAGGATGTCTTTGTCTCAACTTGCAGGTTCTGCTTGGTCCTCATGACCAAGAAACTGTCTGGTCCCAGACTAGAATACCCTAGACACAAATAGGGGCCCTAGCCACATGCTAGGGACTTTGCCATGGAAACAACCTGCTTGGTCCCCTGACCAAGAACCCTAGGAGACAGCTGGGGGCCATAGGGTACCTTCTAGGGTCTTACTCTTTAATCTGCCTGGTTAATTTGACCAGGAACCTTAGTTAACTGACTAGGGTGCCGTTCTCTCTGAGAATGGGTCTCGCAACTGCACTAAAAAATTAACATTTAGTACAATGATTGCAACAATAAGTAATATAGTAGAGACGATACAATTATGATATCACCAAATAATGCCCTTTGTGTGATTTATCTAACTCTGAAATTGCAATCCTATAGCATGCATTTAATATGACATTTCAATCCTTTGTATTAGCTTCACTTAGGAGTAATTAAAATCCACTTTTGATTAACCCTTGAGATGTTTATGTTTGTCTTGTTACAGGTCTAGGGCTGCAAAAGAGTTGTGCACATGCTGTCCTAAAATTGCAGACCTGAGATATGGAAGAAAGCATGGCTGAATGAAGGAGGAAAAGGATGCCTGCACAAGGCCGAGCCTTAGGGCAGGCCTAGAAGAGTAGGGGCGAGGTTGCAAGGGGAAGAAAGGAGGCCAACCCAGGTAAAAGGAGGTTGGTTGTGAGGGAAAGGAAACAACCCTATTGCTGCTAGGGTTTGGAAAAGGGTTTAAAGGGAGAGTTTAGGCCTAGAGGGAGAGAGCCGTGACCCTAAAGGTAGAGGTCGTGAGGGCTAAAGGGAAGAGGATGAATTAGGGTTTAGGTTAGGGTAAATTTTAGGTTAAATTTTTAGTATTTTAGGATTTTTAATTTTTTTGTATTTTTAGGGCTTCGTAAAATTTCGCCCTAGGGTTTTTAGGGCTTAAAATGGTAGGCCAAATTTGTAGCAGGGAGAACCAAAATTTTAGGGAGGCCAAAAAATAATTTTTTTTTTTTTTATTTAGGGTTTTTTAAGGAATTTTTGTTTTTTTAAGATTTTAGGGCTTCCTAAAATTTCGCCCTAGGGGTTTTAGGGCTAAAGAGGGCATGCTGAATTTGTAGGAGAGGACCGAAATTTTAGGAAGGCCAAAAATTTAAAAAAATTAATTTTTTGATTTTCTAGGGTTTTAGTCATAAAATTGCAGGCCTAATTCTAACCCTAATTCTACCATGAAAATGCAAATTTACACATGAAAATGCAAGTAAAATTTAGTAAAAGTTGATAACTTAGGGTTTTAAAGGATGTTACCCCAAACCCTAGCCTTAGAGGAAGTTGACCAGCCTTCTTCTTGGAGGTGATTCTCCTTGTCAACTAGGTTAGGGCTTCTTGGAACGACCTCTAGGGTTGGTCTCAAGAGCCTAAACTAGGGCAAAGTTGGAGCTCCAAGGCCAAACTTCGTAAAAACCTCCTCTTGAGAACGTTTTTACTATGCAATGAGGATAGAAAGGCAGACAAAAGCCCTATTCAAAGAGAATGTAGTCCTAGGGATACCATTCAATCATTCAAGATACAAAATTTACGTACCAATCATCAAACAAACCTTAAAAATGTAAAGACTTACTTGAGCATGAGTTATTCCAACCATTCTAGCATCCACAAAGCATTAGCAAGACAAAGAAAACATCCAACTTCATTTAAGAGCAAGAAAAATCATCCCTCCAAGAGTTGTGCATCACTTCATAAGGCCCTTCTAGGGTAAAAGAGTAGCATAATGAATTTTATCCCATGTGTTGTGTGTAAAAATGAAGTGAGGAGATTGTATTTATATGATCTCACACTCACTTTTTAAAAAATAATAGAGCCTACATGCTTTAAAATGTCAATTTAAAATTAAAACATGTCAACTTAAAATTATAACATAAAATAACATAGAATAATCAAATCTGTGGGTAACTTGGGACATTTTCCTTAGAGTTTAACAAAAAATGACTAAAATAGTTAAAAATGAGCAAACCACTCTGAATTGAGAGCTGGAGTGGCGAGGGGGGGCATCATGTCCCATCTAACCCCAACAGTGGTGAAAATCCCTCAACGCCCCTCCATATCAAGCAATGTAGGCCTAGTACAAGGATGACGTCATCATGACTAGTAGCCCAAGGAGAGAGGGCGCTGTAGTGCAAAGGGACTAGGAGGGTGTGGATGGTGACCTGGAAGAGAGACATAAGCTTCAATGCTGAGAGAAAGGCCACCAGAATGATAAAATAGGTGGGGGGTCATGTGACCCAGTGACCCACCCTTGGGAGCCCCAGACACCAACCTCAAGGCTTCAAGCCCTTTCATGAGGCAGTCAGCAATGCCACTAAGCCATAGTACTCCTAGGAGAGGAACCAAAAGGGCCTGGCCATGACCTCCACTCAGAAAATGCTGGAAAACACCCTTCTTGGTCAGAAAAAATGACCCTCTCTCCCTAGGGCATAGCTGAAGGTGCATTGGTACTAGTACCACGTAACAATGGCTCCAACTGCAGGATGAGTGTTCCTCCCGAGGGTGCTCGAGAATCCATGAATCATCTGGGTACTTGTAGACCCACACACACATCAAATAGCCAGTGACATCAAAATACCATGAGGTAGACACTTCCGTCTTGCCTTGTTCATCATAAAGATATGAAAATAAACTGAATAAACTGGATAAACAAACAAACTAAAAATGATATGAAAGAATGACCAATGCAACGCAAGGGTAATAGTATATGCCTAACTCAAATGAAACTAAACTTACCTATTCTAAACATACGAATCAAGAAGGGTTAAGTGAAATCATACCACCAATTCAACCATTTGAGTAAGCAATTCATACCTGATTCTTTACCTTTGTCTTTAGAAAGAATCCATTATAAGATCTCATTGATCACAAAGCAAATATGTACCAAGGTCTCCATTAGGATAGGAGATGAAGGCTGGGTGAGTATGGGGACTTGGAAGCTTTGATATTGTTGCCATGGGGAAGGATTGCTTCGACAAGCCCCATTTATTCGTGCTTCTAATGGGCTTACATATGGGCCATCTCCATGATATATTTGTATTGAGAATTTTTTTTGCCTCAAACTGGTAGGCTGATTTTGAACTTGGGAGGACATCATTAGAGGTGGACCTTGCATATCTTCATATGTCAGCTGCAACCTGTCCATGTACTTGCTTAAACATGTCTTTGGATACACTAGTATATCGTTCATCTTTGCAACAATCCTGTTAGTATCCCAGATAATTTTAAAAATTTTGAAATTGTCAGCCACATAATCTATGCCTTCACATTTCAAGCAAAAAGATAAACAATAGAAATCCTGACAATGTGAAAAGAATGTCATACCTTTCCACATACCTGTATTGGTTTACTGAGATGCATTGCTGGAGACTTACTTATACTGGACAGAAAAGACTGAACAAATTCTTGAATACTGCTCGAGGAACACAGTTGGGAATGCTAATCCGGGCTCTGAATATCTGCGAGAGAATCCCATACTTCACTGTCCTTGATACTAGATATGTACGAAAGATCTAAGCACGTAGGAGTCTAATCAAGGATAAGCCTTTCAAAGTCTTCAATCCCTTGGTCATATCGGAATACCTGCATATCGTGATCGTCTGCGATGGCGAAAGGACCCACATCCTGAGGTACTTCATCGTCAAATGTAAGAGCAAAGGGGTTGACTCGATCTTCATTATCAACATGATGAGGAGATGGAATAATTGTATCTTGTTCAACAGGGCTTTCAATGATTATGTCTTCGATGGCTTCTTCATCCCAAACAATGTCGAGTTCTGGCTCAGGCTGATCCATACTAGCCTTTGGTTCTTTTGTTGTCACCGATTTTCTTCTTTATGATGTTCATCAAACTCTTATTACTTGATTTGGTGAGTCCATTCCCTCGAGGATAATAGTTCGAAGAGTGGGACAATACAATACCGTACTCAAAACAAAAGGTAGACAACTCTCCTCCTTTGAAAGCTGGTGCATTATCCATCACAATCTTGGCAGGTGTACCAAAACGGGTGATAATCCTGTCTTCCAAGAAGTCTATAATCACCTGTACTATAGACTGCTTCGTTGGAATGGCATCGACCCATTTAGTGAAGTAATATGTAGCTGTCAAGATCCATTTATGGCATTTACTTGAGTTCTCTTTAAACTCACCGATGAAGTCTAGGCCCCATTGTTGAAATGGTGCTTTGATTATAACTGGCTGAAGCAGCAAGGCTGCGAGTTTCTGCTTCCCTGTAAAGAATTGACATGGCTGACAACTCAACTCATATTGTATACATCCTGAAAAATGCTGGGCCAATAATATCCTGATCTTATAATCTTATTTGCGGTTGTAGAGGCCACATGATGCCCCCCACAAAGTTCCTGATGGAATTCTTTCATCAATTTTTCAGCTTTGGGAGGTTCCACACAGGTAAGAATGATTCCATCTGGATTCTTCCAACTAAGTCCTTGAATCCATCCATCGTCTGTAGCTATATCCACAAAACAGTACTTGGATGCCTTTTATTTTAGAGCTCTCTCTTCGTGATTCGGCAAGTGATTGGGACATGAAAGATTCTGCAGATAGTGTACAATGTCTTTGTACCACTCGCACTGTGCTATTGTTTCTTTAACTATTGAAATCATAGGAGGATCTTCTTCTGTTAAATCTAAGGCCTTTTCATTTCCTTCTGCCACCAATTGAGCTAGTCCTCTACGTTTGATCAACTTGGTAGGCTGAATTTCCAAGTCATATTTCTGTATCTTTTTGAACGATAAAAGACGACATCGTCTGCATGAAATCTTTGACGAAGTACATAGGGTCATCATTTTCATCACAAAATCCTCTTGCCAAAAATGCTTCTGGTATCTGCTTCAAACTGTTTGGCAAGTTGAGAGGAGCGAAATGCTCTCTAGGAGTTATTTCGACTGTTTCCTTCGTGGGAAGGGAAATCATGGCCTCAATAATTTCGTCGTTGAGGTTAGGTCCCCACTCTTTCCTGAATGCTTTGACTAATTGTGAGAGTGAAGAAATCCCTTGAGGAGGAAATCCATGATACCAATCACTCATATTCTTGTTATTTCGCAAATCAAGTCACCTTACAAACTGTATCATCATGAGATATTCATCCATAATATCCCATGTTATAAGATGTTCTCTGACCTTCGCAATATGCTCTGCAGCTGTATCTTCATGTTGACGGAATATGGGGGTGGCTTCGAATAACTCGTGTTTGCGTGACTGATTTGGATACCCTGGAACATCTGAGAAATCCAATGGAGCATATGGATTATGGAATTGTATTTCTTCAATGGAAGCCATATCATCTCTTGTTGGTTGTTTTCTTCAGTGGAGTCGCCTTATATAACCTGCTAGGTTAGTCTTTAACGAAAATATTACAAATGACAAAACAAAGCTTACCTCTTTGGCCTTGCACTTGTGGAGAACTTCTTTTAAATTTTCTTCAGTGGGAGTCACCAGGAGAGACTTGTCAAGTTAGACAAAAAAATCTCACCAAAGTACTAATCAAGAACGTACCTGGTTGATGGCAGGAGTAATTGCCAAATGGAGTCGCCGAATAAGACCTGCAGGGTTAGTCCTTAATTGATATTTTCAAAATATAAGGAAGATGGATTCACCTGTAAGTTCTTACCAAGTGTCGTTTTGCCAAGGGTGTAAATGACTCTAGTTAAACCACTTCAATCTTTGAAATGTCCTCGACAACGGTGCCAAAAATGTTCTAGCCTTGTTGGACTTAACGAAATTCGTTTTAATTAGAGTTGCCGGGTAAGATTTGCAAGATTAGTCCTCAATAATATTTTCAAAATACCAATCGAAGACTTACCTCAAGTTTCTTACCAAGTGATGTTTTGCCAATGGTGTAAATGACTCCGGATAAACTACTTCAATCTTTGAAATGTCCCCGACAACGATGCCAAAAATGTTATCGGATGAACTAGCAGGGCTAGTATCCGATGAACAAATGTAGGGAAAGGGTGACCACTGTCACCTCAGTCACATCGCCAACTGCTTCAGAGAGTCGTAACCTCCAAGGGGAGAGCCCTTATTAATATGCCTGTCAATAATTACACCAAACACCTTCCACAACCTCATATATAGATCAGTGCCTTAATGGAGTCATATAGAGAATACTAGTGGAAAATGATTAGTTCAAGCAAGCATAATTTTAAATATCTGAATAATATTGCAATTGTCTGAATAATAAGTTTCCATTGTTTGGAAATAGAAGCCTCTAAAAATAGCATCTTCCAAAAATAGCAGTGTCTTCCTACAAAGATGGTAGCATCCATGTCCAAAATTGTAATTTGAAAAATAGAGACTTCTAAAATCGAAGTGTGTCAAAATAGATCCTTATGAAAGTGTTTGGCGTCTTGCATGTTGAAGACACTGCATGCATGTGCTGGTATAGGTTTCCTGAAAGCCTCTTCCGTGTACACTGTTCTATGACTCTATGAAGGCGCTGAATCCAAGTATCTAGTTACTATCCTCTATCTGTTATTGCCTTTAAAGAAACCTCATTCCAGGAACTGGGAGGGTGATAAAACATGGCATTTGAATTGCAAGATTTTGTAGACTTTGAGTTTGTCCAATACATTGCAGCAAAAATCTACAGAATACAAAAGCGAACGAGTTATAATCCGTCCAGTATCAAATGGAAAAAAATAAAAATAAAGTTTAGATCTAAATTTTGTCATTAAATTGCTTCCTGGTGACACAGTATTCCTTCTCTGCATTTCCATTTCATAGATTAATCTGCCAATGTAAAAGAGGAGCAAAATCAGACCTAGGATCCAAGTCACCTGGTTTGTGTTTGAATTCAGGTACAGAAATTTGGAAAAAGATGATGGCCCAAAAAAACATGATAAAATTCACAAATGGTTGATAAAGAGAGGGAGAGAGATGTATAAACTATTCCAAGACACCAAACACAACATATCTCACTGTTTATTATTCACACACATCAACCTACATGTCCCACAGAGGGGGAGGCTGAGCAAGCACACATCCTTGTGATAAAATTCACTTCTAAAATCATTTATTGATAGTATCTTTGATGATGAATTTATAGTGTGCTATTGTGGCAGAAATACCTTGATATGAAAGTTGGAATGGATATTTTCCTGAATGATATTGTTCAAGTAGTGTTCTAATAAACTTGCTTTTTACAGGCACAAGTTACCTTACATATTGGACTGGTTTAAAGTTAAGGTAAAAGTTGATGTTCATATATGCTCTGCAAAAGTGGTGGAGCAAGGGGTTTGAAAGCACCTAGCTCAAACACAGAATTGGCATAGCAGGGGCAAAGGTGGATATTGTAATTATCCAATTGAGATGCTAAAGTCAAATGCTACATTACTTCCTTTTAAGAGTTTGGAAGTTCACTATAAATCTACCTTGTCAAGTGGCATTGCTCTGTCTATAGTTCCACAGTCCACTTGCTCTGTTTGTCTATAGTTCTATCACATTACGGAGGGTGATATTGTTTTATTCTTTACTTCAGTAAACTGAAATGTGCAATTCCCTATTACTTGATACCGTAGGAAAATTGTAATTGTGATTTCTGATATAAATGTTCATCTTTTGTAAGCTCAAGCAATGTCCTTCCATATAAAATGTTTGTGTTTGTTAGTGAAATTTAGGTCTATGCTTGAGATGTAGCTTACTTTGCATTCTGAATTGTTAGCAAAATATAATTCCCATGCCTTACTTTTCTAGGAGTGAGTTGCAGAAAAGTATCCTTTTGAAGTGCTCGAAACCTTGGAACAGAAGCTGCAGCAGTTTTAGGACTACTATAGATTGACAGTTAAATTAAAGATAAATTATGGCTGAAATATTTCTTGCTATTGCACCACTTAGCAAAAGAACTTGTCTCGAGAGTTTTCTTAAAATCACCTCGGGATACACACAAGAAACTTTAAACCTATTATAATTAAAACTTAATCTAAATGAGCAATATTTTACCGTAGAGTCAAAATTGCCTAAGATATGTAGGCGTTTAACGAAATTTCCAATCGAAAATAAATAGCTTTTCTTCTAGCATGCTTTGTAGAGACTGAAAAGAACACCAACGTAGATCAATCTTAAGCTTGGATCTGAGTGATTGATACACACCAGCATAGATCCATCCTAAATCTGGATATATTAAGCACTGAGAGGGATCCAATTTGTTGAGGTGTAATTTTTTCCTTTAATCTTAAACTATTTACCCATCAAGAAAAAAATTACCCCTCGAGAAATTGGATGATGGATCTATGCTGATTTTATTTTTTAAATTATGAGTCGATATGAAATTTTTTAATTATTTTTCATTTTTGATAATTTATGAGCCGACATGGGAATGTTACATTATGTAACGTGACAAATGTGACATCTCTCCCATACTGGATTGTAAGCACCTTGCTACTCAGTGCAACAAGAAACTTTAAACCTATTATAAATAAAACTTAATCTAAATAAGCAATATTTTACCGTAGAGTCAAAATTGCCTAAGATATGTACTGCCTTTAAAGAAATTTCCAATAAAAAATAAATAGCCTTTAAAGAAATTTCCAATAAAAAAGAAATAGCCTTTCTTATAGTATGCTTTGAAGAGACTGAAAAGAACACCAACGTAGATTGATCTTAAGCTTGGATATGAGTGATTGAATTTATCAGCATTAATGTTGTACAACTCATCCCTATCGACATTGCATTTTTAAAAGTATTGCATTTTTAAAAGTATTATATTGGGCTTACTTATAGCATTTGTGACTGAATGTTAGGCATTGACAATACACCTCACTCATTGACAATACACCTTCCTCTCATTGGGCTTTAAACTGCAATTCGCCATTCTATGCTTTCAATTTCCTTTTCTATATATATGCATTTCTGCCACCAATTTCTTTATATATATATATATATATATCAGTTTTTTAATTTGGGGTCAATGATGTTGAAATATATATATATATATATATATATATATATATATATATCAGTTTTTCTATTTTAGTTTTTTTATTTTTATTTTGGGTAAATGATGTTGAAATGTGTATTTGTTATTATTATTATCATTATTTTTAAATATCATGTGCTAGCTTATCGTTGAACATGGACATTACACATCTCACCCCATTTTAGGATATAAAATGTGCCTCCCAATGTAATAAGACACGTCCAATTGCATAAACCATCTTAAGTGATGATCCATGTGAAAATTTCACACTCAAGCAATTAATACAAAAACTAAATTTCACCTTCTTTTTTGGATCTTAACGCTAGAATTTTCAATTTTTGGGACTACTGTAAAGTAGAGTATAAAACAATAGTGGAAAAATCACAATAATTCACTTCTAACAACCCTTAAACTTCATGACAATTCAAGTTGAAAAGATACCAAGCAATGGAACAAGTTTCAGCGCCTAGTGCAACTGATCAACTCATAACTATATTTGAAAATGTACTTTTATGGAAGTCATTTCAACCATTTAACAATGGTGAACTCAACCCCTTATCTTCTTTATAAGATGTTATGACAATTGACAATTTTCTCTTTTACTTATATCAAATCAACAAAGACATAAACACCTCTAAATAGCAATGCATAAAGAGCATCTATCGCTAAAATTAAAATTTGTAAATTCTACAAGATATGGACAGTTGAAAACTTCAAATATAAGGTCAAGATGAAGTACAAGTACATACCATAGCCTTCTCTCAAGGTTAGTAAAAAAAATCCAACTATACAAAAAGACCCAACAAGGGTAAATCATTAGACCCTAGCTCAACCAAGAAGATATAAGTGCAAGAATCTCTCTAACGCAACTTCAAGGCAAGATGTCCTCGTCTTCTCCTTTTCATCAATTTACCAGAGGAATTTATCACAAAACCCTAATCTCCAATCTCTAAGGGTAAAATCCTAACCCTAAAACTCCAAGATGTTCCAAGAAACCCAAGAAGACCAAGAAACACTAGCGTTTCAAGGGAGAGAGATATCTACAAGTGAAGGCTTCAAGAGAGGGAGAGGACAATGCTATCATCTTATAGGTCGCATCTTTACACAGGAGTAAGAATGAACGCACAATTTATATGAGTAATCATCTACAACATCTTCTCCATAAGAGCAAACTCTAGTCACTGTTGGATTTTGTACAACTTCGGAAGATATTATTCATTATATTTTATTGTACTTGTTTGTATCTCCTAAGGGAGATGAACTGGATGTAATTATTTATGTAACCACATGAAAGAATCAATGTAAACTTTGGGGTGCAAATAAACAAAAGAAAAATATTAAAATTAAATTATATATTTCCCCCAAGTGAAGTCGGCCCAGTTAGGGATTTTTCCAGTTTTGCACTTGTATAAATAAGATGCTAGTGCACCTCATTATCATTCATTCACTCACTTTGCAAGTGCACATCACTTGGGAGAGGCTGATTTCGCATCACTTGAAGAAGGTAGCTATTTTGGGGTATCTACTTGTGGAAGACACTTTCACATTTCTTCTCTTTTCTTATTTGTAATCTGATTTCGGGATTATCATCTCTATGCGAACGTTGATGGGTTTTTCCCAATTGGGTTTCCCAGGGTAAACTCTGTGTTGTTGTTTTGTGCTTTGTCTTGCTTCTAGTGATCTTGGTTATGCATTTATATTATTATGCTATGAATGTATGAAATTTAACATAGTATCACAGCAGTTCTAGAAGAAGCCGTTGTCGAAGCATTGTCAGAACCCTGCCAAAATTAGGGTTTCATCTTGTGAAGTCTTCACCCACCATTTTGAAGAAAAAGAGCCATAGGAATTTCGTTTTTGGCAAGACAAATCCATTGGTGAAGACATAATTCAATTCCGAGAACTTTCATTTTTGACCTAGCTCTTGCTAGGGTTTTTGAACCAGATCTGCAATCAAAATGATTGGGATGAAGGTTGAAGATTGTTTGGAAGGAGCCTCCAACTTTATCTCGTGGAAGTCTAGGGTTCTTCTACTCCTAGAAGAAAATGATCTTTTACTATATGTAAAATATGTAAATGAGAAGGTCCCTGAACTAGAAGCCGTAGAGGATAAATCTCGATGGAGGAAGAATGACGCTAAAGCAAGAAGGATTCTTGTGGATTCAGTGAGAGACCATTTGGTTTCTCAAATATCAGAAAAGAAGAATGTTAGGAAAATGTTCAAGACCATTATGAAGCTGTTTGAACACACTAGCCTAAATGTATCCATGACTTTGAGAAACCAGCTCTCAAATATGAAGATAGCAAAGTCAGAATCCATTGCCTCATACTTTATGAGGATTGCAAAACTCAGAGACAAGCTCAGCAGCAGTGGAGATCCTATTGGGGATAAGGAACTCGTCCTCCACACTTTAAATGGTCTTCCACCATCATGGGAGTCCTTTATCCAAAGCATAAGTGGTAGATCCAAACTACTAAAGTTTGACAAGCTTTGGGCAGATTGCTCTCAGGAGGAGACAAGGATTGCAACACGTCAAAGAATCCATGGCACTCAACCCGAAGAGACTCAAGCATTTGTTTCCCATGCCAAATTAGAATCAAATGATACATTACGCCTAGGTGATGTACTCTATGTACCTGGTATGAAAAGAAATCTTGTCTCCATCTCAGCATTGGAGGACAAGGGATATAAAGTAGCTTTCTCAGAAGGGAAAGTCCTTGCTTGGCACAAGAACTCAAGCATGAGCACAACCAAATTTATTGGCATAAGAGAAGAGAGCTTGTATAGACTAAACACTTCTCTAGTCCAAGCCCTAATACATGATGCTGCAAGTATGGGCGAGTTATCGCATAGAAGGTTAGCTCATCTGAACTATCGAGCTCTCCCAGTTCTGAAGAATATTGTAACAGGTTTTCCAGGGCTCTAGGTAGACCATGATGGTACTTGTAGAGGATGTGCACTTGGCAAGAATGGCAAGAAGTCCTTTCTAGATAGCGAGAGTAGATCCAAAGGGATTTTGGATTTAGTACTCTCTAACTTGTGCGGGCCCATGACAGTTGTGTCATTAGGTGGTTATCATTACTATATCACCTTTATTGATGATTACTCACGAAAGACTTGGATGTACTTTCTCAAGTCAAAAGAATCCAAGGAAGTGCTCAACAAGTTCAAAGAGTTTAAAGCACAAGTTGAGAATCTGTCAGGAAAGAGGATCAAGATTTTGAGATCCGATAATGGTGGAGAATATACCTCTACAGAATTCAATGATTTTTGCAAGGAAGCAAAAATTAAGAGGGAGCTCACAGTTCCCTAAAACCCTCAACAAAATGGGGTTGCAGAAAGAAAGAATCGTACAATTGTGGAGGCAACCAAAGCTATGATACATGACCAGAGTCTTCAAATGTTCTTGTGGGAAGAAGCATCCAGAACCGCTGTATATGTACATAATAGATGTCCACATAAGATATTGAAGAACATGACTCCAGAAGAAGCGTTCACAGGTGCGAAACCAGAAGTGGGCCATTTCCGGATCTTTGGTTGTCCAGTTTACATACATGTGCCCAAAGAGAAAAGATCAAAGTTAGAACCTTTAGGAAATAAGGGAACCTTTGTGGGATACAGTGAGTCTTCAAAGGCTTACAGAATTTACATTCCAGGATTCAGACAGATTGAAGTCAGTAGGGATGTGACGTTTGAAGAAGAAATGGCTGTCAGGAAAGGCAAATGATCAGATATGGAGATCGATGATGAAGAAATGCTAGAACCTAAGGAGATGAGATCATCTCCCCCTCTAATTCAGAGGGAGACAGTAGAAAATGATGAACCTATCGATCCCATAGATCCAGTGGATATCCCCATAAATGTTGTAGGTCGGAAAAGACCTAGATGAGCACAACAGACATTGCAGGACGCAGAGGGGCATGAAGCTCCGCAATGCGCTTTCAGGGAAAGCAAAAGACCTCAGAGGTTCTTTAGCTATGTGGCACCGATGAGAAACATTATTGATTTAGAACCCACCACTTACGAAGAAGCATCCAAACATCAAGTTTGGAAGGATGCCATGATGGAAGAATATCAATCCATCATGAAGAATGATGTGTGGGAAGTTGTGCCAAGACCCGAGGAGAAGTCAGTAGTGACTTCTAAATGGCTATACAAGATCAAGCATGGAGTAGATGGCAGTGTTGAGAAATACAAGGCCAGATTTGTAGCCAAAGGGTTCTCTCAGAAAGTGGGAGTCGATTATAATGAGACTTTTGCTCCTGTGGCCCGATATACTTCCATCAGATCCATTATTGCGATTGCTTCAACTATGGGATGGAAGTTGCATCAGATGGATGGGAAGACAACCTTTCTCAATGGTGTTATTGAGGAAGAAGTTTACATCGAACAACCAGATGGGTTTATTGTCCAAGGAAAGGAGTCTCATGTATGCAGATTGAAAAAGGCATTGTATGGACTCAAGAAAGCACCCCGTGCTTGGTATGGACAGATAGACATATTCCTGGTGAGCTTGTGATTTTCCAACAATGATGCAGACCCCAACCTTTACTACAAGGTTGTAGATGATGAGCCACTGATTTTGGTATTATATGTTGACGACTTGTTTCTCACAGTTAATGAGAAACTCATTGTATGGTGTAAGAAGAATCTCGCCTCTGAGTTTGAAATGAAAGATCTTGGATTGATGCATTACTTCTTGGGATTAGAAGTATGGCAGAGGCAGAAAGAGGTTTTCCTAGGACAAGGAAAATACACCATTGACATATTGAAGAGATTCGAGATGTTGGACTGCAAGTCCATGGTTACTCCGATGGATGTAAATTGTAAGAAGTTGAGAGATTTTACTTCAGATTCATATTTGTTTGATCCCACCATTTATCGCCGTTTGATTGGGTCATTGATGTATCTGACCAACACCAGACCAGATATATGTTTCGCTGTGAATGCCCTCAGTCAGTTCATGTGCGAATCGAGGCAGATTCACTGGATTGCTGCAAAACATGTGCTCAGATACTTACGTGGCACTGTGGGATATGGATTGAAGTATGCTTTAGATGGTGACCTGATATTGCAGGGGTTTACAGACTCAGATTGGGCCGGATGTGTTGCAGATCGGAAGAGTACTTCTGGATGTTGCTTCAGTTTGGGTTCTGCAGTTATTTCCAGGTGCAACAGTAAGTAGAACTTGGTATCACTCAGTACTGAAGAGGCCGAGTCATGTCTGCTAGCACAACAACTTGAGAAGCAATTTGGCTTCGTAAACTCTTGGCAGGATTGTTTGGCCAGATTCTAGAGCCGACCGTGATTCACTGTGATAACCAGAGCTGTGTGCAGATGTCAGTGAATCTTGTATTTCAGGACAGGTCGAAGCATATCGAGATTCGATATCACTTCATTCGTGATATGGTGCAGAAAGGTGCGGTCGAGTTACAGTACGTGCCGATAGACGACCAAACTGTAGATGTTCTCACCAAGGTTCTTCCCAGGGTGAAGTTCGAATACTTTCGCGGAAGACTTGGAGTCGAAGACAACATATCCCTCCTTGAGAGGGAAAGATGACATTGAGATGCTTGCCTTGCTTTTCCCACGTGCCTCTGCATTCCAGTTACTCAGCCAGTAATGGGAGAAATCCCATAGGCAGATGAGTAGATCAGTCAGCAGTTGGCCGGGCTCACCTAGGTACCTTCTGCAATCCAGTTACTCAGTCAGATATGGGAGAAATCCCATAGGCAGATGAGTAGGACAGTCAATAGTTTGTCGGGTTCACACAGGTGCCTCCGCAGTCCAGTTACTCAGCGGGATATGGGAGAAATCCCATAGGAAGATGAGTAGGACAGTCAACAGTTGGCCGTGTGGTTTCACATGTGCTTCTACAGTCCAGGTACTTAGCCATATATGGGATAAATCCCATAGGCAGAAGAGTCGGACAGTCAGTAGATGGCCGTGCCCTTATGCTCATCTAAGATCTTAGCTAGGTATGGGAGGGCCCCTTTGGTAGATGAGACAGACATGTAGCAAATTGTATTGCAGAGATGGTACAACTGATAATCTCAGATATCCAGGATTGAGTGATTCTTCTGGATCCAGGATTGAGTGATTGTCCTGGACTCACTGAAGGACCGGTGACGATGATGCACAAAGACTGTGTGGAAAACCTTCAGTATGCATAGAGATGATGGAGACAGAATGGATGTACAAGATGAAACCCAGATGATCGCTATGCAGATGAAGACCGAACAATACCTTCCTTGTTGAGAGGGGGTGTTGGATTTTGTACAACTCCGGAAGATATTATTCATTATATTTTATTGTACTTTAATTGTACTTGTTTGTACCTCCTAAGGGAGATGAACTGGATGTAATTATTTATGTAACCACATGAAATAATCAATGTAAACCTTGGGGTGCAAATAAACAAAAGAAAATTATTAAAATTAAATTATTTATTGCCCCCAGGTGATGTCGGCCCAGTTAGGGATTTTTCCCGTTTTGCACTTGTATAAATAAGAGGCTAGTGCACCTCATTATCATTCATTCACTCACTTAGAAAGTGTGCATCACTTGGGAGAGGCTGATTTCGCATCACTTGAAGAAGGTAGCTGTTTTGAGGTATCTACTTGTGGAAGACACTTTCACATTTCTTCTCTTTTCTTATTTGTACCCTGATATCGGAATTATCATATCTATGTGAAGGTTGTTGGGTTTTTCCCAATTGGGTTTCCTAGGGTAAATTCTGTGTTGTTTTGTGCTTTGTCTTGCTTCTAGTGATCTTGGTTATGCATTTATATTATTATGCTATGAATGTATGAAATTTAACGGTCATAAGAATCAAACTTCAACAAAGGCATGTCATCTAGACTTTAGGACACCTCCTAGGGTTCATGATGGGACCCTAATGACTTCCTCCAAGGAGCTAAGTACAAAGAAAAGACTACAAATGATGATATGATGGAAATACACTCCATGTTTTTAAATGAGAGGTTAGGGATGCCAATAATACTATGTGGGCTAAATCGTTTACATGCAACCTACATGAGCCCTTGTAGGCCAACACAAGTGAGATGTACACTCTTTTAAGTACGTGTGTCATGCTCCAAGGTGATGCTATGCACAATAAAGAATCCAAGGTGATGTAGCTAGGAGGACAAGTCCACACCACTCCATCACAAGCCTCTATGGACTCCATCAATCCTCTTAAGCAATGTACTCCATTGGGTCAACTAATCCTTGCAAGAACATTGTCGAAGCCCCAAGTGTCCCTAAGCCATCTATTATCCTTGGAACAAGGACCCAAGCTGCTACATGCCATCTAAGGCCATAAGCCCTCTTCCATGATGCAAAATGCTCCTCATCCCAAGTGGGGTGCTCTTCAAGAAAGTGGTTACTCCATGTGGCCATCATGAAGGGTGTCCACCAATCAAGCAAGAGAACTCTAGTGCCTAAGGGGAGAAAAAGCCATCCCCATCTTGAGGTCAAGCATCCATTGAGTAGGAAATCTCAATTGTGCATATCTATCATGGAACATCCAAGGGAAAAGCATACATCAAGTACCCCAAATCTCATGAAGTACTCCCAGACATAGTGTAAACACATTCAAAGGACCTAAAAATCTAATAATCCATACATGTAAAGTTAGATAAATTATGTTTTGATGCACTCCATCACAAGCCTCCATGGACTCCATCAATCCTCGTAAGAAATGTAATCCATTCAGTCAACTAACCCTCGCAAGAACATTTTCAAAGCCCCAAGTGTCCCTAAGCCATCTATTATCCTTAGAACAAGAATCCAAGTTGCTACATGCCATCTAATGCAAGAAGCCCTCTTCCATGATGCAAAATGCTCCTCATCCCAAGTAGTGTGCTCTTCAAGCAAGTGGTTACTCCTTGTTCACCAATCAAGCAAGAGAACTCCAATGCCTACGGGAAGAACAAACCATCCCCATACCGAGGTTAAGCATCCACTAAGTAGGAAATCTCAATTGTGCATATTCATCATGGAACATCCAAGGGCTAAACATACATCAAGTACCCCAAAACTCATGAAGCACTCCTAGACATAGTGTAAACACTTTCAAAGTAACCTAAAAATCTAATAGTCCATAGATGTAGAGTCAAACAAATTATGTTTGATGCACTCCATCACAAGCCTCCATGGACTCCATTAATCCTCGTAACCAATGCACTCCATTGGGTCAACTAATTCTCGCAAGAACATTGTCGAAGTCCCAAGTGTCCCTAAACCATCTATTATCCTTGGAACACGAATCCAAGCTGCTACATGTCATCTAAGGCTAGAAGTCCTCTTCCATGATGCAAAATGCTTCTCATCCCAAGTGTGGTGCTCTTCGAGCAAGTGGTTATTCCATGTAGTCATCATGAGGGTGTCCACCAATCAAGCAAGAGAACTCCAATGCCTAAGGGAAGAACAAGCCATCCCCATCCCAAGGTGAAGCATCCACCGAGTAGGAAACCTCAATTGTTCATATCCATCATGGAACATCTAAGAGCTAAACATACATTAAATACCCCAAATATCATGAAGCACTCCTTGACATAGTGTAAACACTTTCAAAGTAACCTACAACTCTAGTAATTGTTAAATTAATGTAACTTCGAAGTATATTCCACTTGTACTTTATTATTGTAATTCCGCCGGGGATATTTTTCCTCCGACGAGGATGTCATTATTACATTTGGTCATGTAAATGTTATGAGGTTAACCCTCCATTGTAAGTCGGGTCGTTAGCACCCAAAGTAAATGTAATATAAGTGGTAATTGATTCTCTCTAGAGAATTCGGCCCAGTTAGGATTACTGGGGCCGACCTAGCTGAGTTAAAGGTTAGGTCAAAAGTAAAGTATAAATAGAGGGAGAGCTTCCCTCATTTATTCATTCACTCACTTGTGCAATTCGCATTAGTGGAGAGAGAGAGAGAGAGAGAGAGAGAGAGAGAGATCTGCGAAGGAGAAGGATAAGTGGCTTGAGTCCAGAGTTTGGTGTTTTTGTCTCTCTTATTTGTGAGACATATTTTTGGGGCATTGTACTTGATCATCTATATTGAGGAAGTTCTTGTTGGGTTTTCTTCCCCTTGAGGGTTTCCCAGGGTATATTGTTTTGTGCTTTGTGATTGTGTATCTTTCAGAGATCCTGATTATGCTGCTATTGTGAATAATGTATTGAATGCTAATGATTTTGCAATCTAGTCTATGGTAGCATATAATATTAACATGGTATCGGAGCTTTCCTGAAAAGAGCAATTTTCACAAGGTAAAACTCTCTTTCGCTCTCCAGAAGTGCAAAATTAGGGCTTCTCACAGAAGTTGAATTTTTGAGTGCAATTGGAATAGGGAAGTGCGCCTCTCCAAAAGCGAAATTTTGGTACCAAGATTGAAATTTTTGAGTGGGTAAAAATCCCAGAAAGTCAAACCCTAGTTTGACTTTGGACCAGAAAAACCAGAAAACCAGAAAAAGCTAGAAAACTGCAGATCCGAAATTGGCAAGTCAATTTTGAAGGGTGAAATTTTGGAATTTTCAAAATCCAAGTACACCAGCATGCTCGCCTTAGTCAAGCGCATCTTTTGGTGAGTTCAATTTTCATTTTGATAAATTTTGATTTTTGATTATTTTCTGCTCCCCGGGTTGCGATGGCACCAAGCACCAAGCACCAAGCTTGATGACAAGTTGGAAGACATAGAGAACTTCTGTGCTTGAAAGTATAGGATTGGTCTCATTCTAGAAGAGAATGGCCTTACCAAGTTTGTTAAAGAAGTTGTACTTGAATCCGAAGAAGCTGAAGCTAAGGAGAAGCAGAAGAAAGATATGATTAGGGCTATGAGGATCATAGCAGACTCCATTAAAGATCACTTGATTCCTCAAGTGTCCTCTAAGAAGACTCCAAAAGATATGTTTGATGCTCTAACCAGAATGTATGAAGAAGAAGAATAAGAAGATGAAGAACCTCCTAGGAAGCAAGCAAAGGAAGAAATAGAAGAATATGTTTTATTCTCTGCTCTCTCTGGGTTCGTGACACCTGGAGATGACACATGGTTAGTTGATAGTGGTGCTTCAAAGCCCTCTCTCCAATATTGAAGAAAAGGAATCCCCTCAGAAAGCTTCACTAGGAGAATAGAAGAAACAACATACAAGATTGGTTCAGGAACTCTGATGATGAAGTAGAGCTCACCATCAAACATTTCAGTAATCCCTGCAAGGAGACTAGGATCAAAAGAGATACTACCAAACAAACAAAGATAAGTATTTGAATTGTCATGATAGTGTCCGGTTGTGTACACATTTATTTAGGATCTGTGTTATGCATGTTTGCATTGATATGCATGTGATGGGTAAGTAGCTTATGGTGCTATACACCATTCCATTGCTACTTATCTAGAATGAAACCTATTTGCTGACATATTGGGAGTAGTGCGCACTCTTAATAATGTCCCGGTAGAGATGGAAGGCATCTCGAAAGTTACCATATGAATGTGGGGTATGAATAAATGTTGTGTTATTGATAGCATTATGACAGTGTGACTTATGCTTTTGGAAACTATGAAATGTTTCTAACCATGTTATTGAATTTGACTTGTAGGAAGTATTGTACAACGATCACCTACAAATGAAGAACGATGAGACTTGTTCCATAGAACAAGTGACAATGGTTCAAATATAAACAAGACTTGTGAAATCAAGTAGAGGAAGTCGACTATGACGAGATAGCCAGACTCATGGTGTGATCGAAGTATATGAAGAAGATATACCTCCTAGAGTTGCAGAGGTTGCACCCTCTCATGATGATGAGACTCCATAAGATATGTTGGAGCCCCAAGAACCTTCACCCATGACTATATTTCTCGCAAGAGGAAACCATCTTGGGATCATGAAATTACTCAAAATGCTGAGAAGTATGGAGCTCCAGAAGGCTCCACAAGAGGAAGCAAGAGGCCAAAGCCATTTTCCAGTTATGTGGCTTTGATGTGTGATATTGTAGATAAAGAACCTACCTGTTTCGAAGAGGAGAAAGAATGGGTAGAAGCTATGACGGAAGAATACCAGTCAATAATGAAGAATGATGGTTGGGACATAGTTCCCAAACTAGAAGGTAAAAGTGTGGTATCTTCCAAATGGATATACATGTTGGCATTTGCGTCCAACGCTCCCCGTGAGTTTCGTGACATGGGTTAACCCCCTCTCGTGGATCCTAACTTTGGCGATTGTAGCGGAGATTAACACTTGCAGGTTTTGTTCTAATGGCAATTGTGCTCCAACAAATAGTATCAGAGCGACAGGTCTCGAGTTCGAAACTCACCCAGGTAACGCTGGGGGGGAGATTGTTGGCATTTGTGTCCAGCGCTCCCCGTGAGTTTCGTGACATGGGTTAACCCCCTCTCGTGGATCCTAACTTTGGCGATTGTAGTGGAGATTAACACCTACAGGTTTTGTTCTAATGGCAATCGTGCTCCAACAATACAAGATAAAACATGCTGCAGATGGAAGTATTGAGAAATACAAAGCTAGGTTTGTGGCTCGAGGATTCTCTCAAAAGGAAGGAATCGATTATGAGGAAACATTTTCTCATGTAGCAAGGTACACTTCTATCAGAACCATCATGGAACTGGTAGCCACAATGAAGTGGAAGTTACACCAGATGGATGTGAAAACAACTTTCCTGAATGGTGTTATTGAGGAGGAAGTGCACATAGAACAACCATAAGGTTTTGAGGTTGAAAACAAAGAGACGCATGTATGCAAATTGAAGAAGGCTCTGTATGGGTTAAAGCAAGCTCCAAGAGCTTGGTATGGAAGAATTGACAATTTTCTGACGAGCTTGGGCTTTACTAAGAGTAAAGCTGATCCTAACCTTTACTTCAAGGTTATGGATGATGAACCAGTCATATTATTTCTATATGTGGATGACTTGTTCTTGACAGGTAATGAGAAGATAATCTCAGAGTGCAAAGAGAATCTCACTGCAGAATTCAAGATGAAAGACCTTGGCTTAATGCATTATTTTCTAGGTCTTGAGGTATGGCAGAGCCCAGAGGGAATCTTCCTTAACCAAGGGAAGTATGCGGTGGAAATATTGAAAAGATTTGATATGTTGAAGTGCAAAGCCATGGCCACACCCATGGATACCAACTTGAAGTTATTATCCGATACTTCGTCAGAATTAGTGGATGTGACTCTATACAGGCAGATTATTGGGTTGTTGATGTATCTAATGAATACGAGGCCATATATATGCTTTGCTATAAACACCTTGAGTCAGTATCTGGTTTATCCCATACGGGTGCACATTGTAGCTGCAAAGCGTGTGATGAGGTACCTAAAAGGTACAATAGACTATGGTCTCAATTATACTCGAGACCATGAGTTTAGACTGTATGGTTATACAGATTCCGATTGGGCTGGAATTGTCTTGGACAGGAAGAGCACTTCAGGTGGATGTTACAGTCTAGGGTCAGCCATGATCTCATGGCTAAGCATGAAGCAGTCCAGTGTGGCTGTCAGCACTGCAGAGGTAGAGTATATTGCAACCTATTCTGCTAGTTGTGAAGCCATATGGCTTCGGAAGTTGTGATCATGTCTATTTGATATGGATTTGGATACCACAGTGATTCTATGTGATAACTAGAGTAGTATAAAAATGAAAGAGAACCATGTGTTCCATGAGAGGTCAAAGCACATAGAAATACGATATTTCTACATCTGTGATATGGTGCAGAGGGGAGCGATAAAGATCCAGTACGTGAGCACGGATTAACAGGTTGCAGATGTGTTGACTAAGCCTCTGTCTCGAGTGAAGTTTGAGCACTTCCGTGACAAGCTTGGTATAGTCCGAAAGGACTTCCCTTGAAAGGGGGAGTAGTGCTGATGATATTGTGGTGCAGTGGGATTGATCATCCTTTGACAGAGATTGTCTTAAATTTTGATACTGTGGTGCAGTGGGATTAATCATCCTTAGACAAAGATTGTCTTAAATGTTGATCCTGTGGTGTAGTGGGTTCGATTGTCCCTAGACAAGAGATGTATTAAATAATTGTGTTGGGTTCGATTGTCCCTAGACAGATATGTCTTAAATAATTGTGTTTGGTTCGATTGTCCCTAGACAGAGATGTCTTAAATAATTGTGTTGGGTTCGATTGTCCCTAGACAGAGGTGTCTTAAATAATTGTGTTGAGATGGATTGTCCCTAGAAAAAGATGTCTTAAATAATTGTGTTGGGATCGATTGTCCCTAGACAGCTATGTTTTAAATAATTGTGTTGGGTCCGATCATCCCTAGATTGAGATAGTCTTAAATGATTGTGTTGGGTCCGATCATCCCTAGATTGAGATAGTATTAAATGATTGTGTTGGGTCTGATCTTCCCTAGACTGAGATAGTCTTAAATGATTGTGGTAGGATTGATCATCCCTATAGTCTTAAATATTGATCTAGTGTTGGACTTGATCCCTAGTTCCGAAAGGAAGGATCATATGTGTACTGCAGGTGATGCTCTTGATGATATTCCAGTACTGTAGATGAGGATGCTCCAGTGCTGCAGAATATGAGGTGCCATGATGCTCCAGTGCCGCAGATGATGATGTTCCAATACTGAAGATGAGGATTCTCCAGTTCTGTAGGTGTTGTTCCAGTGCTGAAGATGAGGATGCTCCAGTACTGCAGGTGATGTTCCAGTGCTGAAGTGAGGATGCTCTAGTGCTGCAGGTGATGTTCCAATGCTGAAGATGAGGATGCTCTAGTGCTGAAGATTAGGATGCTCCAGTGCTGAAGATGAGATGTTGAAGAAATTCCAATGATTTATAGATGTATCAATGTTGATGATGATGCCCTCCTCTCTTCGATGATGTTGTGTAGAGTTACACATGGAGATGTTGTTGTCAGTAGAATACCCTTCTTGTTAAGGGGGAGTGTTAAATTAATGTAACTTCGAAGTATATTCTACTTGTACTTTATTACTGTAATTCCGTGGGGGATATTTTTCCTCCGACAGGGATGTCATTATTACATTTGGTCATGTAAAGGTTATGAGGTTAACCCTCCATTTTAAGTCAGGTCGTTAGCACCCAAAGTAAATGTAATATAAGTGGTAATTGATTCTCTCTAGAGAAGTCGGCCTAGTTAGGATTACTAGGGATGACCTAGCTGAGTTAAAGGTTAGGTCAAAAGTAAAGTATAAATAGAGGGAGAGCTTCCCTCATTTATTCATTCACTCACTTGTGCAATTCGCATTAGTGGAGAGAGAGATATTTGCGAAAGAGAAGGAGGAGTGGCTTGAGTCCAGAGTTTTTCTTTTTGTCTCTCTTATTTGTGAGACATATTTTTGGGGAATTGTACTTGATCATTTATATTGAGGAAATTCTTGCTGGGTTTTCTTCCCATTGAGGGTTTCCCAGGGTATATTGTTTTGTGCTTTGTGATTGTGTATCTTTCAAAGATCCTGATTATGCTGCTATTGTGAATAATGTATTGAATGCTAATGAATTTGCAATCTAGTCTATGGTAGCATATAATATTAACAATAATCCATACATGTAAAATCAGACAAATTATGTTTTGATGTCTAGCTTGCAACAAGTTGAATAATTTGAAATGTGGACTCTTGAAACAAATGCCAAATGAAATGTGACAACTTTGCTTTGATGTATACATACAATTTAAAATCTAAATTACATTAGATATGAATGGTCAATACATACTAAATGAAACTTTCAAACCCAAGAATGTGCACTTAGTTGCCATATAAAATGAAGTATATTATAGAGATAGAGGTACCCTTCCTGTCAATATATACTAAACTAGACTTTCAAACCCAATAACGTGCACTTAGTTGCCATATAGAAGTAGAATATAGAGATATAGGTACCCATCTATTGGGGAGATAAAGGATAACAAAGAACCTTCATTTATGAGATTTTTAACTCAATAAATATTGAAAGTATTCTCTTATGTATAAGCATTAGTTAACAGGGTGAAGATATTTGTGGGATTTCCCAAAGGTCCCAGTTGATAACCAATATGCATGATGATAACAAAGAACATTCATTTATGAGATTTTTAATTGAATAAATATGGAAAATATTCTCTTATGTATAAGCATTAGTTAACAGGGTGAAGATATTTGTGGGATTTCCCAGTCCCAGTTGATAACCAATATGCATCATCATGCTTTATTGAAGATTGAATTCAAATATTTCGTAGTCTTGTCCGACAAAGGCGGATTTTATATCATGGTTGTTACATGTATGTACATCTAATCCTTTGATATTGTTTATATAAGAGGTCTCATAATTGAATATCTTGTTAAAATAATTTTAGTCACTACTTAGTGGAAAATATTAATTTCTCTGGTATCAAAAGAATAGATAATAGGAATTTCAAAAGTAGATGCTATTTGTCTAGTATATATATAAATATCCAAGGAACATCTCGCTTGGAAACTTCTAGGCACTTTTCCACATTTTTGTATGGTACTTAGTGGGACATGTGGAGAATTGATCTCTAGACCTCTTCAATAAACTTTAAAGCTCTCAACTACTCAAGTTAATCCACTTTTGTGTGCGTGCATGCATGTGGGTACGCCCATTTTGCTAGAAATATTATGTAGACAAATAAGATAAATGGGAATATATTACACTAACTATTAACTATTGACACACACACACACACGCACGCACACACATACATATTCAATTACGAGACTTCTTATATAAACAAGATTAAAGAATTACATGGATTAGTAAATCATATCATTTATGGGTATACTTTGTACAATACCAATGCAAAACAAACAATTTTAAATATTAAATGGAATTGGAGAAAGGGATTCAAAAGTGATGATAATTGTGTTGTGATAGGGTACTTTGTGTTTGGATGTAATTGTTTGTTTCACGCCCTCTTTTTGCAGGTTAAACCTTATGACTTTGGGTTATTGATTGCTTTCAATGCGTCGTGAATGATTTGTTATGTGGAGATTACAGTAAGAAACATCTCAAATGAATTTACTAAAGTTTTAATGAGCTATTTAGATTTGTCATCTATATCGATCATGAAAAACTCATGCACATTTAGTCTTGTCCTTTGACATTGTTCATCTCCCTAGATGTTGGCTCAATCATTTCACCAACTAAACGAGGACCTAGGGAGAACTTGATGGTTAGAAAACAATTGATTACTTGATTACTTAAGACTTCAAATTGACATCATAAATAATGCTTCACCAATGATAACATATCCCTTAGAAAGTAAGTAAATGTTTTTATTCAACTATGGAGTAATTTGTAAAATATGTCATAATGTTAGAGCGACATTGTAAACCTCTAATAAATTGTTGGTCCATCTTAGCTTTTGATCTATAAGTGTAAAGGGATAAATCTTTTGAGATGTAAACTTTTTTATCATTTAAAATAGATCTCGACTATTTGTAAGCTTACTCTACTCTATACATTTTGGAACTCCCAACTTATGAAAATATGGCTATGTAAAATTATTATTTTGATTATCGTTAATATATTTGTATTTATAAGGCAATATTTTTATGTAAATATCATATCTATATTATTTATATTTATGTGTAAATTTGGTATTGCCTTTTTTTATCTTTCTATATAGCAGTTTTATATTATATGCACATAACAAATCTCTCATATATATATATTTGACTTATACATAGTATTGCCATTTATTATTTTTAGTAGACATATAATGATGTAAGCATTATCCACATGACAACATATTTACTATATTAGGTTGTAAATGCAATTTTCGATGCAATAGTATAGATTATTGATCTATTAACATGATTCTCTTAAGAAGTAAATCATAATATACATGTTCTTGTTAGTTATTGGGAAAATGAGTGTTTGTTTACTACTCTTCCATAATTATACTTTATTGAATTTTTGTTATTAGCTTTTAAAAATCTCCTCATATCCCATAGTGTGGAATGAAAACTTTAAATAATTAATTAAATAACTTAGACATTAGAGATAATTGAGGTGGTTGAAGCTAGAGCTCAAGGAGTTGTTGAATTAGTGAGACTATCTTCGCATGGAACTCCTTGCTATGATGCATTCTCAACAATGTTTCCAAAAACATGTTCACATTGTATTTTCATTATTTGTTGGAATCTTATATCACAAACGAAAATTTGAGACTTTTTATTTATAGAAATTTTACTTGAATGTACATCAACACATAGAAAATGAGAGAGAATGTTAGTGTCTTCTTAGAGATTGGGTCTTTGTGAAGAATATACACCAGTGGTACTATCATATAATTTAGAATGGACAAGCATAAAATTTAACTTTTTGAATACAATCAACCAATTTATGGAACTTGACCTAATTGTGAAAAAAACTATGGTTATGCATGATATATTTTTTAAGACCTAAGAAAATGTTACTTAAAACCTAATTTAAACGAGATAATGCAAATGGATACAAAAAGATCAAATTAATTAATGCTTAGATTTAAAGACCTAGGAAATAGTATGTGATATCTAAATAATTTTGCTTGGGATTATTTATTGAATTTACTATCAAGCAAATAAATACCTAAATATCAAATTAATTAATACTTAGGTTTAAAGAGCTAGGAAATAGTATGTGATATCTAAACAATTTTACATGGGATCATTTATTGAATTTACTATTAAGCAAATGTATGACTTGAAGGTAATGCAACTTGTTTAACATCATCCTTGGATAAAAGTGTACACATGTCCAAAAAGCATGTGTTACAATTATACAATGCCTTTTGTTGTGTTACTCAAAGGAACATAATGAATGTTGGTTGAGCTCATAGAAAAAATGATGCATTTTGGTTTTATATGTTTTTAAAAAATCAAAGATATACATAATGAAAGAGGTTGGATCAACTTTTAAGGACACTCGACATAACTTAAGGGCTTAGATATGAGAAATAATAAATCATTATGGATATGAAGCTGTGTGAAAATAGAAAGATACGATCAAATATATTCCTGATTGCATTTAGAAAAGTGCTTCAATGGAGGGAGTATGACGTATCACTGATTGGCACTTTGATAGTTATGTTGTAAAAATCTCATGATGATAGAAATCCATCACATTTCCTTAATGATGTAGGTTTTTAGGAAATAGTTATCATTATTTTTAAATATTTTTTAACCACATGTTTGGACCTCTATATTAAATATTTTTATTTTAAATCATTGTAGGTATTTGAGTTCCTTTGTAATATAACTAAAAAAAGCTCTTAAGGAGTCTTGACATGTTGTTATCCTGAAGGATTTTCATTTATTTGGTCAAACACATTTCCCTTTACCTAGAGGTATCGATGATCTAGTACATTATTTTACATTATTTTCCTTGGTATAGATGATCTAGTACATTATTTTCCTTGGCCTTAGTTTGGGCTTATTAGGTTATTTTTCTTTGCTTTGATCAGGTTACAAATGATTATTTGTGAAATTATTTTCCATTGATTAGGCTGGGTCAACATGAAAGAATATTTATGGCCACCAATGGATATTAGTCATAAAATTTAAGAGCCATCAATGATATAATACATTATTTTCCTGGGCCTTAGTTTAGGCTTATTATGATATAATACATTATTTTGCTTGGCCTTAGTTTAGGTTTATTAGGTTATTTTCCCTTGATTTGATCACGCTATCAATGATTATTTGTGAAGTTATTTCCCATTGATTAGGTTGGAGTCAACATGAAAGAATATTTATGGCCACCAATGGATACTAAGCATAAAATTTAAGAAAAAAAAATTAAGTGATAGTCACTTCTTTTCCTTAAAAAGTGAGTTTGGGTAAATATAATATTTAATTAAAATGTTGAATAAATTGAATATAATTTGTGAATATTTTTTTAATAGATGACTATATTTGTTTAACTAAGTGAATAATATTCTTTCAATCACCTAAAACAAGAAGAAGTTAACATCCAAAATACAATAACTTTATCTAAACCAAGACATAAAGCCTAACTATGTTATATTATAAGTAAATCAAAATTCAATTAGAAGGATTTCCTTGAGGAGAATAGAGAATAATGCCAAAACCACTACCTTTGCTAAAATATTAATATTCAAACTATGTATATGCCATATTTGATCTTTTTATCAATATCTTGTTGGATGACATGCACATCTTCTTCTTCCATGGAAATTGAATAAGTGCTCAATCTTGTTTCTATAGAAATAACATTTGATGGCAGATATTTTTTTGATGGCAGATATTTTTTAATATAAGGTACGGTTCTATGTTTTGTTATGATAATGGTGTTTTTGAGATTGCAAACATTATCATATGAGAACCATCAAGACTTAGATAACATCATGTTAATTTTGTGACTCCCATTCAAGAACAATGGAGTAGATTCTTACATCCATATCTACTCCTTGAAATTTTTTATGTGGTTCATATTTTAGGGTATGCACACATCTCTTTTTGTTTGTTTGCTGCAATGCCCTTTGACTTGCTGGGCCAACCTTTGGTATGAGAAACCACAACCTAGGGGCATCTAAGCCCTCAAAATCACCCAGGGATCGCACACGGATTGGGCCGCACCAACCCTTAGCATGGATGGATTTAGATGTTGCCTCCCAAGAGCAATGAGTTTTGATCTCAGGCCGCCTTGCAGAACGAAACCCGTCTTGACCGTTAGCTCTACCGGAACTTGACAGGGTATGCACACATCTCACTATGGTTTTGAACAACAATTTGCTGTATCTTCTTGCTGAATGTTATTGTATTTTTTGTTTTGTTAGTGCAAAAAAGGCCCAATTGTTCCACAATTACTTTTGAAATGAGATTGGGACAAGATCCTCTATTGATGAGATAATAATGGTTAATTTTATGCATTATTTTCATTGATACATAGAAAGGATCATATTTAGTTCATGTCAAAATGTTGTGAATGTGGTTTTTACTGCAAATTCAAAAATTTCAGCTCTCAATGGAGGTTTCCTGGATGTAATTCCTATGAATTTTTGAAGTTAGGATTGATATGAAGTATTTAATTATAGCATCAAACAACAATTGATACTCCACTTTCTTTCATCCGTGAGATGTAGAACAGTTGGTGGCGGGGTATGGTTAAGACGCCCCCTAAGCGGAAAGGTCGCCGGTTCTAATCCCGTGGATACCAAAAAATCCAACCATGTTAAGGGTTGGTGTGGTCCAAGCCGGGTGTGATCCCTGGGTGATTTTGATGGCTTAGATGCCCCTGGTTCGTGGTAACTTATCCAAAGGAAAACTTCCTAGTCAAGGAGGTTCCACCACTTTGCCAAAACAAAAAAATACTCCACTTTCTTTCAGTTTGAATCACTAGGAAACTTAAGAGAAAATTTAGCAAATCCACATGAAAAAGAATGTTGGAAACTACCTAGTTAAGAAGATAACATAAGTTGAAAAATTCAAAAATTGAATAGCCTTGGTACAAACTTGTAAATTACCAAGGTGAAAATTGTAGTCAATTCAAGAGGTGAAATTAAACTCATGCTTCAAAAATACCCTTTGAAATGCTTCTCCAAAAAATTGTTGGGAAGGATAGAATTTCCACCACATGAATTATTAATATTGATAAAGGAGGACATGAAAAACTTGTGCAATTACTTGAATCTTTTGTTTTTGTAAGTAAGAGAGTAAAGCCTTTAATTAACTGTAGATTGCAAAATGGTACAAAAATGGTACAGTTTGGGCTCAAGGGGATCCTCCACAGAGTGGAAAACATGCCTTGCTCGAGCTCTGAATCAGAGTTTTACCAGGTTCCAACATGTACATAATCAGTCAAGGAAATTCACAAAAAAAATAGTTTTAAAAGAGAGAGTATGAAAGCTAGTTTTGAGAAGCAGAAGACTATCTATAGAGCATAAGAGTGCTATATAAAAACAATGGTTTAGAGTAAAGTAAGGCCTACTTGATCAAGGCCAGCCATATTTAAACAAAACCTAGACATCTAGAACCCAGTCTTCCATAGATAAAATCAGGACAGCATAAGCAAATTCGAAAAAAGAAAATTAGGCAGGAGGAACCTTGTCGGCCATGGTTGTTTTGACGTCATTTTTTGTTGTCATTGAAGGAGCTTCCCAGGTCCTTCCTAGAGCTGTGTTGCTTATTTGGAAGGCCAATCCTTGTCGATGAGCCATATTATCAAGTTTCGCATGAAGCAATTGAATCTCCTTCCTCATTTTTTTCATACGTTCTAGCTCCTTGATCAGGTCAGTTATAGCCCAGTTTCTGTCTGCAATCGTGGATCCAAGAAGAGATTTCATGAACCAACAAAGGTGTAGGGAATGATGGTATAATGCCAGTATAGACCCGGTATCCCCTCGGGTCGACGACCCATTCAACCATCTTTTCTAAATCCACCATGAACTGCAAATCCTCAAACTGAGACTGAATTATGCATTCTGCGGCCGCAATTTCATCCATAACATGGCTGGGTGTGTGTTTGTGGTAGCTTATGGCCGCCTCAATAACTCATTGCAACTCTTGCGAAGGATTCAGGTCAGCCGCGTGCACCTTCCCATTGCTACTAGATCCCTTCCCCATGGTTATTTTGGAGTACATAATAATAGTCCCTCCTCTATGCGTTCACCTTGCTGATACTGCTAAGAAAAATAAGCAGAATATCATTCCAATGGAAAGGTTCCTCATGGATTTTTCCAATTAATAAACTCATTCTTCTTCCCAGCCACAACCGAGGTATCCTTACAGTGCCATGATTCCTTACCTTGTAAAGGCTCATTATGAGCAGGTCTTCCATAAACCAGATGTGATCTAAATGCATATGAATTGCAACACTTCCTCTCCCGACATACAAACCTCCAGGATGAGCTCATGAACATCCTTTTCCTAAATACCAAACCGTTTCATGTGGGTGGGTTGTACCAACAACGACTTTTAATTTGAGTTGTGAGCCAAGCTTCATGGCAAGGAGGCTGCCATTGAGGCTTGTTCTGAGCCTTGTGTTGAGCCCCATGGAGACGGGGATGCCTTGTCATGAGCCTTGCACCTACCATGGGGGTCAGTTACTTGACTTGAAAAGACAAGAATGCACTTGAATGCCGCTATATTGTCAAATGTGTTTTTGCAATGTGCATAGAGTAGGAATATTTTCCAACAAATAGTTGCATGGCCCCTTTCAAAACTAGGTGCATGGTTTTCATGGCATACGAAGTTTAGTGATACCTTATTGGAAGGAAACTATAACCATGCATTTTCATAGTTCTAGGCCTCATAATCTAATTTTGAAACTTGAATTGAGTTCAATCATTGAAAATCTACAAATAATCTTTTTTGGAGGTCAAAATGACATTTTGACTACAAACCAAAAAATTGCACTCAAAGGTATTTTTAATGAAAGTCCTAGTCTCATTTAAAATGTTGCTTTATAGAAAATAGGTTGTCTCTACCAGGTTTAGATCTATGTTGTATAGGATTTTAATGTGATGAAATATGTCAACAAGATTCATAAACAATTGATAGCTATTAATTAGGAAAATAATCCACTTACTTGTAGTGTGATTTAAACCCAACACCTGACTAAATTGTTGATTATGCTAAAAACTCAACTCTTACCATTATGCAAAAGAAATTTGGAAACCCTAGACAAATTTGTACAATACTTTTATGTATGTTAGAACCAATTAAATCCAAGTGATGAGATAGTGAAGTATATGATACATGCAGTGTGACAAATGCAAGACAATGAGTTTGCAAAGAAAAGCAAATAGAGATGCAATAGCGATAAACTATGATGGAATTCATTATGAAGCAAGATGACCAACAATGCATTTGATATTAGTAATCCCAAGTAACAAAAAGAGATCAATAATGAAACTTTAAAAGAATAAGATCGAAGATAAGAAATACATAGTCAAAGAGGGTTGATAAACAAATCAAAAGTGGGTCCTCAAATTAGTGGACTTGGGGATTTGTTGAGGCCTCAATACTATCTTATGTGGATGAATGAAATATTTTTCCTGAAGAGCACTTGTTATGAAACACAATAAATTTGATATAAAACAACTGAAGTATCAAGCATGTCCTTACCAATTGTCTTCTCTACAATATGAGTGACAAAGTGATCCTTCCTTGAGTCAACAATGATTCACTTTGCCTTGGCCTTCTTATTGACATAAATGACCAATTTTTTTGGATTGTTAGGGGCAACTATCACTTTCTCAACATGCTCCCAAATCTCACCTTCCTCTAAAAGAATTTGTATCTCGAGGTTCCAAGATACAAAATTGGAAGCACCATCCATCTTGTCACAAATTTCAAGCACACCTCAAAGCAAACAATCAACAATAGATTAGTAGAATAACCCTTAATGGGTTCAAATGTTTCTTCCAAATAAGTAGAAAAACCCATAGATAGTTTAGGCACCACTCCTAGTCATAATCCAACTGAAATACCCAATTCTTTCTCCAAGAAAGAAATCCCATTCCAATAAGCTCTAATACCATGTATAAATTTCATGAATATGAGTTTTAATGCAAATTCAAAAATTTCACCTCTCAATGGAGGTTTCATGGATCTAATCCCTGTGAATTTTCGTCATTAGCCTTGATCTGAAGCATTTAATTACAACAATGATCAACAACTACATCACTTCCATTTAGTCCAAAACAGTCTATTCAACTCAAGAGAAAATATGCTAATCAAATGTGCTTCAATGCCAACAAGTTACAACCCTTAGGGAATACTTAACCAAGCATATAATGGATCTAAAAATATATTATAGAATGAGACAAACTTCACAACAAAAAAATGCTCCCTTAGCCTCCTTGGCTTCAACGCTTGTCTACCACAAGTGTTCTAGATGTCTCAATCTCCTCTTCTCCTCAATCAAGCATAACAAGTAGCAGTAAGGTTTCCAAAACCCTAGTCTTCTTCTCTCATAAGAGTTACAATAAGTGTTACATACCCATTGACCACAAGACTTTGGGGCCACAGGATACTCAAAACACTTACCAAAATCACCTCTAATACTCAACTTGTTTTTCACATATTATTTATCAAATTTACAACGGAATTATATATATATATAATCGTCGAGAAAGTTTGTAGTCATAAAGATTTGTGTATTCGCTAGATTTTCTTCTCATTTTTGTATTCTCTGATCATTAGGATCCTATCCACCTTTATGGATGAAGACATCGTGGATTATGAGCTTAGCCCTGACATACGGCATATCTTTCAGATAAAGGAGGAAATATGTCAGTTGTCGCAATCCATGACCTCGATGCGATCAATAGGTGTACAAATGGATGCTGACGTGTTGGAAGGTGTAAGTCTGGTAGTAAATGCCCATGAGGTTGGAGGTACTCCTTGTAATGACTCCAATGTGCATTTTGATAAGGGTCAGAATTCCCTAGGAAGCTCCTTCCCCGGTGTTAACGCTCCACGTGCTCAGAGCTGTGGTGAACAAACAAAACCAAAGAAGGGTATCCACGCCCATAAGGAGAAGGTGAGAATTAATTTTGGGGTCGATGTTGAATTCGGAGAAGTTCTCGATCTCATGACTAAATCCCTAGGGGGATATTTTGAGGCAACTTGGTTAGGGAGGCTCTCTTAAAGTTTGGGTTAAGGATAATCGGGGTCAGTTTTTGGGCCATGAGCCATATTTTCACGTGCTTCCAATAGGCTAGCGATGTTTCCTGTTTCAATGCAGTGAGGATGTGGAGAAGATATCCAGTCGCAATTGGAGCTAGGGTCCCTCAGGGATAGTGCTTCAATGCTAGAGCGTAAATTGAGATCTGTTGTGGGAAGCACACTCCATTCAAAAGGTTTGGTCCATTTCACCTGGGATGCCAATGATTTTTTGGTAGGAAGAACATTTAAATATGACAGGGAATAAAATAGGTATCTTTGTTGGTTTGGAGCAAAATGGGGAATGTAAAATTGACAGGCGGTGGGCCTAGATTGAGGTGGATATTGACACCAGAGACGACCTTTTAGAGGAATTGGAGCTTGAATATGGTGGGTGTATTTAGAAGAAAATGATGGATTATCGGAAGATACCTTTTCGCTACTTTTCATGTCACCAATTTTGTCATCTCCAAGCAAATTATTTTAATTTTTTAAGTCTCGATGGCCTCTGAAGAAAATATGGCGCAAAAAGGTGGCGAAGGCTCGCTCCATGCTTTCTACATCTCCTGAAGAAAAGGTTTCAAAATCTCCAGAAGAGAAGGGTATCCTTCTTGTTAGCCCTAGTCTATATCAGGTTGGTGAAAGAGACACTATGGACCCTCCCTCTGGTAAGGATCCTCTTTCTTGCTCATCCCCTGAATTTTACTTTAATATCCAAAAATAATGATTGTAAGGAATTTAGGGGGTTGGATAATAGTCTTTGTTTTAATTATGAGACGAATCTCTCTTCCTTGACCATCCCTTTGTCCTCGCCTTCCTCACTTGTTGCTCCCTTGGAAAAACATTAGCCTCTAAAATCGAAGCTGAGCTACTCTGAATCTCTAACCTTGTCTGAATCCATAAGGACAGATTATGATCTTTTCCCTAGAGTTTAAAATAGGGATATAGTGTCCTCTTCGGGAGGTTTAGCTTTAGATGCTGCGCCAATGTAGGGAGTAGGTAGAAAATCTAATATATCAAAGTCTTAGTTAAAATCATCCCAAGATACCAAGCTTGGGAAATAGGCAACAAATCAAAGGGCCCTTGGAGCAAAGACCCTAAAGAGGGCACCTCCATGATTTGTATTTCCTTCAATACGAGAGGGGTAGGGGCTCCCCTAAAATCCTATCCCTCAAAAGGCTCGTTAGAGCCATAAAAAATGACATCATTCTAATTCAAGAAACGATGATGATAGGTGAAAAATACAAAGTGACGCTGGAACCATGGTTGAAAGGATGGTATTTTTGTACTTTAGACTCAGAAGGGTTGTCATTAGGCTTGATGACAACTTGGATCTTCTATGAAATTGTTATCCACATGCGCCCTTGAAATTTAATCGTATTTGGATTCACGATGAGGACTATAAGAAGCTAATAGAGGAAACATGGGTTTCTATCGACCCGTTGTATTTGCAATCATGCATGTAGTAGCTCGCGACAAAATTGTTCAAAGTTAAAGAGGTAGCAAAGAAATGGTGCATTGATGTTAAAAAAAGAATGGAGGCTTCGCTAAAACAAGTGGAGGATAGTATCAAAGCCATCTACAAGGGTACCTCGTCTGGAATTTTTTCTAGAGAGGAATCCATCACTCTCAGACATTTAAAGAAGTGGCAGTAAGAAATACTGGAAAAAGAGGAAGTGGAATAGAGGCTTCAAAGTCAGACCATTTGGATTTAGGAAGGTGATAACAACACTAAGTTTTTCCACCAATTTGCTAATTTTTGAAGAAGTGTAAACTCCATATGGGAGCTGAAAAACTCGTAGGGTGAAAGCCTGAGATATTTTAAGGAAAATGTGGATGAAGGGGTCAAGTATTTCAAATCTCTTTTCACACAGTAAGTATACAAAAATTCAAAAGTACAATAATTAAAAGTAAAAAATCAATTTCATATGATTTTATAGCCACAATGTTATTTACCTGGTGCACTAGTAGAGATCGTTGGAATGGCTGGAACATGATCCTCTTCTCGCAAAGGAACTTTAGATGCATGCCACGCCATTGAAATAAAGCAAAAATTTGTAAGTACATAATCATAAACGTATAAGTATACAAAAAATGAAAATTACAATTATTAAAAGTACACAATCAATAAGTAATATACGATTTTATAGCCATATTATTGCTGTGGGAATGCGTAGCACCATCATGGGACTGCTGTCCACTATCATGTGACTACACAAATGAACCATGTTCTAGCTACAGGGCACTACCTCGGTGCTGCTTTCCACTCGTGGCCTCGTCTTGATTGGTGCTCCCTTGTTATAAACAATGAAACACAATCATATTTTGGCGATATCGAACATGATTTCATTTTACAAATAATGAAGGGTTAAATTAAATCGAGGCTTATTTATTGTTTCTTGCCGATAGGATAGAGGGATATCCCCAAATATTTTTTGGCGATCAACCACATCTTGAAATCCAAACTTGAAAGCGAGTTCATGGTTTTCCTCCATGAATTTGGATCCAAACATATCCCCCTGTATTGCATAAGAGATTGGATTTTGGTTATTGGATAGTGAAATTAAACATAATTTGTATGGCAATATGAATGATTTTGTTTAGATGTTTCGATACTCACAATTCTTGTTGCTAACTTCATATAGCCACCCTGGCCAAGTCTATGCTGGTGATACAAACCGTTACAACAAAAACCCGAGGTGTTAGTGAAGGGCGCCCACTAGGACCTTAACATTCCACCATGCTCCGTAGTCTAGACTCTGGGCTGGATGTGCGCCCGTACGGTGGTGTCCCCTTTGAGCCGTACGAACCCCGGACGAACACTGCAATGCCGACGTTGCCACCCACTCTGTGACTCGAACCTTGGTGGAGGCTCTGATACCAAATGATACAAACCGTTACACCAAAACCTCGAGGTGTTAGTGAAGGCCTCCCACTAGGACCTTAACAACTGGCCATGTTTCTCAAGCCTTTCCTTTGTGGCTTTCGAAGTGTCAAGAAGCCTGCAAAAAGTTTCAAATGTGTTATCCATCACAATCTTATTTAAAACTAAATAAAATTTGATGTATTAAATTCAAAATGTAATGTACCTTAGTGGACCGAGTGGCGTTTTCCCTTCTTTTTTCATTTTCTTCTCCTTTGCATCCATGATAAGGGCCCTCCACTCCCTCTCATGAATCATCGGTGGCTACTCATATCTAGGGTTCATTTGCAGTTGAACCCTATACATTTCCCTCACAATATTTAAATAATTGCTGACCAATGAGAGTACCCCACTTCTGTTGAAGGTATTTTTCCCAAAAATATCTTCAAGGTAGTTTGTAAGGGCATTTTTCAAGTTAGAGTTTTGGGAATTCCACCTTATGTGTATGGTGGGACCAACCAACTCTAACGCCTTATCATTCATGTATTTATAAAAGAGGTTGTGTACTACATGCAGAACGATTGCATCATTAATTTAAAAATAATAATCTAGAATATTTATGTTTGAGGTAGATAACATGTAATAATTGAAACATTAAAAAATACTTGGGACCTTCGGTCCCTTGATTGGAACAATGTGCTCATTCACCAAAATTATTCCTTGATGTGTCCCCATGCTTTGAACACATGTCGATCTAGGATATGAATGCATAGCCTCAGTAGAAGGGCCCCTTCCATTATCATGACTTGTAGGGCCTGGATCTATGACATTCTTGAGGGTCGTTTCAAGGGGCATTGAAGGTGGCATCCTGCCTTGAGTATGGGGACTGTTAGTGAGAGGTGGAGAGGAGAACAAACTTGCTAGTATATGTTGGCTCATGGCCAAATGCTATGGCATATGTGCATCACTATTTCCAACACTAGGCTGAGGAGTTGATGCTTGCATGTGAGGCTGCAGAAAGTCCTACGTAAGAAGGAAGATGTTAATTCCTTTATAGAATTTAAAAGTTAAAGAAATGAATATCATAATTGAGCATATGTTATAAAAATATCTTTCAAAGGTGGTGTTTACCTTATATCTTTCTATAGCTTGCATCACCTCTTTGACCCGTTGTTTGATATCAGGCATTTGTTCAAGTTTGATCAAATAAAGAAGTTCTTTGTCCAACTTTATGACAACCTTTTTGAATGTATGGATCGGGTCAAGTGAAGAAAACAACCCGTCATCATCAATCTCTACATCAGGAACATCATGTCCAGTGGACTACATATTTCAACAAAAAAAGGTTAATTTTCAATTATATAAAAAATATTAAATTTCACATTATTCTGAATTTGAAATTGTTTACCTATTCTTGAGTTGGTGCTTTTCCATGATCATGTCCCCGCCACATGACATCGTAGTAATTAGAATCATGAAATTAAAAAAAAATAGAAAATGAAAAGATCATATCAATGCATAACCAAAGTATTGAATATGGCAAGATATTCAAGTGAAAGATATTCTTATAGGTGATATTGCTTTTTTCATGTTTAATAATCTGATATATTTTTTATACTAATCCTCTTCCATGAATACATGCTTCCCCATTGGCTATATATTACCTATTCAACTCATTTTTTTTCCTAGTATTCTTATGTCTTTTCACTGATAAGTTCATTTCAGTTTGCAAGAATTTCATTAGAGCACATCATCATATCACATAAAAAAGACACTAGTTCTCAATTCCTTCCCTATTCCACTAACAAATTGTTAGTGACATGCAATTGTTAGTACTAATATAGAGGGATTAACAATATAATAGTCCACAAACTATAATGCTCATGCCCACAAATACCAAGAGAACCATGAAATGAGAAAATAGGCCACAACCAGTCATATTTCTACAAGTGCGTAAGAACAATTGCTAACAACAATGTCTTTATTAAGATTAGATAGCCTTTACAATGCATAAAAAAAAAACTTTGTTTGAATGAAATGGTTTTATTTATTAGTTTACCTTGAGGCCCTTGGCCTTCCAACTTGAGATGAACAAAACAGTTTAGTTTTATTTATTTTAATATTATTTATGAGAGTAGTTGAAGAGAATTGCATGTATGAGAGTAGTTGAAGAGAAATGCATGACATTGCTAGGAAATACTTATTAAACTAGACCTCATTGCATGTTTTTTGAAGGAGCTTTACTCTAAAATTGAAAACTTACCTCTTGATTTACTTACTAGCCCATGGCGTCACATGTTATAAATGAAGCATTTCCTTTCCATATTTTACAAATGAGCAAAATGAGAGGATGGTGGGACTTTCTTTAGAGGTTTTACGTTGCCATATATAATATTGGTAGACATTCGACAATTTGGATTTTGAGAGGAATGTTTTGGGATATATAACATATACCAAAATATATTGCCTGTGTGAAGCTATTGTGACAACACATAATGTTTTGTTTGTTTCTAGTGCTACAAATAGACTTGGAAAGACGATTATCAAGAATATGTCAATATACTTGTAGTAGTTGTGTGGTGATATCGATGGATATTCTGATCCTGATGTTTGAGACTATCAAGTTGTAGGAAGGATTTGGAAATACAGTATTAAAATTGATGGTGCACACCTATTTTCCTTCTATTTATTTATATATTTAAATTAGGATTTAGTTACACTGCTTTGACAATTCTGATTTGTGACCTGTAATTAACTCAGAAAAAAAAGCATAGAAAATTCTATAAAGATCATAAATAAAATTGAGATATTAATAGGAGGATATAGTTGAAGACACTTCAAGCATCCCTCCTCCCCCGTTTCCTCATTAAACAACTTCTCTCTCATGGCACAAATTGGGAAACTTACTTAGAATCCAAAACATTGTCAAGCTACATTGCAGATATATCAGAGCACATAAACATGATTCCCTTTCTATGTGATGCCACTGAGGAGCACATCGTTCAACTACATCATGTAGAAAAAACACAATTTGAAGCCAAGGTGTGACATATGTCCAATTGGAGCCTCTAATTTCCAGTGGCCAACCACTTGATTAGAGGTCACCCTCAACATAGGGCACTCAGGCTACCACCGTAAACCTACTTACAATAATGAGGTTGACCACTGGGAATATGGAACAATGAATATCTCAAGTGGAGAATGAATAGGGTACATTATATGAGACAAATAAGAAACTATAGCTAAAATTTTTAGAAGTCACGAGGAAAAGAGACCAAGAATGGGAAATCCATCACCTTGTGGAGAAGAAAGTTGAGGATATCCACATCCAGTTAAAGGGTATGTGGCCTTAACAAAGGACTAAAGAGCCTCACTTACATATGACTAGTTTAGCTACGCAACCTCTAGAAAGTGTGAGCCTCATTTTCTCTTCATGGTAGAGGCTAAACCTAATAATGATAGAGTTTGAGACTCAATTGAAGGATGTACAGTCATAAGGGACTGGACAACATCGATAGTTAATGGACAAATTCCCTCCTCCAACAGAATAACTACAATCTACCAAGGCCATCCTACATATAGCCACTGCACAAAGCATAATCACCTTCACTATTATACAATACTAGATGGGATTGATCGAATGGTGGAAAAATCCTAAGGAGAAGATGAATGAAAAGATTAAGAATATGAACATGGACACTTATTCCATCATATATCCCTTTGTGCAACAAACCAAATATGCATAAATTAAGGCTACATATGATCAATTGGATGCCTTACATGAAGCCATGGTCACTACCAAAATCTCGATAGTGAGAAGGCCCAAGAATTGATTGTCTAAAAACCCATAGAAGTTAAGGGAAAGGGTTGGGGAGACACAAATTCACACCCATAGATAATTATATGCAGGTTAATGTAGTATAGATTTATGCTATTGGTGAATCATGAATGTAACATAAGTTGTGGGACTCCTAGGATGAACCTTTTTCTAAATCTCTAGTATTGTAACGAGATTCTTTTTTAATTATATTTTAGAGGTTATGAATAAATGAGAAGTATTTTGGCCCCTACCTCGAAGTTTCTTTTGTGTAATTTATCTACATGTTTTGTATGGTTTAATGTTCATATAATGATCTATTTATGTTAAAGATTTATGTTTCACAAATACTTGTATGATATTCTTTATTGAATCACAATAGTATTTAGGTGGTGTGCCAATGGTACGGCTGAGGAGTTGCATCCATCATCCTAGTTTTCCTCCATATTTCCATGGTCTTTGTTATGCTTCAGGTGAGACTTTCTTCCCTCAAAGCGGATTAAAAATGTCACTTCATATAAACTACATTGAACCTTTGTTGAACCCTACATGAGAACCCCAGTCTCAACCTAATGCCAACGCTAGGTTTTCCCTCTCACTGGGATGCGTGACTATAATTTTTTTTATGGAATGCCTTCTCCTTTGGGTTTTCAAGTTTTAGTTAGAACAAAGGGGTGGAAAAACGTGAGGGGGTCCTATATGGACCGAATCAAAATCAAGTATTGACCTTTTCCTAGAGCCTTGGGGTACTAACCCATAACTAGGATAAAATTCATGCTTTGTCAATATCATCTTTAATCTTTAGCGATTCCTCCCTTTTTATAGGCTTATCAATAAATAACATGGCCAATGATGGCACAATTTTGACCAAAATATTGCAAAGGATCCAAAATATTCTTGCATATTTTGATTTGATCATTCTAATCAACATTCAAAGAAATATAAACTCTAATTATGATAATCTAGAGAATCAAGTGGTTTATTTTGGAAAAGAGGTCCTAAACCAAAATGGGGGGACCCCCACAAGGTTTTAGATCCCCTAGAAATTGTTTTAACATGGTTTCAACCTCCATAGAATCTAAACTTTTGAACGTGTTTATAAAATTACATGGCGAGTTAGTGAAGGTGGTAGATAGGTGTCTCGAAGTGGAGTTCGGGGGAGATCCTATATGATTTTCCTTTTGGTTTACCGAGTTGGTTTTCCTTTTGGTTTACTTGGTTGTTGAGAGACTAGTTCTTTCTATTGGAAGTCTGCATGTGTTCTGTGTTTGGGGTGTTGGCCAAATATTTGCTTTGGTACTTGGAATGGCCTATGGGTGAGAGTTATTGGAACTTATGAATTAGGAATCTGAGAAAATTATCAAGGTGGGCTATGTATATGGGTAGGATACAAATTCCTATGGGTAATGGCGATGATGGGAATTATGAAATTAAGAAGATATTACGACATTTATCCAATCATATTTAAGTATGCATGTAGAAAGGCGGGAAACCATGCAAGAAGTGTTAGAAATTCAACTTGGGGAAGAAAGGAATAGAGCTTATAAGATGGAAGTGGACCTTGAGATGAAGTACAACATGATATTGGGATTTTATTGGAGCTCTCAATTGATGGTATAGATTTCTAGGGTTTCCATAGGCTCAACAAAAGACCAACCTCTTGATGAGGAAATTATCGTCAAGCAAGCAGAAGCAACCTCAATAGAGAAGCTAGGAATAATTGTTGAACTTAGTTCTGAAAAGGAATATATCTCAATGGAAGAGGCTCATAATGGCCATGCTTTGATCATAACTAGTTCAATTAATCATGTTAAGTATGTTTAGATGTATTTTTCTTTTTGGGTCATTATTTTAGGTAATATAGCCATAAGTTTGATAAGCTTTATTTAGATCCTGCATGCAATACATTCAAGTATGAGAAGCATTGTATGTTTTGGTTTTCTTCTATGGGACAAATATTCGAGCTCGACTTTGTCTAGGTACTATTTTCTCATTGATTCACCCTCTAGATGAGGCTTGTGGACAAAGTGGCTTGTTCCATGTTTCACAACCATTGGTGACTGTGGGGAGCCCATTGCTACACCATGTGTTTACTCATAGATATTTCCTTGTGTGATGAATGTTATATATGAAAACTAAAATGGAATTTATCTCCAAAGAAGAATCTTATCTTCTTGGAGCTCATAGGGTCATGGTTTATTAAGACTTTTAAATCTACCCAGTCACTTATGTTTAGGGAAAAGCAATTCATTTTCAGTTAAGTTTGAGTAATTTTAGTTCATTCGCTAGCAATTAAGGGCCATTCAAAGAATTTTCAACAATTTTTCATAAGGACAACCCATTTTTATGCCTTGATGTGTTAATGATCGTTTACTTGTTTTGGAGTTGGTTCTTTCCCATGATCAACCTACCACATTGTAATCTAATTAGACCCATGAAATATAATGAATTAATGAGAGGCACGTTAAAGTTCTATAACATAACATAATCAATACCTACACCATTTTAGTTGTATATATCCGATTCCAATATCAATCCACTAATAACTCTTCCCCAACTACTATCGTTTTTATTGGCCACACAAATACTCTATTCCCTTCACCACACTCGAATATGCAATTGGGTTTCCTATTTGTTGTCCCGGGTTGTGTTTTATTTATAAACCTTGGAATATTTCTAGAGGCTTTAGGCCTTCCATCAATATACATAGTCTCCCCCTTATTTTGATTGTGGTTTCTTAGCTGTATATAATTTGCAGCTAGTGCGTATGTCTACATACTTGGCATGTATTGGACCAACCATATCCAATCATTGTAATCATAACACGGTACGGCATAATCCATCACTTCAGTTTCTTCACCGTATTTTAAATTTATTCCATCCATGGAAAATAGACCCGGGCCATGATGAGAGGATGGAGCAATGCGATACATCCTCCCGTTGACATAGAAATTAGTGTCCACTGGGGGCAGTTCCTTCAGTACCAAACGTTTCACTAGATGTTTATGCCTCAAGGACACCTCTATGTCATTTTTTCTCTCATGATTATAAAAACATGTTCCTCCTTTGGCAACAAAAACTTCCATGTGTCTATGGAATTTTCTTCTCACCTTTTCACCTCTTGTCATTCTTTTCCTATTATAGCTACTTGATGTCTCACTTCTCTTTAAACATCCTGAACTTCCATCACTTGAGTAAGATAGACTGGACAAATACATAGGAAAATTTGATGAAATAGTCATACATTCAAATTCTGAACAGGTGTTGAAAAGTCTTATGTTACTATGCAATTACATCTTGCAACATTAGGGTGTCCAAAATGATGATAGTGATAAAACCAAATTAGCATACAATTACATTTGCAATTAATTTTCTAAAATCCCTTCTTTGAATTTGCATGTTCACCTTCTTTTCACACCATTCACTCATGTATTTCTTCAATACTAGCACAATTCATGTAGGTTTTCCCTTCTGCAACCTCTACATCTCTTTCACATGCTTATACTAACCTTGTCTATAATTTTGTAGATTTTATTGCATACATATATTGGCTTACATGAGTGTCTTAATAGCCAACTCCATCAAATGATAATCATTGAATGTTTACTAGGTGATTAAATGGCCATCATTATTTTCACAACAAAAAATGAGCAAGTGGATCTTATGAAGTAATGGTCTATAGTTATTTTGTGCAATACAAATATTAACATATTTAAAGATTCAATGTGACTTAATTTTGATAAATGGGGTAATATTGAGGTGACTAAGAATGCAAAATTCGTGGTGAAGAGGGAATGCAAACCAAGGAACATGATAGCTCAAACCAATCCCAATGAGTGTAATCACAACCACTTGGAAATATGGATATTGAAATCACAACTAGAACATAGGTTGTGGCATAAAGAGGGGGGTCCCCATAGGAGACCCTCTTGTGGGGGTGAAATTTCCCTCAATGGGTTAGCCAATAAAAACAAGCACTCCCATTTGAATCAATTTCTATGACTAGTAGTACATTTATGTCAAAGTTATATAAGATTGCATCTAACCCTAAAAAATTAATAATGTCCCAGGAAACTAAACTTTAGAGGGTTCCCTGATAATTTATACATATTCACATTGAACCAAGAATCCATTAACAAATATGGAATTTAATTTCATATCATACAATATTTTCATTTTGGTATAGCAATTTATTCATATAATAAAACTGCATTGATTAAAATACAATACATTCATTTGAAATACGTTGGACTTCTAGGAAATGATGAAAGTTAAGAGCATTGATGCAATTTCCTATCAAGTAATCATCTTCGTTGTAAGCTTGTATTGATCATTTTCTTGGAGTTGTTGAGATAATTATTTAGTAAGCATATCAACTAAGAAATTCTTATTCACTGGTTTATAATGGATTTCAAAATAAAATCTATCAAGCCACATCTTCGACCTTAGTATCCTATTATTTCCTTCTTCAAGGTGCTTCTCATGTTTAAGCATATCCATATCCACCATATGATTCAAATTTATCCTCCCAATAAACTTGGTTGTCTTGAGATATAGTCAAAATATTGCAATGGGGAGTTTAACAACCATTATTTCTTTGTGACTGGAAGGATACTTGGTTTATGCACCTTCAAAAGTTCCAAAGGTATACATGCATATTCATCCTTGTTTCCCAATATTATCAATCAATAACCCTACCTAGGATGTTTCTAAAGCATCAGTTTCAAGGATTTATTGGCCTTGATATTTTGGAAGAACTAGAGTGGGAAGTTCATCCAACTTATATTTTATTCTTCTTACTACTTCTCTCATATGTTTATTCCAAGGATCAAGATTTCTTTTCAGTCTTTATTTAAGAATTGCAATGTCCTTACCTTGGTTCCTGTAGAAGTTCCTAATATAGTTCAAACTACCAAGGAATCTTTGCACCTAAGTTTTAGTCAAAATAACATTAGGAAAAGCTTTTAATTTTTAGATAATGTGAGGCTAGAGAATTATTTGGACATATTTGACAACATACCCTAAGAATTAAATCTTAGTTTATGCATCTTTCGACAATGCTCACAAGGATGGATATCAAAACACTAATCATCCATACTATCAAATTGAAGAGAATGTTGGCATGTAGGATTCTAATGTTGAAATGGAACAAACAAAGTTGAATCTTGTTTAAGGAATCCAACAATTTGGAAAAAATTTGGTTAGGATTTAGTCATTTTCAAATCCACTGATATGTAAACTAAAGTGGATATTTCATTGAAACAATTCAACACAAGAGATCTTTCAATATCATGTTATTTCTTTTTATGCAATGTTTTGCTTGAGATTTCAAATATATTATTATTGGCATAATGCATAATATTTTGAAATAAATTGAAAATGAAATTAAGAGAAACACCAGTTGCAAAATGGGAAAGAATCAAGGGATTTTTGTCGATGCAAAATCATAAGGGGACAATGACAACCTAACTAAACAAGTCATCCCTAGAGCTAACTCTATTTCATGGTAGAGGTGATGAAAATGCAAAAAAAAACTAGTTCCTTTATGATGCAATGATCTGGAATGCATAGAGAACCATGAATGTTATGTTCTTGGTAGAATTCCAAATGACACTATGAGGGAGAGGGATGAAATGGTATATGGAGAGACCATCTAGGAGCTGTATGACCAATGATTTTGAGACTTGATTATTTGACTGAGCTACACCATCCAAGAGATGTATAACAAAGAATGGTTTATTTGCAAGATTGTATCACACCTACAAACACCATTGCTGCAAAAATGTTTGTTAACATGATATAAATATTTGGGATTCCCCATATGGCTAGAGTCTATCAATGGATTAGCTAAAGCTTTGGTCCCATGGTTATCTCTAGGGTTAGTTTAGTTAAAGTACTAGTTGACCACTATGTTTGAATAGATTCAAAAACACCAAAGGGAAAATAAAGTATAAGAGAGGGAATGTGGTGCACATTGTGAAAACATAAGGCCTCATATAGTATGATTGCCTCATGGCCTAGAGATAAGTTGCATAATTATTTAATTCATTTGTGGGAAATATGTTAGGAAATAAAAATGTCATTCTTTTTGAAATATGATTTAATTTCTAGAAATCATACCCTTCATTACCCATTGTTATAGAAGTATATTAGCACTTCACCAGTAGTACATTGTGAAATTTGTAGGGTAAACACACATTGTATAAAAGGTTTTCATGCATTATCTGTGATCAATTAGGGATTTGAGAAGAACATGTTCATAGTAAATTTATATGGGGCATGGGATCATAGGGGAAAATAGAACTAAGATAATTGACCCTCAAGGAATGATGTGAATCATCCTTCACCATGATGTTTCTATTGTAATGAGTCGGGGAACATTGTTTGCAACCATAAATAGTTCCATCAGCCCTTTTGTGGTTGCTTACAAAAGGATAGGCATGACACTAAGGATTGCTTAAATCTAATTGAAAAGTGTGAGAGATGATGGGAAATCCTATCTTGGTTTGCTCACCCATCTAACTACAATTAGATAACTAGTAGTGTATTTTTCCAATTTATAGGATGCAAAAAATGGAGGTTGATTTGGATGGGGTAAAAAATTATGCATATTTTGAGGTCATTAAGATATTAGACGATAAGAATCCATACCATACAATGCTATAGATAGATTGGGGATTTGATGATTACATTGTTTTGAGCCTTTAGAAATGATGAATGTCATTTGAAAAACAGGGTTGCAGAGGGAATTTTCTGGAAGCAATGGAACATGTTGTGGATGAGGGCATTGGATGAGGGAATTGCCCATTTCAATTTGTATACAACAGATTCTATCTCACTATCAATTGTAAACATCAAGTGAGAAATCCATTCCACATTACAAAAATAGAACATATGGGGATATTGTGCTAGAAATGACGAATAAAAAAATCAACTCGCCACATCTAAGAGATATCATATCACCAAATTTAGATGAAGAAAGAAATCATATATCAATATTGTGTTATTAGATCATGGGGAAAACTATGAAAAAAGTGTGGGATGCTAGGTTTTAGTTGGAGCCACTAGCATCCTCAATTACCATTGTTTATTGGTTACTAGAAGAAACCAATATGATGCAATTGGACCAAAAGGATGCAGTGGGGAAAACCCTTAATGACATGGTTTTTGAGAAATCCTTATATTCAACTCGGTCTATGGCCGCTTCCACCATCCACTGAGATACCACTTCCACTATCCACTAAGATAGATCTTCTTTTCAACTTGGTCTATGGACACGTTCATAGTCCAATGAGCTACCCCTTCCACCTTCCATTGAGCACGTAATTTTGTCCTAGTTCGACTGGTTTGATTTTTGATTTCATTTTAATTTCATTTGGTTCAATATTAGGCTTGGTTCAAGCTCATGCGAAGATAATAATTTTTAAATTAAAGCAATAAATATATTTTAATATGAAATCTTCCCATGAGAACTAAAATCCATGTATAATTTATTTTAGGGCCATGGAGTTAGGTCTTAATGTTGAGGTGAAACTTGTTAGGACCATGTTTTGGTCTTAATGTTGAGGTGAGACTTGTTAGGACCATGTTTTGGTATTAATGTTGAGGTGAGACTTGTGGATTTTCATGTGTCTTCCAACTTATAAAATCCATGTTACCTAAACATTAAGGCTTGTAACCCCTGTTAGGATATTTTAATACTCCATCCTTGTCCTACCTAGCATTATTTATTTTTCCTAGTAGTTGATGATGTCATTTTCCCCTAGTGGTGTGCATATGTCATCCGAGATCCATCTACCACCTTCTGAGCCCTGCATGCATCATTTTAGGACCAGTTGAGTTAGTTCCCTATTTTATAGGAACCTACTCAGTTTTCTAGTGCAGTCCACCTAAGTTAGATAACTCTTGTGGGGGTTTAGAGCTCCAAATGCCACTAATTGTGGTCTCATGCGCCCTTTTCTGAATTTCATGCATGAAAAACTCACTAATGCACCCTCCTTAGTCAGTTAACTGATTGTGTCTTCAGTTAACTGATTTTAGGTTCAGTTTGAGTCTTCCAGAGAACTCCAGTGGTGACAATCCCTATGCTAGACTAACTGAGGTTTGAATTCTCCTGTGTGATTCAAATTCTCTCCATTGTACCATCATTGTTGACTATACTGATTATTGGATCATGTGACATTATTCTGCTCCTATCTGAGTTCTGCTGCATAATTATTTGTCTACTCTTTTTTACTGCAGTTTTCACTCTTATTCAAATTTTTTGCTCATTCTTTCTTTGTGAGGTATACTCAGCTCTTATATCTGCTGTGACTTAGAATTTCACATGGTATCAAATACATTTGAGCGTAGGTTGAGAAAATCATTTCGGTAGTGCACCAGAAGCCTTTGGATTTCCACAACAAACCCCAGTGCCATTGCATTGAATTCATTGGAGAAATCCAATGAGGTCTAGCTAGGTGTGAAGAATCTGGAAAAATGTGCCTACTTTCCTACAGAAGTGCACAGTAGTAGTATATCTCCAAAATTGAGATTTTTTTGCAAGTTCTTCAAAGTTTTTGAGTGCAACAACAGTTGCAGTCGTTACAACAGTTGCAGGAGTAGCAACAATTTCACCTTGTATTCGCTCCAATAGTTCTCATGGACAATTTGAACTCTCCTCTCTCTCCCAGGATCCTGACACCCTTCAATTACCTTGATTGGAGGGATGATATGCAGATGATATTGTGCAACAAGTCACTATAAAGGGTAACAATGGGGAATGAGGTCGAACCACAAGTAGCTATGGAGAAGGCCAAGTATCTGAATATATTTGATGAAGCATTTGGTTTCATGTGTATTCATATTTCCAGAGATCTACTCTTCCACCTCGAAGGATTGAATACTCCAAGAGAGTTATGGTTGAAGTTAGAGACCCTCTTTGGAAAACAAGATGAGCTAAGGGGCCATATTATGGATAATGAGTTGATTGCTCTTAAACCGAGTAGTTTCGAGACCATCCAACAATTATTTTCCAAATTCAAATCTTTGGTCATGCAATGCAAGCAGCGTGGCATTAAGAAGAAGTATGAGTAGTTGGTGCTATCCATTCTGAGCAAGCTAGGTCCTGAGTTCTCCATCTTTGTATCTACCTTCCATTCATGGAAAATGTCAATCCCTGGTTGGAATATGCCCTCCTTAGATGTTTTCACTGATCTCTCATCCAAGAACAAGACAAATTGATCTATATGGGAGCCTTGAAGGCCTCAAAATATCAAGCTCTTATGGCTGGAGAAGCAAAAAGTGCGAATGGAAAGGGGAAGCACAAGGGAAAAGAGAAGAGGCAATCTGAACCCAAGCAAGATTCCAAGTCAAGTCCATTGGAAGGAGCCTCCAACTCCAAGAAGGACAAAAAAAAGGGATTTGAGAAATCTAAGTGTTCCTATTGCAAGAAAGGAAACCACCCAGAGAGATCTTGCATGCAGAAGGTACAAGAGATACTGATTCTAGAAGTGAGTTTGATGGTCATGAGAGATGCAATGCACTGAAGGATGGATTTTAAAAATCACAAGCTCTCCTCATAGATTCTGGAGCCTCCAACCACATGGTTGGCTCTAGAGAATCATTTTCTTCTCTAGATGGTTGGCTCCGATTATTCACATGGGAGATAAATCTCAGATATCTGCTGAAGGGAAGGGCACACTACATATGGAGCATAGGAAGTTCAAAAATGTTCTATTTGTGCTTTCTTTGTCAACAAATTTGTTGTCTGTATATCAGATTACTCACACGGGTTCACCAAAGAAAGTGGTATTTGGTCATGACACAGTTGATATTGCAGATATCTCTACTGGGAAGATTATAGCGAAAGGGTTTGCAAACCATGCCTCCAAGGCATATGAATTCTCCCATTTTTTTCCATACTCTCTTCCTACCCCATTGGAATCTGATGAATATTAGAGTGATATCTCTTCTAATGAATATGCGGATCAAGATCTTGATGCTGAGAATAAAGTTCAAGGAGATTCAGATCCAGATCCAACACATGCTCCCAATCCATGGACAAGGCCAATATGTTCTCATAAAGTCCTTGTAGCTGCTGGGAACACGGTTGGGGATCCATCTGACCATTGAACCACCAGATCTTAGTATCATGCAAAACTTGCACTATGTCATGCAGATCCACTTCTCTCAGAGAGGTGCTACATGATGGCGGGGTTTGATCCACAATCTCTTGGAGAGACTTGCCATGGGGGGTCTACAACCAAGAAAAAATCTTGGTTGTCTACCAAAGGGTACTCAAAGGTTCATAATTTGGACCACAATGAGCCATTCGCTCCAGTAGCAAGAAGGGTTCCTGAAAGATTTTTTTTGGAAAATACAACTTCTACACAATGGGAGGTACATGAGAGGAGAAAATCTAGATCCAGATCCAGATCTAGCACCTGCATTTCTATCCTACATAGGAGCATCTTGCCAATATTTTTGCAAAGGATTTAACTGAGGAAAGTTTTTTCCTTCTCTGCATAGTATGAAGGTTCTTTGAGTTCCCTACTACTGTTCTTTTGAGGGGGGGTATTTTTCCCATGAGGTTTTTCCCCATTTCCTTGGTTCATGGACGATTCTTTATTTTTTATCATTTATTTGATTGTATGGGTGACCTTTGGTCTTAGTAACCAGGGACCAATATGAAGTATGGATTAAGGGGGGGTGTTAGGATATTTTAATACTCCATCCATGTACTACCTAACATTATTTATTTTCCTAGTAGTTGATGATGTCATTTCCCCCTAGTGGTGTGCATATTTCATCCAGGATCCATCTACCACCTTCTGATCCCTGCATGCATCATTTTAGGACCACTTGATTCAGTTCCCTATTTTATAGGAACCTACTCAATGTTCCAGTGTAGTCCACCTGAGTTAGCTAACTCATGTGGGGGTTTAGAGCTCCGAATGCCACTGATTATGGCCTCATGCGCCCTTTTATGATTGTCATGCATGAAAAACTCACTAATGTGCCCTCCTTAGTTAGTTAATTGATTGTGTCTTTAGTTAACTGAGTTTAGGTTCAATTTGGTTGAGTTTGAGTCTGCCGGAGCACTCCAGTGGTGACAATCCGTATGCTAGACCAACTGAGGTTCAAATTATCCAGTGTGATTCGAATTCTCTCCGGTGTATCATCATTTTTGAATATACTGATTATTGGATCATGTGACATTATTTTTATCCTATCTGAGTTCTGCTGCATAATTGTTTGTCTGCTCTTTTTTACTGCAGTTTTCACTCTTATTCAACTTTTCTGCTCATTCTTTCTTTGTGAGGTATACTCAGCTCTTAGATCTACGGTGAGTTAGAATTTCACAACCCTGTCTCATTTTATTATGAAGAGAAATCCTAGTGAAAAAACATAGGTTGACCACTATATGGATATATACGTGGGATTATGAGGGTACCCAACATAGATAGTGGTCACCCCCTTAGGCATGTCCTTATAATTGCTCATTTCAACCTTCATGGCTTGCATTACCTAGTTTATTTTTCAGTATTGTTTGAAACTTTTGGAAGATGGAACTTTCAAAGCATATATTTATTAACTATTCTTTCTTAGAATGTATAAAGTGTGTTTATTTATCCAAATTAAGAAAACATGTCACCCAAACCAATCTTTGTTCACAATTGGAAACATACATGAACCCACTAATTATAATACCTACACCATTTTTTCCTTTGGAAACATGACTTTGGTGACCCACTTATTTCAACACTCCTACTTTGATTGAACGCTTTTGTAGCCATGGTTAGAGTAGGAGGAACAAGTATTCTTAAAAACATGCCATTCATGGCTAGTTTGAACACTTCGTTCTTGTAAAATATCACTAATGACCCTATCCAACATGATTCCACTTACTTAATCATGCCTTCAATTTTTCCCTCATATGTACAAAGTTTCAAAGGTTGAACTAGAGTAGACTCATTCAACCATTTGATGACCTTTCATCTATGGTGTTCCTCCAATAACACTATGGTCAACGATTTCATGTTGCATAGGTAATTTCAACAAAACTTCACCAGAGTCATTACAACATCATCATCCCTAATGATCAATGACAACTTTCACATGATGCAACTTTGATAATATTAGGGACATCCCATGCCATTGATAATATCATGATGCCAGTCTCTTCCCCCCCAATGTAGAAAGTAATGATAAAGAAATATATAAATTTTATTAATGTCCACAAGTGACCTATAAGTCACAATAGAGACATGGTAATGCTAAAAAAACTTCTATGAACATAAATAAATGCAAATGGAAACATAGTTATATGACAAATGCAATGGCATTGAGGATGTTATCAAACTAATTAACATAATGCATAAAAGTGGCATGTTTTCATGGAATACAGTGGTTGGAGGATTTTATCTCTAGATATGAGGAGGCACTAGATAACTATCTTGATATGATATGGGAAGGTATAAATCCAATACATTCTATTAAATTTTCAATTATAGTAGTATGATTTTCTTCTCTTTCAACGTAGAAACAAATATAGGATTACTGAAAGAATAACTATGCACAGAAACAAACAATAGAGACACACTAGTTTATCCAGAGAAAATCCAAACTCGGGAAAAACCCAACAATCCTTTCTTACTTAAAGATTCAATACATAATACAAGTATAACAAGATAAGAGTGATGAATATCACAAAGAGAATAGATGCCAAAAGAAGGATCCCCAAAAATGCATTCTACAACCCAAAAGTCGAACTTCCTTTGAGCGAACTTACTTGATGTGAGTGAAAATGAGGAGGGTGACCCCTCTATTTACACATGATTTTGAGGCAAATTTTCTAACTGGACAACTTGGATATTTTATTGAGTTGACTTCTCTTTTACAATAATAAAAATATCTTTTTATTTTTTTATTTCTTTGTAGGTCAACTCTAGCTAGTGAGGATACCTCACATAGCTACAATGACAACACCCCCTCTTATCTAGAAAGGTATCATCACGCTGGAACACATTTGAGCATCATCTAATCATGGCTTGCCTCATACGCCTCGTCGTCATAAGAAATGTCAATACGGTCCACATAGGACAACATACCCCACAAGGATACAAGCATACTCTATACAAGAGTCCTCTCCAAACAGGAGAATGTTCCACATAGGAACATGAGTTCACACAGAACTCATCTCAGTCTACACAGGACCGCCTGTTCACATAGGACTAAGAGCTCATCTCGGTCTACACGGGACCTCCTGTCTACACTAGACTAAGATCATCTCGATCTACACAAGACTTCCTGTCCACACTGGACTAATCTCATCTCGGTCTACATAGGACCATTTGTCCACACTGGAATAAGCTCATCTCAGTATACATAGGACTGCTTGTCCACACTAGACTAAGCTCATCTCGGTCTACACAGGACCGCCTGTCCACACTGGACTAAGCTCATCTGGGTCTACATAGGAATGCCTGTCCACATTGGACTAAGCTCATCTCGCTCTACACAGGACCTCATGTCCACACTGGACTAAGATCATATCATTCTACACAGGACCGTTTGTCCATGCAGGACTACAAAATATCAACATTCCCTCTCACTAAGGGAAGCATTCTCTAGTACTCCAAGCCGTTCATGGAAGTATACAAAATTCACTCTGGAAAGAGGCTTGGTGAGAATGTATGCAACTTGATCATCAATCGGAATATACAAGAGCTAAACTACTCCTCTCTGTACCATGTCTCAAATATAGTGGTACTTGATCTCCACATGCTTCGATCTGTCATGAGATACTTCATTTACTAAAAGCTTCACACAAAATTGATTATCACAGTGAATCACAGTTGGCTCAAGTGTCTGTCACCAATCCTGCAAAGAGATTCTAAATCCATACTACTTCCTGAGCTACAACACTCACTACAATATACTCAACTTCGTCAGTGCTCAATGCTACTAATGGATGCTTCCTACTACACTAGGAAATCACTACATAACCCAAATTGAAGCAACAACTGGAGGTGCTCTTCCTGGCCACAACACTTCCTTCCCAATCACAATTTGAGTATCCATGCAATCTCATATCACTACTGGAAGCATATCTCAGTGCATATCCCATAGTTCCATGTAAGTACCTCAGCACATGTTTCACAACAACCCAATGTACATGTCTTGGTTCACACATAAATTGACTGAAAGCACTCATTGCAAAACATATGTCTAGTCTAGTGTTAACTAGATACATCAATGAATCGATCAACTGTCTGTACATAGTGGGATCTATCATGCCTGACTCGAAAGCTGAGTCACCCAACTTCTTCAAGTTTACCTCCATGGGTGTGGTTGTGGAATTGTTGTCCATCATACCAAATATACTCAAGATATCAATGGTATAATTCCCTTGGCTTATGAGGATCTCATCCTGTATTTTCCACACCTCTAAAACCAATAAGTAGTGCATCATACCAAGGTCCTTCATCTCGAACCCAGAGGCTAGCATCTTATTGCACCACACGATAATATTTTCAATTCCAGTGAGAAAAATATCATCAACATACAATACTAGTATCAATGGTATACCATACTCAACCTTGTAGTAAAGGTTGGAATCTAACTCACTCTTGGTGAATCCCAATCCCACCAAGTATCCATCAATCCTGACATACCATGTACGTGGTGTTTGCTTGAGTCCATACATTGCCTTCTTCAGTCTGCACACATGGGATTCCTTCCCATGAATCATGAAACCCTATGGATGCTTAATGTAGACTTGTTCCTCAATCACACCATTGAGGAAGGAAGTTTTCACATCCATCTAATGTAACTTGCATCCCATAGATGAATCTAGAGCTATGATCGACCTGATGGTCGTGTATCGTGAAAAAGGAGAAAACATCTCTTCATAATCGAAAAAATATTTTTGAGATAATCCTCCAGTCACAAATCTTGCTTCGTGCTTCTCAATGATCCCATCTGCTACATGCTTCATCTTACAGATCCACTTGTAAGTCACCACTGACTTCCCTTCAGGTCTTGGCACAACTTCCCACACACCATTCTTCATGATAGATTGACATTCTTCCATCATGGCATATTTCCAAACTTGTTGGCTTCCAACCTCTTCATATTTGGAAGTCTTAGAATCCATGATGTGGGACATCAGTGATACATATCCTGGATATCTATGAGGTCTCTTTCTCTCCCTGAAGGTACCTAATGAAGCAACATGCTTCTCTGCATCCTCTAGAGTATATTGAGCCCAGAAAAGCCTCTTCCGGCCAATAACAATATCTCTAGGAACGTTTGTCGGATCTACTGGATCAACATGATCAATCGTATCTACAGGATCAACTGAATCTGTGGGATCCCTATGAACTGCAGAAGAGGGAGGGTGAGATGACTCCATCTCGTTTGGAGCTTCTTGATCCTCATTATCCATGGATGATCTTCTATCCCTTCTGAAGGAAACCTCATATTCGAATTAGACATCCCTGCTAACCTAAATCTATCTCTAACTTGGGATGTATATTATGTATTCCTTAGAAACTCATTGTACCCAACAAATGTACCCTTCTTTCTTGAAGGTTCTAGCTTTGTTCTCTTTTACTTGGGTACATGAATATATACTGGACATCCAAAGATTCACAAGTGGTCAACTTCCGTCTTCACACTTGTGAAGGCTTCTTCTGGAGTCATGTTCCTCAATATCTTATGAGGACCTCTGTTTTGGATGTATACTACGGTACTTGAGGCTTTTTCCCATAGGAACATAGGTAGGTTTTGATCGTGAATCATGGCCTTGACTACCTCAACTATCGACCTATTCTTCCTTTCCGCAACCCCATTTTGTTGAGGGTTGTAAGGGACAATATACTCCCTCTTAATTCATTCTTCCTTATAGAAATCATTGAACTCTGAGGAGGTGTACTCTCCTCCATTATCGGACCTTAGAACCTTTATCCTTTTCCCAGATAGGTTCTCAACTTGTTCCTTGAATTCTTTTAACTTGTTTAGAACTTCTTCGTATTCCTTGGAATTCAAGAAGTAAATCCATGTCTTTTGGGATTAGTCATCGATGAAGGTCACATAATACCAAAATCCTCCCAAAGAAGCAACTGACACAGGTCCAAATAAGTCTGAGTGTACCAAATATAATATTCCCTTGGTCCTGGTGTCACTATTTGAAAAATATCCCTTGTCATTCTTGCTAAGTGCACATCCTCTACAAATGCCATCATGCTCAATTTGGGGTTCGGGAAGACCTGTAACCATCTTCATTAGAGGAGGAAGAGCTCTATAGTTTAGGTGAGTAGGTATTCTATGCCATAGCTCACTCAAACTAATAGTGTCATGAACTAGAGCCTGCACTGACCGTATCATCAATCTGTATAAGCTTTCTTCACGAACACCAATCACACGAGCTAAATCAATAGTCGAGTTCTTGTGTAATGCAAGAACCTTTCCATTTGAGAATGCAACTGTGTAACCCTTTTCTTCTAGAGTAGAGATAGAGACAAGGTTTCTTTTCATTCTTGGTATAGAGTACTTCTCCCAAATGCAGGGAATCACCAGAATGTAATTAGAAGGAAGTGGCCCCAATTCCTTTCACAATGTATCTGGCATTGTCTCCAAGTACAACTCTTAGGTGTGATTCTTTCTCATCTAGATGTGAGAGAAACTCCTTATAACCTGCCATATGTTTAGAAGCACCACTATCTAATAATCAAGTATCATTACTGGTAGGAACAATACCTGAGAGAGATGATATGAAGATGAATTATTCCTCATTCATTGATTTCTTTGGTGGAGTCTCTTCATTAACATCAGTTGTAGAGGCATGTTCTTTTCTCTTCTTTTATTTACATTGATTCTTGCAATAGCCAAACTTTCTGCAATTGAAGCATTGGATTTGTGAAAGATCTTTCTTTTTCTTTTGTTCTGGGGCTGGACTTGATCTTCTAACTTTGTCCTTTCTACCAAAGGTCTTATTTCCTCTTTTATTTATGTGTGTAATACGAGCTTGATTTTCTTCATGAGAGGCATGAGCTTTGACTCTAGCCACAAGTCTCGTCTCTTCTTGTGTACAGTCTTCCCACAATCATTCAAAATTTGGTAGCTTATATCTTCCAGTTACGCTTTGAATGAATGGTTCCCAAGATTGAGAAAGGCCATTTAGAGTCATCATGACTAGTTCTCTATCTGCAATAATTTCTCCAATAGTGCCCAATTGATCCTTTATTTCCATGATATTCATAAAATAGGATGCAATAGAATCTGATATGGACATCTTGACATGTGAGAGTTGTTGTCTCAGGGAAAGAGCCCTATTGACATTTGTGTTCTCAAACAAATTCTTCAAGGTATCAAACATGGCTTTAAATGTCTTCCTTTGAGAAATTTGAGGAATCAAATGATCCTTGACTGAATCTATTAGGATCCTTCTTGTCTTGGAATCATTCTTCTTCAATTGAGGCTTTTCCGCTTCTTCTTCTGGTTCTGGTACTCTTACAACAAAGTTTAGATGGTCATTTTCTTTTAGAGCAATGAGCACTCTAGACTTCCATGAATGAAAGTTTGAACCTCCATCAAGCCTATCTTCAACCTTGATGCTTGACATCTTGATTGAGAAGAAGGACTGCAAACTCATTCAGAAACCCTAGCAGAAGCTAGGTCAAAATTGAACTTTGGATTCTTAGAAAACCGATTCCATAGATGAATTCACCCTTCCAAGGCGAGTTGAATGAGCCTAATTTTCTTCTTGATCTGTGGCGAAAACAATATAAAAATGAAAACCCTAATTCTTGACCCCTTATAGTAATTAGTTCAAAAATTGAAAATTCTCAGAATGAATATCTGCTTCCATAGGAAGATGCACCTTCCTAGGGTGAGCTCAATGGTGCTAAGTGTGAGCCTAATTTTTGGATGGAAGATGAGAAAACAAGAAACCTTAGTTTTTGGTAATAGTATCCTTCAGAACTGCTCTGATACCATGTTAAATTTTCAATTTTATATGTATAATTTACATCTCTTTCAACTTAGAAACATATATATTATCACTGAAAGAATAACTATGCATAGAAACAAACAATATAGACATAATAGTTTATCCTGGGAACACCCAAACTTGGGAAAAACCCAACAAGCCTTTCTTACTCAAAGATTCAATACATAATACAAGTATAACAAGATAAGAGTGATGAAGATCACAAAGAGAATTGATGCCAAACGGAGCCCCAAAAATGTCTTCTACAACCCAAAATTCAAACTTCCTTTTCTTGAGCGAACTTGCTTGAGGTGAGTGCAAATGAGGGGGGTGACCCCTCTATTTATACATGATTTTGAGGTGACATTTCTAAATGGGCCGACTTGTCTCTTTTACTGAGCCGATTTCTCTTTTACAATAATAAAAATACATTTTTATTTATTTATTTCTTTGTAGGTCAGTGTTGGGGAACTTTTACTTTGACTAGGGTTCAACACTTGACATCCCACCAACAAACACCCTACATATACCGACCCGAAAGGGAGTTAATCTCTTTCAAAAACACCTACAGAGTAGGTGAAGTCTCACTCAAAGTACCTATGGAAACTACAGGAACCAGGTTTCTGTAGCGCAGAAGGGGAATAGTTCGACATGCAATACATTCATCAATGCATTCTACTCTAGAACATCAACATAATCAAAGCTTCGATATAGTCATCACTTCGACAGAGCCCATAACTTTGCCAGATTGATGTACTTAGATTATATTTGCATCCATATTACATACAACTATGTCGATCATGGATTCACTTAAACATTCAACAGAGGAAAGAAACACATATCAAATCACATCACATCACACATCACAACACATAAAGACACCATGTTTAATGTGGAAACCCATTTGGGAAAAACCACGAAAGCACTTGTATTTTATTATGAGTCGCAACCAAAATATAAGAACTTCAAGTAAGACTTATATATTTCTTCATGAATTACAAAGGATCTGTGCACATAGCCTGCAGATTAGTGACTCGGCTTCTCCGAAAGAACTCCGACATACATACAATATAGCTTCATTACAGAACAATACTACCCTAATACAATAGCCCACATAGCATAAGCATAAGCATAACCATAATTGTAACCAAACCAAAACTTCTCTCTTATTACATATTTATAGGGTGCACTTAGCTTTCCCCTCTCCCACTAACCTAATAAATTCCTAGTTGACTCATTAATACAATGTGGACCAATCCTAACTATTTGACTCAACTTTGACTATTGCCTCGATCAACATGCCACGTTTTTCCCGATTTCTTGGCCGTTTCGTCGGAGTTGACTTCTTTTCCGAACCACTTCCACTTTGTCTTTGTCCACACAAAAATTGTTTCTTCAAAAAACGTACCTCCAAAAGACAGGTCCAATAGTCAACTCTAGATAGTGAGGATACCTCACGTAGCTACAACAAAAAAATATTCCACCTTTGTTGAAGTTATGATAGTATGTACACATATATTATCAAAGGAACATGGTAAGAATTTCCACAATTGACACACCATCAAACATAAATTTGACTTGGTTGTAATTTTAGGATGTGCATTGGCTAACATGTATGCTAAATTCGGGTGCATGGACGATGCACACAACCATTAGCAAACCTAATTCTTAGTACAAGGACTCAAACCAAAACACATGCATTGTATATGAGATCATTATTTGTAAAGTGGATTATGTGTGAATATATGAGGTTTTGTGCATCGTCAAGGCATGCGACTAGTCTAAGCATGTCAAATTCCAATGCATACAAGCACAATTTGAATAAATTTCAATGTTGGCCCTGTTCACCGCTCACTATGCGGATGAAGTAATGATGATGACAATGTTGGCGATGATGTTGTCGATGAAGATGATCATGGTGATGAAGATGATGAGGATGATGATGATTATTATGGCGACGATGATGATAATAGTGATGATGATGATGATGATGATGATGATGATGATGATGACAATGACGATGATGAAAATGAGGATGACGACGATGATAGTGATGATGATGATGATGATAATTATATTCTCTTATCCAGATCCTCGAGTAACTTTTCTCTTGATGTTGAGCCTTACTTGAGGCTCAAAATGTCGAGTTAAAAAATTCTCACAATTCCATTCTCCTCTTCTTTTAAATGATCTACTGTGTAAACCATGAGCATATGATGATGATGTCGACGATGGTTATGATGACGATGAGGATGATGCTCATGAATATGAAGATGATGATGATGGTGGTGATGAGGATGATGGTAATGATGATGAGGATGATGCTGACGAAGATGAATATGATGATGATGGCAGTGATGATGATGATAGTGATGATGATGATGATGGGGATGATGAAAATGATTAGGATAATGATGATGATGATGATGATGGTGATGATGATGGTAATCATGATGAAGATGATGAGACGTTCATGATGAACATTGATGGAAATGAGGATTATGTGGGGACATGAGTCATACCTGAGTCTTGAAACCCTTCTATACTGTCAAGGCATGCACCTAGTCTAACCATGTCAAATTGCAACTCATACAGGCACAATTTGATGTAATTTCAAAGATGGCATCGTTCACTGCTCACTATGCAGATGAAGTATGATGATGGTGGCGATGATAATGATGGTGATGATGTTGTCGATGATGATGATGATGATGATGATGATGATGATGATGGATATGATGATGATAACAATGATGATGATGAGGATGAGAATGAAGACGATGATGACGACGACGATGATGATGATGTCGATAATGGTTATGATGATGATAAGGATGATGCTCTTGAAGATGAAGATGATTATGGTGGTGGTGATGAGGATGATGGTGATGAGGATGAGGATGATGCTAACAAAGATGAATATGATGATTATGGTAGTGATGATGATGGTGATGATGATTATGATGATGATGATGATGATGGGGATGATGACAATAATGAGGATGAGGATGATGATGATGATGGTGGTGGTGCTGGTGTTGGTAATCATGATGATGAGAATGAGACATCCATGATGAACATTGATGGAAACAAAGATTATGTGGGGACACGAGTCATCCTTGAGTCTTGAAACCCTGCCATATTGTCAAGTCATGCACCTAGTGTAACCATGTCAAATTCCAATGCATACAGACACAATTTGAAGAAATTTCAATGTTGGCCCCATTCATTGCTCACTATTCGGGGTTGATGAAGATGATGTTGACGGCAAAGACAATGAAGATGATGAATATTATCATGAAGATCATGATGATGATGATGAATATGAGATTCTCTTAGTTTCTAGAATAATTTATTCTCTACTGAACAGGGCCAACCACGTGAAGGTGGAAGATCATATGGCCCCTCCCCCCCCTCACATCACTCTCAATTCCCCAAAACCCAATTTGACATGATAAACACCATTTAACATACAACATAGAAAATTGCATAAACTTGAACAACCCATAATTAACCCGTATAAGTAAATTATTTAAAGATAATGAAAGGAAGAAAAATATAATTGCTACATAACTTGTCTATTTGATCATTTTGATATTGTTAATCGTCTTCTTCATCCAACTCAAAATATAACATATCATCTAGTTCAGAATCAATGATGAAAGGATTAACCTTATCGATATCATCATCAATGTCACTTTTGATTGTATCATCATCACCATCATCATCATGAACATTTCCTACATTTGGTTCAACTTCTTCAGGTTCTTCATCTGACACATCTACTACATCCTGCTTGACCTCTGCATCATCTTCTTCTTCAATATCAAGTACTTCTTCATGTACATGATACTTTACATGCCTTCCTCTTGGATTATATCTAACAACAAATTCCCAACCTGCTTTCCCTGGAGCCTCTGAGTAAAATATCTATTCACATTGGCTTGGAAGAACATAGGGCTCTGTTCCTAGCTCAACCATCCTTGTATTAACCATGGTAAATTCAGTATTATGTTCAATAATATTTCTCTTAGGATCGTGTTCACTTATTCGCAAGTTGTACCTTTTGACGTCAAACCAAACTAATTTGAAGGATCCAAAGTCACACTTGAATATATCATCCAAATACCCATAGTATCTATTTTCACATTATTCTGGATGTTTGTCACTCCTAGATGAAGCATTAATGACTTGGAAGACTGCATTTATCCCACAATAAGAAGTTCTCCTCTTTTCATCCAACCTTTTAGTGTGAAATTTATGACCATTGCACCACATAGCCTTGTGGTGTTTCAACTGCAATATGCCAGACATGTAAAAAATGCATTGTCAATTAATAAACATATTAATATAACTTGGAAAGTAGCCCATGCAGAAAAGAAACACACCAAACACATTAATATGATAAAACAAAATTTAATATGCTTTCCTATTTATCTTTCAAACCACTTGCTAAATCAATTTCCCCATGCATAAATTAGTATCTTGATAAATATGAGCTCTTTTGACCAACATAGACACCCCTTCCCATGATAACATTCCATAATGTTGAGTAAATATTTCAATCCATACCTTCATCCAATCAATATTGTTTGCAATGTATAAATGTAGAGCATCCCACTCTTGACCAATTGTATGGAAAAATAATAATTCGCCAATAATTAGACACCATGATAAAAAATTATGTTATAGAAAAATGTACAATATATCAATAATAAGTATGATATACAAAAAAACCTGAAGTCAAATGTATTATAAATATCCACCATCTAATTACCTTTCACTTTACTCATTCTACCTTTCCCAAACAGGCGCTCCCCTTGAAATTTCTTGATGAAGTTCACATCCCAAATGCGCTCCACTTGCATATTTGATGCTAATATAGGAAGATATTGAGTAATATACACCATGGATTGATATACCATATATCCCTCCACCATAGATCCCTAAAGACATCCTCTTTGTCTATCTAAATCCTTCAATGATTTCAAGTTCCTCTCCACAATCTACATTGACCTTGCATGTACAGGTCTACACATTTCAATCTCCTCAACTTGGTATGAGGTAGTGTTCTTGTGTATTGAAAAATGTTAGAGGTATATACTTTTGCATTTCACACATTAGCTGGGGCATTTCTCTCCTCGAATACTTTATATCTTCTTTATGAATTTATTTTGATGACAACCATCAACAAATGATGCAAGAAAATCACATGTTTCAACATAAATGTTATATACATTACAAGCAAAACACATGTCATTTAGTTCGACAAAAAATTGACCACATATTTTGCATATAAATCTCTACTTACCTCATGTATTTGATGTTACTGTCAAATTTGTCTGGGAGATATAGAGGTAGGACATACCGTAACCGTAAAATGAATCATTATTTGTTTCCAAGGCAGACAAAAAATACAAAAGGAATTTATACCAATATATAAATATATAATATACCAAAATAATTACCATAATGAAGGTATGCCAATTATGAGTTTTTACCCCACTAAATTTTCCTTTCTTCGTTAAGATATTATTTATGTTTGAAGAAAATACAGTGGGAAACCTAATTTTTTGAATGACCTCTTTAACATCATTGCTTTCTTTCTCTATCAGTAACCAGGGAATCCTATTTCGGTCTCCTCGCTATTTGAATGAATCACACTTTGCAATGCATGATTGGCTTCCTGAATGTCACTACAAATTTTAGAAATATTTTCTTTGTCACACCTACCATCTAAGATTCACCATAATGTTTTTGTTACATTCTTCCCAATATGCATTGTATCAAACAAATGAACTATTTATAGGTTATCATAGTAGGGAAACCTACTAAATTGTATGGAATAAATTTCCATTCCTCGTGGAAACCCATTAATGCCTTGATGACCTCCATGAAGGATAAATGAAATTACAACAATAATTGTCAATTACAGTAAATTGAATGCAATAAAAATAAATATTACAAACAATAAAACATATATGATACATAGACAATTTGTGTACCTCAATGATTTCTATTATATCCCACCTTCCATAGGTGGGGTGTCATTCTTCATGGTTTTAATCTAGTCTCTTCTTTCCCATTGAAAAAATGCTTTTCTGTGGCTTAATACCATCATGAATTGTCCATAAAAGTATTCCACATAATTGAAATTCATTTTTCCCTATTGTCCTAGGCACGTCATACATAGTGATTCCAGCCCATAACTGAAGAAACTGGTTGATAAGAGGCTCGATATATACATTCATATATTTAACTTGGTACTTACCTAATTTTTTAAAAATACATGTAATTACTACTATTGGTACATATAAGCAAATAAAAAAATATAAGATATTATGCAACAAACAAGAGAAATGAAACGTTAGGTTCAAATTATTTTGTAAACAAATACCTGGAACAATCATTGCCAACATTATGTGCTCCCTCTTTATTGAAATTCAAGGAGGAATGTTATCGTTGATAACAAAAATTGGCCACACTGAGTAAATAGACCTGAACTCACCAAATGGATTGACACCGTTAGCTGCCAATGAAAGCCTAACATTACAAGGTTCTTGTTTGAAAACCGACCATTTTCCTTGATGTTCCTAAATGCATAACCATCTGCAGGCATTCAAAGAACACCATCTCCACTTCTATTCCATGCATGGTAATCCATAAATTGTGCTATGCTTTTGCACTTGAACAATCGCTTCAAACGTGGAATAATGGGAATGTGATGAAGAACCTCACGAAGCACCTTTTTGGTTAGTTGATTGGTTTTATACCTACTAATATGACAATGCACGAATTCTATTTCCAACAAATATTGTCCATAATATATAATAAGGTCATTGGGAAATTCATCAATAGCTTGATACTCCATACCAATATGTTTCATAATGGCATATAAATATTTGTATGTGAGAGGCAATATATTTGACTCTGGTAACATAAATTCACCTAACAATCTACAACATAAAAAATAACAAGTTAATGTAAAGAACATTAATTGTACTAAATATTGCATTCTTATTTTACATGACATTAACTAACACAAAACAGAGAAAAAAAGTAAAAATTTATCATAATGTAATGAAATATACCTTAGGATACGTGTCATACAATTGTTTGACAAAATATTTTAAACCTTTAAGTTCACCAACAATAATGTAGCGGAGAGAATATTTTCTCTTGAGCCTTCATAAAGTGGTTGTTTTTCCTTGTCAAGTAGAGTTATATCATGTCAATATCATGAAAGTTGTCATGATCCATTCGAGCGAACACATCTTGAATCAATCTATTTGTCCCCTCATATTCAACTATGTTATTATTATCATCTTCTTCGAAGGATCATTAACTTGATATTCAATATTCATTCCATATTGTTAAGCTTGTGCAACATTATATCTACTAGTACTTGGTGCATTCTTCGACATCAGACACCTAGGGGTGTTGTCTTTATAATTCAAAACAATCAAGCAAAATTAGTGTGTCAAATATGATCAATATAAATACATATAAATAATAAATATTACTTGCCAAGGGATGGTATTCATTCCTCCCTTCGATGTGTCCATTTTTGCTACAATGTATTTTAGCTCTTTTTTATCGAAATTATTTTGAGATTGAATCCCCCACATTCATCACAAGGGAAATAACATTTTCCATCACCCCTTTCTTTGAAATATTCCCACAACCTATCAAGAATCCTTTGGTTTTATGTTGCACGAGTGTTAGTCGATATTCTTCCCAACCAAAATAGAGTGATGACTATCTTAAGAATGAAGTGGCCGTGAAAGATAAAATAAATCTAATTTATGTTTGGAAAAAGGTCCTCATAACCTTCCCGAACTGTCACAATTACAACAAAACTATTGAAACGTTTAATAAAAATATTATATTTATAAATATCGCAATTGTCGGCCTTCCAACATTTGTTAGCATAGTCAATGTTGAGTTTTTCAACATTCACCAATCAAAAGTGACTGTTGCAAAAGTTTAACAATTATCCCTCTTGCACCGGGAGTCTGACGGTTTACCATCAGAATACCAACTAAGATGCCTTAAACATCGAAGGTCCGATGGTTCAAGAACAAATGCCGATAGACCAATGTTTGGACATGGAAATACTTATGGTCTAATTATAACCATTGTTCGATTAACGAACGCGAGCTACATTTAAAAAAAAATTTAAAAATAAGATTTTTAACAAGTATTTTTTTTACGGCTGTCCGTACTATCGGATTTTTTCACCAAATTTTGAGCCAAAATGTTCTATAAAATGAGATTCGATTTCTAGAAAGTAGTGGTTGTAGTTTTGTTTAGCATTGTTCACGCTTTTATCTATAAATACTGTAGAATATGAAAGTGTTTATTTGTATCACTCTTTGTATTTTGTAGAGTCCTTTTGGACTGAAACATATATATTCATGGTTAATATAATGTTTTTTTTTCTCAGGAAAAAAATATATGGTTGTCCAAATTAAACATATGCATATACAAAAATGTATACACAATTCTTACATGAATGCATTCATACAATGCCATGAAATCCATGCAATCAAATAATCACATAACAATAATTAAGTAAAATACATAACAAGGATATATACTTAACATTTTATACACGTATAGAAGCTTTTCTTAAAATATCCTCCAACTGATTGCAGACTAAGGATCCTTCCAATAGTAGTCACTTTGTTATACTAGTTTTCTCTATAACAAAGGCCACCCTCTATTTGGGTATATCAATCCACAAGAAGGTGTCGAAACTCCTCTACAACTATGACAATCCACTATCACTCCTACCCCATCAAATTACATAACCCAAGGAAGGGGTTTCCCTTCTTTGAGTTAACAATCCCTCGGGTTCCCTTCTCTAAGTTAATAGTCACTTGGGATATTTCCCCAATTCTCTTCTAGGGCTCTAGCATAGACCAACCAAGGACTCTCCATGTCGGGACTCCAGAGAACTCAACTATTGGACATGGTCTCTCACAAGGAACTTCAATTTCCCAACACCATTATCTTTAGGTAACATCCACTTACAACTTTGTAAATGTCACAGTGTTCTCAAATACAACTCCCAACTATGGTACATAATGATGGCTGCATAATGATGACATAATGATAGGATAATGATGAATGAACTAGTTCTCAATAATTTGTATGCATGTTATCCAAGTGGCATGGGAGGGTGATGAGAACTAAACATGTAGCACACATGAGAAGTTCACCTTTTTCCCAACTAATCCCAAGTTTAGAATAATTAACTCAAGTTAAGGATAATGCACTTTAATTAAAGAGGCATTATAAATCTTAGGATAAAAATGAATAATAAAGATAATGACTTAAATTATAAGTCACTGGGTTTATCTCCCTCTTAAACCCTCTTCGCACTTTCCCTCTTTTGGAAGCCATAGCCCCCCATCTCTTCTTCATCCTTTTTTGTCTATAGTAGTTGTGATTTTTATAATAAACATAAAATGTACATAATTACATCATCTTGGTCACACTAGACCATTCATGTCTAGCTTCTATCCGTTTAATCAATATTTACATAATTACATCATTACATACTGTGGTAAAAAACGGGGTGTTACATTCCCCCCTAATTTATGCACTATCCTCAATGCATATTAACACTATTTACATATACAAAATTTCAAAACAACTATGGGTATTCCTCCCACATAGTATCCTTAAGCTCCCACATGCTTCTTCAAGGCTGTAATGGGTCCACTAGACCTTTACCTACTCGATGGCCTTGTTCTAGAGAAACATGACTTTCATGTCCATGATACACATTCGTAGCACCGAGATATATTCTTTCTGTTCCAACTGAATCAAATCCCAAACAATAATGTGGTTAGGATCAAGCACATACTTTTTCAATAAAGATACATGAAACACATTATGCACCTTTATGCAAACAAGCAACGCAAGCTCATTTTCAAAAGGTCCTATCCTATCTAATATTTTAAACGACCCATAGTATTTGGGCGCTAGCTTAAGACATATCCCAAGCTTTAGGGAACTCTTATTTGGCCTGAATTTTAGATACACATGTTCACCCACTATGAACTCTCTTGCTACTGCCCTTATTTTCATAACATTTTTACATGTCCTGTGCTATTTTCAAATTCTACTTGATCTTAACCATCCATTCTTCCATTTCTTTAAGCAATTATGGCCCAATTACCACTCTATCTCATGTTGGATTATCCCGACTAATTGGATTATTGAATTTTATGCTATATAAGGCTTCAAATGGAATCATCTTTACATATGCATGATATCCATTGTTATAGACAAAATACACCAAATGCAAGTAATCTTACCACTTGGATGGTTGATCCATCACATACATTCTGAGCATATCTTTAATAACTTGATTAAATCGCTAAGTTTGTCCATCTGTTTGTGGGTGATATGTTGTATTCATATTCATATTTGTTCCAAATCTTTTAAATTGTCCTTTCCCAAAATTTGAAGTAAAATTTGAATCCTTGTTTGAAACAATTGCCTTGGGTATTCCATGTAATCTTGCAATCTCTTGCATATAAATTTATACTATGTTATCTACCTTATGAGTCGATTTGAATGAAATGAATTGAGCGACCTTTGTGAACTTGTCCACCACTACCATGATTGAATCATGTTGTCTTGATGTCCTGGGCAATTTGGTGATGAAATCAATTGTTATCACATCCCTTTTTCACTTTGGTGTTGGTAATGGTTGAAGCAATCATACTGGTTGTCCATGTTCAACCATTACTTTCTGACACTACATGCATCTTGTTAAATATTAAGCAATGCCTTTCTTCATTCCTAACCAAAAGCACTGAGTTCATACTATTGTAATAGTCTTTTGGTATCCATGATGTCCTGCATATGGAACTTTGTGTATCTCATCTATTACTAGCTTCCTTAATTCAATAGAATTAAGAATGTAGATTATATTATTATTCATAGTAATCGCATAATTTTCCAACTTGTATCCTTTAAATTTATGATGTGCATTTTCCTAATAGAGTCATCCTTTTACCTGAATATAATGTTGATTTGAAAAAATAGCTTCAATATTTCTGACTTTTAAATATGATTTGCACATGCTAATGGTTGTAGCATGCATTGCATGTACTCTTCTATTGAGTGTATCTGCAACTTTATTCTCTTTTCCTTTAATATGTTTGATTTCAAAATCATGCTCACATAGAAATTTCAGTATATTGTTTGTCTTGCATTTAAAGTTTGTTTCTCAAATAAATATTTCATCCCAGTATGATATGTTTCGAATTCAAATTTTCTTCCCACGAGGTAATGTATCCACATTTTTAAGGCATATTGCATTATAGCATCCAAATCTAAATCATTTGTGACATAATTTTTCTCATGTTCCTTCAACTTCCTGGATTCATAACACACCACATGTCCTTTTTGCGTAAGTACACAACTAATTCATTCTTTAAAAGCATATGTACATACCTGATAATCTTCACTTGAATCAACAATTTTGAGAATTGGTGTACTTGTGAGAAATCTCTTTAATTGTTGAAAACTTTCTTCACATTTGGGTGTCGATTCAAATTTGGCTTCTTTCTTTTGCAAGGATGTAATTGGATGTGCTACTTTTGACAAGCCTTCTATGAATATTATGTAATATCTAACTAATCCTGTAAATGATCTTACCTTGGATACATTTCGGGGTGTATGCCATCCCATGCATTAGGGGAATTTTGAGGTCTAAAATGAGTCTCATAAGAGATATAATAAAATATTATGAGTTAGTCATTTTATGGGGAAGATATATTTACAACTCACATCTTACACTACAATCTATGTAACTATGGTTGAGTTAAATTGAAAAGATGTCTAGAAATAAAAATAATAAACAATCCTCTTAATGTGACTAGAAATAGAGTACTTTTAATACATAAATGTACTAAAGTAAAATACTAATAAATAAAATACAGTAAAATACTTTAGTTTTTAATTATAAACTTAGGTTAAACTTATATGAATAAGTTCACAATAATTGTTTATGTTTATATATATATTAAAATCCAATCTAATTATCTTTACTAAATAAATTTTAAACTTATTTTTTTAGTTAAAACTTAAACAAATAAATATTAAATAAATTAGGTATCATGAATATTAATTTAGTTTAATTTAACTAAAAGTTAAATCTATACACATTTAAAATTAAAATTTAAAATTATATTATTGATCATAAATATATTATTTTAAATTTTAATTTTATAACAATTTTATTCATTATAACAAAGTTATCCTACCACAATATAACAAATTATACTATAACATATTTATTGGTTATAACAATATTATATCCTATAATATTATAATAAAGTTAATATACTACAATTTTATATCTTATATGTCTTATAGGTTTATAATAAATTATTTATATATATATATATATATATATATATATATATATATATATATATCTAATCTTACAACAAATTTAAATTAATTATATATATATATATATATATATATATATATATATATATATATAAAAGTTTAATATAATATAAAATAGATACTTATGAAAAACATTTAATCACTTGTGGGAAACATATTGGTTAGGATAACATGTATATCTGTTTTTCTCCAAGCGAAAAAATTTATTGCTATTCATAGGGTGGATCAAAGAAACTACAATATTTCCAATCATAACAGATAGTATCTCAAAATTGGGACTATGAATGTATTTGGTAGAGACTCACTTTCTAGTCCAGACCGATATATAGCAACATTTGAAGCCTTTACAAATGACATAAAAACTGATAAGCATATAATCAAAATAAATTTTCATGGTGAATAATGAATACTAGTTACATACGATCGTATCCATATAAGATAGCAAAAAATAGATCGTATCCATATAAGATAGCAAAAAAGAGCATTGATAGTAGATGAAGCTTAATAAAGTATGAAGGTGCCCTCATCAACAACTTGGCCCAAGTAAATTTCAGAAAAAATGAGCCACTCCCAAGTGAACCCAACGCGTGCTTCGATAATCTGTCAGCTTGCCTGATTGAAGTTGTGAAAGATATGAGAAATATGAATTGTCTGGAATCTACTGTGTAAATCCATATTTCTCAGTTTCCACTGCTCTAGAATATCGACCTGCAGTATTCCTTCCCCGCTGATCCACTCTACCACACATTTGGAATCACAAAAAATGTTGAGGGATGAAATTCCCCGTCTGAGAGCCAACACAAGCAGACCTCACAGAGAAATAACCTTGGATCGAGTATTAGTTCCACCACCACAGCCAAAAAACATAGAGACCGAAATGGATTAATTGATAAGGAGGTAAACACTAGCTCCACTACTTCATAAAAGAAACCAATAGTAAAATGAAAAACAAGAAGGGGGGGTGATTTGCAAAGGGACTTTGGAGTACAACTTCGCCTGGCTAAATCAAAGAAGGATCTAATGATCATCCTGAAAAATCGATCTAGAATAAAACAAACATTCTCGAATAAAATATGATTATGATAGAACCATATGCCCCAAATGAAAAAAAATAGATAAGGTAGAAGACAGAGAATCTGCAATAAACCACTCGAACAAACAGTTTTCAACAGACCCCAATCTCAACTGCCCTCAAGAACGAAGGCAGATCACTACCTCATCCCAAATATGCACAGTGATGTGGCAATAATTCATAAGATAACATCTGATAGTGCACCTTGCTGCTCCTTTTAAGCTTGATAGGTATCTAATACTACGTTCCGAAACCATGGGCTAAAGAAAACCACAGACAAAACTAGTTCATCCACTTTTGTCAATACTAGGGACAAATACCATGGAACATTCCAAAACCATGCATCGTTTAGTTAGTGGTGCATAAATTCTCCACTCTCTTTATGAATGTGCCCTCTAATCACCTTGACCACTTTCTCCCTTCATTTAATGCACCTCTCTCCAATACAAGCGTCAAATACTAGGTTTGGTAAAAAACCACACTCCAAAACCACACACCAATAAATAATTAATGCTCAAGAGGTCCAATTCTAAATTCCTCTTGTGAGGGTGTGAACAAGGTCCCTAGAAAACTATCCTAGGTCATAAATTCCCCATTAGTGGCCCCATGTGCTCTCCAATTCAATCCCCCAATTTAAGGTCCCCCACTAAATCAATAATGAAGTGTGTCCACTTTCTCTACTTAGCATTAATGCAAGTTTTTCCACAAGCTTATCTTCATCAACCAACTCCTTGGGTTTCTTCTTTGACCTACATTATCAACAATTAATAATTATTTTATCTCAATTTGGACCAACTTTAGAAGAATAAACTTGTGCATAAGTTGGCCAATAATTCTCAATTTAATATTTTTTCTTAGCAATTATAATTGAGATTTTTCACCTTTCATGTGGCCACCTTGTCCCATTAATCTTCAATTTTAACCTTAGGACAAAATATACTAAGGAAAATTATCAACCTTTGCCACCCCTAGACAATTTCTCATGAAAATTGACTAAGTGACTTAGGCCAAAACCTTACTTAGTCCAAAGCAAAATTTGTGTACATTACAATCCCCAACTTCAATGGAGAAGAGTTCCATAGAAATTTGAAATATAGTTTCCTAATCTGAGATAGAATAGAAAAATGAACCTTGGCCAATGATAGCGAATAAATAGGGATGACCGAGAGAACTGAATTGAGCAATGTCAAGCGACCACCCAATGCCAATATTCTATTGCACCAGCTGTGAATGTTCTTTTCAAATCAATTGATCAGTTAGTACCAGTCATATATTAGATAATAATTTGGTTTGAGGAAGCTTGAATACAACCTCCAAATTATGTAACGAAAAGGGAAAGAAGGAGTAAATTTGTTCCAAAACGCCCTGTGGAGTATTGTACCAATCAAAACTAGATTTGGTATAATTGATCTCCATGCCCAAGTCTAGACAAAAGGTGTTAAGAATTTATTTGTATCCTTTCCATTCCGACACAAACCTAATGCCAAAAAATAAGACATCATCAATGAAAAGTAAATGCATAACATCAAGTGAAGAAGTAACCTTGATGCTAGTGATCTTACCTTACCTTTTACTATTGCAGATCAATTGACTCAGACCCTCAATCACCAAAATAAAGAGGAGATGCGATAGGGGGCATCCCTGCTTCAATCCTCTAGAGATATTCAAAAATGTAGTCGAGATACCATTTATGAGTACAACAAATTTCGTTGAGGTCATGCATGCCATGATCCATATAGTAACTGCATAATTAAACCCATAATTAATGAGAAGAATGCTAAAAAGGGACCAATCCACCTTGTAATAGGCCTTTGCGAGATTAATCTTCAAAACCAGTGAATTGAAATCTCTCACCTTTGCAGTGTGTATAGTCTCCTAAGCCACGCCAGTTGCATCAAATATATGACGATGATGACGAAAACCAAACTATTGATTGGAAATACATCGTGAAAGACCAATTTTTAGTTGATTTGCAATCACTTTAGAGATAATCTTGTATACCAAGTTGCATAAGGAGTAATTGAAAATATTGGAAGGAGTTCGGTTTAGAACACTTTGGAATCAGGGCTACAAAAGTGGCATTTATAGCCCTCGACACCACCCCCTTGATTTTGTTTTACTCCACCAAAAGAACCAATTCAGACCCAAACAAATCAAAAGACTAAATAAAAAAATCTACTATCCATTCATTGGGCCCAGGACTCTTGTCCTTGGCCATATGCTTCAGAATAAGTTCAATATTAGAAATGGAAACAAGGCTGCCTATTTCAACACTATTAGAATTAGAGATGTTAGAAAATTATTATCACCTAGGACCATAGTCTCATCATGATTTTATTAATGACTATTGGTTCAAGAAAGGATAATGATGTTGCCTAAGGTTGTTAGACATATTTTGACCAAATCCACTCATATTGGAGCCCACATTCAGTTAGCCAGAGGATAAGGCGTCTCATTTATGGAAACTAACCCACTAGGGAATGGCTCATCCCAAAATTTATGGATCTAGCTTTGACTGGGGGGCGCACATGTGTTGTACTTGGTCATTTTGCCTCTTTTTGGCAATTTTATCCAATCCTAGGCCACCTCCACTCCACCACTCATGGGACACCATTATTATTGAACACTCATGCCATCCTAATTTTCATATTATCCATTCGTGACCATTTGGTCCCATTTGGGAGCCTATCGGTCAACCTAAGGGGGATTTGGGTCCAATGTAAGCCTGCCACTTGTAGCTCATTCGAATACCCCCAAAGGCTAACAATTTTCTCCAAATGTAATATAATGATGATCCCAACACTATTCTGGTTTTGGATAGTAATAGAAACATCAACTATTTGCACCATTCATTTGTGTTATTGTGCTCCTTTTACATCGTTTTCATGCATACTAGCCAAATTCTTGTCTTGTGAGGAAATTCTTAGCTAGTAGATCCTACCGTGTTTAGAATTTCACATGGTATCAAAGATCATGGAGCTTCTCTTCGAACCAAGACTTTTTCATAGGTGCATTGGAAGCAGTGGAGAAACCACATAAATCCTTGGGGCCATTGCCTAAAAGACATTGGAGAAATCCTTTGGAGTCTACCCAGGTGTGACGTGCTCCTTAATGTGCCCTCTATCAATGCACAGTTCTATTTGGATATCTATAATCTCCTTCTGAGTGATTGATGTTTACATTTGTAGGTTTTTAGTGGTTCTTTGTCACCAAGTGCGCAACAACAAAATGGAGCAATCTCATGTCATCTTGCTTACTCCATTCAACTACTTTGAGTGGAAGTTCAAGATGGTAATCCAACTGAGATATAAGGGTATCTTCATATTTAATAATGGGATAGAAAATGAGACGAACTTTGTTGTTGAGAATTCCAAGTTTTTCAATAGGATGGATGAAGTGTGTGTCATGCTTTGTCTCAGCATCTCAAGAGACCTCTTGTTTCATGTAGATAGTCTTACTACTCCAAATGAAGTTTGGCTCAAGCTCAAGTCACTGTTTAGAAAGACTGATGAATTGAGGGTCCATCATCTTGAGAACGAGTTGATCTCTCTGAGATCTAGAAGTTTCGAGATCATTCAATACTTCTTCACCAAGTTTAAATCCTTGGTTATTTAGCTCAAGCAACGTGGCATTGAAAAAAAAAGGAGTAGCTGATTTTGTCCATACTTTCAAAGTTGGGGCCTAAGTAGTTTTTGTTTGTTTCGACTTTCCATTCAACCAATCTTACAGTTTGAAACTATAGGATTCCATATTTGGAATAATTCATGGAGTCTCTTACTCAAGAGAAAGACAATTTGGTCCAGATGGGCACCATCAAGCCATCAAAATACCAACTTCTTGTTGTTGGTGATTCGAAGCAAGCAAAGGGAAATAATGAGGCCAAATATTCGAAGCACCAAGAGAAGAATAAAGACAAACAGAAGCCCAAATATTCTGAAGGGGTTTCGAATCCTAGCAAGGAGAAAGGAAAGAAGAAGGAGAAGTCGAATGCATGAAGAAAACTATTGACATGATGGCACATATCCTAGAGAAGAACAATATACCTCTTCTAGATGATGCAAAGAAGAAGGATGGCGGTTCGAATTCTGAAGACAAGGAGAAATGCCATGCATTGATGGATAGTACTTCTGAATCTCCCTCCTTCATCATTGATTTGGGTGCCTCAAGGCACATGGATTCTGCAAGAGATTCTTTCTATGCTATTGAACCATATAGTGGTCCTTCTATTTTCATGGGATATGACTCAGAGATCCCAGCAAAAGGCATTGGAAGGATCAATCTTGACAATGGGTAATTCAACAATGTGTTGTATGTGCCAGATCTTGCATCAAATATCCTCTTTGTTTACCAAATGAACCATACTAATTTTTATGAGAGTGATATTCACTCAAGAAGATGTGGAAATTTATGAAGTTTCCACTGGAAAAGTGGTTGCAGTTGGTGTTGCAGATCACGAGTCAAGAATGTACAAGTTTTCACACTTTCTTCCGTACTCTTCACCTAATGTGCTTCTATCACATGCTAATGAGGTCAGTATATTGTGGCATGAGAGGTTTGGACACCTCAAATACATATATATTCAATAATTGAGCAGAGAAAATATGGTTGAAGGACTTACAAGCATCAAAATTTCCAAAGGAACCTGCAAGGGTTGCATTGTTGGGAAGCATGCAGAGCACACCTTTGAGAAGGGGAAGGAAAGGAGAGATGCACAACCTCTTGAATTGATCCATTCCGATGTGATAATACCTCTTCCCACACCCTCCTATGTAAAATCAAAGTATGTCCTAACATTCATTGATGATTTTTCAAGGTACTGTTGGGAATTCTTTCTCAAGTTGAAATCTAAAGTTTTCCAAACTTTCAAAGTTTTCAAAACTTCTGTTGAGAACTTTAGTGGGAGGAATATCAATGTCCTAAGGACTAATAATGTAACAGAATATGTCAATAATTATTTGCAGCAGCTATGTGAAGAGGAATGCATTCACATGCAACATTATGTGTCTTACACACCTCAACATAATGGTGTGGCATAGCGCAAGAATAGATCATTGAAGGAGATGGCTACTTGCATGTTGGAGGCTAAGTCTTTGTCTCCTAATATATGGGATGAGGCCATAAATTGTGATGCATATGTTTAGAACAAATTTCCACACAAATCCTTGGAATACATGACACCATTCGATGCTTGGATGGGACATAAGCCTGATGTGTCTCATTTCATGGTGTTTGGATCAAGAGCATGGGCTAAAATACCTCTTGAGAAAAGAAAGGCCTTGCAGCCTCAAAGAAAGAAGTCCATAGTAGTTGGTTATGTTGAATATTCCAAGGGATACAATATATTTGATCCCTCATCTCAAAATACTTTCATTGAGAGGAGTGTTCAGTTTGAAGAAGAGCTCATGCAAGCATTTCACCAAGAAGAAGGGGAAATTGCTCAAACCCCCTGCTTGTAGATGATGTAAGTGATGTTTCTCATTCTTATTTTTCTGATTCTGATATTGAATATGAATATGATGACGTGCATGCATATCATGATCCTCCTACAAGACCGAAATGGGATGAGAAAACCACACAAGCTACTGGTGAACTTGTAGGATATCCACAAGACACTAGGAAGACTAGATCTCAGTTTCACAATGCATTCTCCACTTGTGATCTGAATCTTCCTGGGAGGTGTTTGTTGATGGTTCGATATGATCTAAAATGATATGAAGAAGCATCACATGACCCAATATGGCAATATTCCATGCAAGAAGATTTCAAGTATCTTCAAGACAATGAGACTTGGGAGTTGGTTTCTCTTCCTCCCAAGAGGGAGTTGGTGCAATGCAAGTGGGTGTATAGAACTAAAATGGATGATGATGGTTCTAAAGTGAATTATAAGGATATATTAGTTTCTAACGGATTCTCACAAGTCCATGAAGTGGAATACACAGAAACATTCACACCTGTGGAAAAGATGGATTAATCAGGCTCGTTTTGTCCATTGTTGCATCCAAATGATGGGAGGTGCACCACATGGTTGTGAAGAGTGTGTTTCTTCATGGTGACATTCATGAGGATACCTATATGAAATATCCTGAAGGATTCATACAAGATCCTTCGCTTGTGTGTATATTGAAGAATTCCCTCTATGGCCTCAAGCAAGCTCCTAGTGCTTGGTATGCCAAGATGGACAACTTTCTTTTGTCTCAAGGATTTGAAAGATGAAAATCAGATCCTAATGTCTATATGCAGAATTTTGGTGACTCTATTTTGATCATTGTCTTGTATGTTGATTATATTTTGATTACTGGAAGTTCTGTTGATGACATATGTTTAGTAAAATTTGCATAGTGCTTTTTCTATGTCTGATCTTGGGTTGTTGAGACAATTTCTTGGCTTGGGGATTGAGCAATATAATGCTAGTATCAAGGTATCACAAACAAAATATGCTTCGTATATGCTCCAAAATTTCATAATGGATGATTGTAAGGCTTCTAATTCTCCCTTTTGTTTAGGAGTAAAACTAGAAGATTGGGGTTCATCACCATTGGTGAACAGTTCGTTGTATAGGCAGCTAGTTGGGAGCTTGTTGTATCTCCACACTCTTGACCTGATTTGGCTTATGAAGTGGATTTTGTTGCTAGATACATGAATGAGCCTCATGAGATTCATTGGAAGGCTTCCAAAAGGATCTTGCATTATGTGCAAGGAACCAAGCAGTTTGGAATTCATCATGTGGCTAGTTCTTTAGTTGAACTTGTTGGATTTACTGACTCAGATTGGGCTGGAGATAGCACTGACAAGAAGTCCACTTATGGTTATGTTTTTATGCTTGCACATGGTCCTATATTCTGGTCTAGGAATAAGCAACACACTATTTCCTTATCTTCAACCGAGGCTGAGTACAAAGGAGTAGTGAATGTAGCTACACAATGTGTATGGCTGCAAGGTATTCTTGTGGAGTTTGGATTTTCCTTTGATTCAACCACGGTCATTTGGTGTGATAATAAAAGTGAAATAAATATATCCATAGATCTAGCACATATATAGAGTACCAAGTACATAGGGATACACATGCATTACATCAAGAACTTGGTGCACAACCAAATCATATCATTACAGTATTTCCCATCTTCTGAGCAGACAATTGACATCTTCACCAAGAGTTTTGATAAGAAGACTGTAACCTACCTTATATCACTCATTGGGGTGTGTGATACATGGTGAATACTGATATTTGTTTCAGATTTGCTTCATGTCCATTTTTGAGGGGAGGTTTTATTCCCATGTGGTTTTCCTCCTTACCTCGATTACATGAATTAATAAAATTTGTAAGAGGGGACTTTGGACTTTGTTTCCAAGGCCTCATTTTTTTTGTTTTTGGATACATAAGTTAGGATTAAGGGGTGATTTTAGAACATTATTATCACCTAGGACCATAGTCTCATCATGATTTTATTAATGACGGATGGTTCAAACAAGGTTAACGATTTTGCCTAAGGTTGTTAGACACATTTTGACAAAATCGACTTAGATTGGCACCCACATTCAGTCAACTAGAGGATAAGGCACCTCATTTATGGACACTAACCCACTAGGGTGCACCTCATCCCATAATTTATGGATCTGGATTTGAATGTGGGGTGCACATGCATTGTACTTGGTGATTTTTCCTCATTTTGGCAAGTTTATCCAATCCTAGGCCACCTCCACTCCACCACTTTCTCCACCACTCATGAGACACCATTATTATTGACCACTCATGCCATCCCAATGTTCATATTATCCATTTGTGACCATTTGGTGCCATTTAGGATCCTATTGGTCAACCTAGGGAGGATTTGGGTCCAATGTAAGCCTGCCACTTGTAGCTCATTCGAATGCCTCCAAAGGCTAATGATTTTATCCAAATGTAATATAACCAGCATAGATCCATCTTAAACCCGTATCTATCAAGCACCGAGAGGGATCCAATTTCTTGAGGTGTATTTCCTTTTTTAAATTTAAACTCAAGAAATTTGATCTCTCTTGATTGATAGATCCAGGTTTAAATTTTAAGTTTTTATTTTATAAACGAACATCTATTTTTTAATTACTTTTCATAATATTTTATTTTAAGAACCAACATTGTTAGAAAAACAGGATCACAGAGAAATAACAATAAACATAAATGAAAATATAATCACACATACACATTACAAGAGAGACACCAATATATCGTGGTTCACCCAAGATGGGCTACGTCCACACTGAAATTGCCAGTCCTTATTATTATACCATCCAACAAATGAAGGGATACAACTTGTAGCACATCTGCTGCACTTCCTCTTCATTGTCTCACAGTCTCTCTCCTTCGATCTCAGAGATCTTTGCAATGCATAATACCTAATACATCAACCTTAGACGTGTTACAATGTCTCCACAACCAACAATCTCCCACTTGGAGATTGATCACAACAACTCCACCGCTGCTGCACTTGTTGGACTTGGACTTGGAAAATTTCTCATCTTCACCTTCATGCTAGAATGCCAACTGAAACCGAGCAAGAACTCAGTTTCTCTCTGGTCACTACCTTTGTGAACATGTCTGCAGGATTATGGCTAGTATGTATCTTTTCTAGTTTCAACAGTTCATCTTCCAGAATAGATCATATGAAATGGTACTTGAGCTGTATATGTTTAGTCCTGGAATGGAATGTTGAGTTCATTGCAAGATGAATGGCACTCTGGTTGTCACTATACAACCTGCTATCCTTCTGCTTCTTACCCAATTCCTCCAGAAACCTCTACAACCAAATCATCTATTTACTAGCCTCTGTAATATAAACATACTCTGCTTCCGTTGTTGAAAGTGCAACAACCTTTTGCAGTTTAGAAATCCAACTTACTGTTGTTCCACCTACAGTAAACACATACCCTGTGGTGCTCCTCCTGCTATCCTTATCACCTGCCATATCTGCATCAACATATCCCTGTAGAACAGTGTCTGAACCTCCAAAACATAATGCCTAAGTGGTAGTACCTCTCAAATACCTGAGAATCCACTGTACTACCTTCCAATGTTCTTTACCTGGATTGTTCATATATTTGCTCACAACTCCCATTGCATGTGCAATATCTGGTCTTGTGCACACCATGGCATACATAAAACTGCCAACTGCCGATGAATAGGGAATCTTGGACATGTAATCTGTCTCTTCCTGTATCTTGGGACACATTTCCTTACTTAGATTAAAATGGATGGCCAAAGGTGTACTAACTGGTTTTGCATTCTGCATTCTGAACCTCTCCAACACCTTTTGTATGTACTCACCCTGAGACAATGTCAATTTGCGATTTTTCCCGTCTCTTGTTATTCTCATACTAAGGATTTGCTTTGTAGCACCTAAATCCTTCATCGCAAATGAATTAGCTAGCTTCCTTTTGAGTACATTTATATCCTGCAGGTTAGACCTTGCAACAAGCATGTCATCCACATACAATAACAAGATAATATATCTTTCATTGTCTAGCCTCTTGAAATAAACACAGTGGTCAGAATGGCATCTACTATAACCTTGTTTTGTCATAAACCTGTCAAATTTTAAATACCACTGCCTTGGAGCTTGCTTCAAGCCATACAAGCTCTTCATCAACCTGCATACCAAGTTCTCCTTATCTTTGAATTCATACCCTTGTGGCTGTTGCATATATATATCTTCCTCCAAATCCCCATGGAGAAAGGATGTTTTTACATCTAACTGTTCAAGATGCAAATATTCTACTGCCACTAGACTTAGGATAGTCCTAATTGAAGTCATCTTAACAATATGAGAAAATATTTCATCAAAATCTATACCTTTCTTCTGTGCAAACCCCTTTACAACAAGTCTGGCCTTGTACCGCTTCTTACCTCCTTCTTCTTCCTTGAACCTATAAATCCATTTGTTCTGCAATGCTCTTTTACCAACATGCAACTGAACCAAATCCCAAGTTTGGTTTCCTACCAATGAGTCCATCTCCTCATTCATGTCTTGCTCCCACTTCTTTCTAGTTTCCACCTGCATTGCTTCTTCACAACATTCTGGTTCACCTGAATCAGTCGTCAATAAATAATACATTGAAGGAGAGTATCGTTCAGGGAGTCTACTTAACCTGGTAGATCTTCTTACACTTGCAGGAGTTTCAGGTACTTGATGTTGTTCTTGATTTTCTAACACCTTCAGAACTTCATTTTATTTAATTTCATCAAGCACTGTGTACTCTGTGTTTTCTTTTTCCTGTTTATGTCCCTGCAACTGATATTTATACATGACCTTTTCATTGAATATTACATCTCTACTCCCGATGATTTTTTTATTTTCATAATCCCCTAAACGATAATCAAATTCATCAACCCCATATCCAATAAAGGTACATTTCTTGGATTTAGCTTCAAGCTTTGTTCTATTTTCTTTATCAATATGGACACATGCTTCACAACCAAACGTTCTCAGGAATGAGTAGTTTACCTTTTTACCTGTCCATGCCTCCTCTGGAATACCACCATCTAAAGCACTAGAAGGCCCTCTGCTTATTAAATAAACAATAGTATTTATAGCAATTGCCCAAAACTATAAGGGAAACCTTGCATGCAATCTCATACACCTTGCATGCTCCATGATGATTCTATTCATCCTTTCGGACACACCGTTTTCTTGTGGTGTTCATGGGACTGTATTTTCTCTACGAATCCCATGGTATGAACAGTAACTATCAAACTACTTGCCGCAGTACTCACCTCCATTATCAGATCTGAGACACTTCAACCTTTTTCTTGTCTCATTCTCAACCAAAGCTTTCCACTTCTTAAAAGTAGCAAACACATCAGATTTATGTCTAATGCAATAAACCAAATTTTTCCTAGTTGCATCATCAATAAATGTAACATAATAATGAGAGCCACCAAGAGATTATACTTGAGCAGGTCCCCCTACATCTGTATGCACAAGCTCTAACTTTTCATTCTTCTTATGTTTCCCAACTTTGAGAAATCTGACTCTCTTCTGTTTCCATAAAGATAGTTCTCACAGAATTCCAAACTTACCTGCTTCAAATCTGGCAGCAACTTCCTTGAGTGGAGAATATGCATCCCCTTATCACTCATGTGGCCAAGCCTATGATGCCACAATGCTGTATCTGTTCCTGTGGAATATAAAGAGATAGAATGGTCAGTATTATGAGGACATAAATACAACATACGTATCTTGTCTCCTTTTGCTATCACCATTGATACTTTAGTGATATTCCACCATGTTTCTCCAAACGTAGATAGACAACCGCCATCTCCTAACTGGCTTGTTGAGATTAGATTTCTTTTCATAGAAGGAATATGCCTTACATCTTTCGGCAGCCAATCAGTTCCATTCTTAAATTTTATCCATACCCTACCCATTCCAACAATTTTACATGGCTCATCATCACCCAATAAAACATGTCCAAAATCGACTGGAACATAATCATGAAAGTATTTCCTATGGGGTGTAGCATGACATGAAGCCCCTGAATCTACTACCCAATAATCACTAGTATTATCTAATGCAAGAACCAAAGCATCTTGTAACACATCACTTGCTATATTTGCTTCCTGGGTAGTTTCCTGCTGTCCATCTTCTTTCTTCTTTAGAGATCTGTAGTCTTTTTTTAGATGTCCTTTCTTTCCATAGTTCCAACACTCTATTTTTCCCAGTTTGGACTTGGATTTGCCCATTTTAGACTTGCTGCGATTACCTTGCCTCTTTCCTCTCTCCTTTTGTCTTCCCCTGCTCTCCATGGTCAACGCATTACCTGATGTCTCACCTGTGCTTTTTCTTCGCATTTCCTTGCTAAGAATAACACTAACAACATCATCAAATATCAAGGTGTTTGAACCAGAGATATAGTTACTTACAGCCATGACCAAGCTATTCCAGCTTTCTGGCAATGAACACAAGATTAGAAGAGCCCTAACCTCATCATCAAAGTTCACACTTACAGAACTTAGTTTATTTGTAACCGTATTAAATTCATTTAAATGATCAGCAACAGATCCACCTTCAGACATCTTCATATTAAATAAATGCTTCATTAGAAATACGTTGTTGGAGGCCGAGGGTTTTTCATACAACTTACCCAATGCGCTCATCACACCCTCCGTTGTCTTTTCTTTTGAGATAGTGAAAGCCACCGACGATGCCAGGGACAACCGTATTGTTCCCAGTTCCTTTTTGTCAAGAACCTCCCATGCCCTTCATAGTTTCCAACTACTTTGCTCTTCCTCCCAATGAAAGGAATAGATCCTTCTGGTACAGATAGTCCTCCATTTGCATCTTCCATAATTGGTAGTTTTGTTCATTAAACTTCTCGACTTTAAACTTTCCTTCTTCCGCCATTGCTCCCACTCGAACCACAAACTCTAGTTTCCTACGGGTTTATCTGCCAAATAGACCTTTGGCTTTGATACCAATTGTTAGAAAAACAGGATCGCAGAGCAATAAAAATAAACATAAATGCAAATATAATCACACATACACATTACAAGAGACATCAATATATTGTGGTTCACCCAAGATGGGTTACGTCCACACTGAAATTGCCAGTCCTTATTATTATACCATCCAACAAATGAAGGGATACAACCTGCAGCACATCCGCTACACTTCCTCTTCACTGTCTCACAGTCTCTCTCCTTCGATCTCAGAGATATTTACAATGGATAATACCTAATACATCAACCCTAGCCGTGTTACAATGTCTCCACAACCAACAAACATGGATTTTTTTAAAATACTTTCCATAATTTTTTATTTTATGAGCCGACATGAATTGTTTTAATTATTTTGTTAGTAACAAATGTTACATCACAAACGTTACAACATCTCCCCCATATTGGACTGTAGAGCACCTCGTTTCTCTCGGTGCAATGATGATCCAAACACTATTCTGGGTTGGACAGTAATATAAAAATTATCTATTTGCACCATTCATTTGTGATTGTGCTCCATTTACATTGTATTCATGCATACTCAGCCAAATTCTTGTCTTGTGAGGAAATTCTTATCTAGTAGATCCTGCTGTGTTTAGAATTTCACAAGAGAAAATACGAGGCATGAGATAAAGTAATTTGAGTTGAGATTCAAAGTTGTTTTACTCTTGTTTTTTGAAGAGTTGAGAGAAGAAACTAGTCGCCGCATGTTCAATCCCTGTTGAGTGGACTGAGTTCTACCATAAATATCCTTTATCTCCCATATGGAGTTTGTTTTCTTTTGTTGATCAACATAAGAGTGAAAAAATTAGTATTTAAATCCCCAAGAGATATCGAAAGAGTTCAACTTTTAAGCCTCCAAACAACTTCTTCTACTTTAAGTATTTCTACTTTCTTCATCTCCAACTGTTTTAAATGTTCCAATTCTAACTGAGAAACACATCTGGCCACCGCTCCAGAATAGTGATCCTTAATCTGAGCTTCGAGCAAGTTCCATCGTCGCTTATTCTTGGTCCATGTAGTAACGACACCTTTGAGGGATTGGAGAAATAAAGGAAAAATATCCATATCATATCCATAATGCATCTAATAGAAAATATCCCATTGAAACAACATTAAGGAAATGAAATCCAAGTCCTCTAACCAAACATGACAGAACTTAAATGGGTATTTAATCAAATGCAACCCCTTTTATATTTTTAGAACTATGGGAAGGTGATCCGAAATAGTTACCGTCTCAATCCATGACTTGAAGTAATCCAAAGAACCCAAAATATATTTTGCCATCATGAATTTGTCCAGCTTCACAATCCCTTGCGCGACCAAACGACCATTGCACCAAGTAGGAAATAAGGGGCTCAGTTCAATATCAACAAAGACTGTTAGAAGTAAAAAATTGTTGAAACCAAGGAATCATCGGATCAAGTCTAGAATTCGACCCCCAATATTTTTATGATGAAAGGGTTAGTTTTAAATCCCCTGCCAAAATAAGAGACGGGTAAGCAAGTAACCCACTACGATCCAATGAATCCAAAAAATCTTGTCGACCACTATATGGTCCATAACAATTGAATATATTTTAAGGTAGGTCCAGAGCCCTACTGTGACCAACCAGTAGTATGCTGCCACAAATTCGAAAGGAACTGCAATTAAAGAGAGTGGGGTACCAAGTGGAAAGCATCCCCCCTGATAGGTTCATTGCATCCACAGAAAAATAATCCCATGACGGGTAAATATTCCACAAAATATATCTAGATTTTGCACCATGAACCATCAATTCCTGAAATAATATAATGTATGGAGTAACAAGTGATAATAACCTCTTGAGGGTATACAATTTTGGGTCACCCCCAACCCCTTGGATATTAAGTGACAAGAGGATCATTAAGTGACCACTAGTTCGGTCGACTATGCTCTAAGTGGCCTGAAAAAATCCGAAACACCATCAAGAGGCATCGAGGAATCAATTCCCACAATCTTATACAAGGCTAAAACAGGTTCCCTATCAGATAGATTGGGTTGAAACTTCTTGCGTCTACCCCCATTTTTCTTTCTTATGGTGACATTCTTACTAGATATGTCAGAAGGCACTACCTCCTCTCTTCTGGAAAAAATTTGAAGGGATTCCTGTAAAAAAACCCCCACGGGGAATGTTTAGGGTACTATTTAAACCCACAGAATCCTGGGTTTCGTCAATTCCACCACCATCCAAAAGAGAAATATCTCATCCCTTAAAAACTGAGTGTCTGAAGGAAAATATAAATTCCCCATAAAAGACCCCCCACAAAGAGAACCCCCAACGAGCTTGACGGCTCCTGAGAAGACCCTAAAATTTCATTTCGCCGTATAAAATGGCCACCAGGAGAAGGGATAGGGTTTGTAAACTTCTCTACCCCATGAAACCTAACCCCATAAGGAAACCTCCTCTCAGCATAGTCCATAATAGAAATCTCATACTTAGACAATGCTTTGAAAAAATATGGAAACAGGAGCTTGAACTTACCCGTAAAAGAGTCACTCGGAGAGTCGGTTTGACCCCTAACAAGGGATAAAATTTCATTATGTGACAGACTCCCAGCTTCATTCTCAGAAGGAATGATATGTTGTACCTTTTGAACCTCCTGGTCTGTCCTACTAACATCCAAAATTGCATTGACACCCTCTTTGGAACCAGGGTGGCAGGAGATATTATGATTTTCCAATACTCCATAGCTGCTCCTCAACTTTCTAGCTTCCCCACAATTATGACAGTGGGATGGAATATCCCAGTAGTCAAGAGAATGTATGAAATACCTATCTCCCCAGGTAAAGTTAATCTCCATAGGTAACCCTATCTACGCATCCAACTCTGTGAGACCCCAAGCTGTTCTCTTGTCTTCATGAAAGAAGGACCTCTCGTCAAAACATATGAATCTTCCAACCTTGTTAGCTATGGCTTCAAAAATATATTTGGCCCATGGTTCCAATGGGAAACCCTTGAGAATCATCCAATAGTGATTCCTTTGAAACTGTTCCAAAATAGGGTTGAAATCAGTATGCCACCATTTCAGACATAGAGAACCCTTGCTAATGACCCAGAACATAGCCAAAATGTGCGAAACATGCTCAACTCAACATCAATGAAGTGGAAACAGATCCAATTATTAACTATCATATGGACACGAGGACAATACTCAATAAGAGGATTTGAGTTTAGATTGATCTAATCTGGTAGAGTGTTCTAGTTAATGTTCTCATAACAAAATTTTCTCACAATAGCTTGTTTCGACAAGCTCAAGACTCTACCCAGTTGCAAAAATTTACCAAAGGTCATGTTGATATCTTCACCCCTAGTTTTAACAACTTTATAGAAATGATGGCGTCGAGCCGCTTTACCACTACTGCGTGAAATATTGCACCCTCTATAGGGAATAAGACGACATCCAAGTTGATCCATTGAAGGATCAAGATCATTAGAAACACAGGTTTTAGACAAGAGAGTATTCTTAATGAGACTCCCCTCTTTCCCAAACCATAGATAAGAGGATCCACTTTGGACAGAGTGCCAGGGGGCCTCCCCATTACCTTGGGACAACCCACACTAGAAGTCATCAGAGTTGACCTCTGTCACTTCAAGAAAAAAATATTGACAAATGCAAAAATCCAAACTAAAACAACAAAACCAAGTGCCCAACTAGCACAATAAAATCACACCAAGGCGCCTAGACCAAAAACCAAAAGAGACCAACCTCCCTAGTTCTCGAGGACACCTACGAGCCTACCAATATGGGCCGAAAACTCTCCTCCATTTCAATCCAGGCACCAAACACTAATCTCTTCCATAATATTATAGTCCCTCTCTCGTAGCAAGCACACATCAAACTTACCAACCGTGTAAGTGCTCAACTCAAATTCTAATATTACGCGTAAACTAGTTTAACATAACATATTATAAAAGGGTTTAATATATATAAGGAGTTTGTTATAATATATTATAACAAGTTTAATGTAATATGTACCGTCTACCACATATTCATTCTAACAAGTATTACGTATGAATTCGAAACACATATTCATCATATTAAGTAGGACGTATGATTTTGAATTTTGAATTTTATTTTTGGTCATAATAATATATTTTATAGAAAAGTACTTTAAAGGACTTTATTTTATAAGTATTTAGAATTACTAAGAAAATAAATATTATATTCAAAGTTACATTGTGACTACTTTTTTCATTATGGGTATGGTTAACTATGGGTTTGCATCCACCATTTAAAATTTGATAAATAAGTATATTTAATTCAAGTAATGCTACCTCAATCATAAGGGATGATTTCATTCTCTAGAATGTGATTGGTTCTTGTAAAGTTGATTTTCATAGTACTTTTGTTTGTTTGTTTTGAGAACCATTTTAGACCTCAAAATTCCCCTAATGGTAGCTTCATTCTGCTTTGGGTCTATTGCTACCCCTTCCTCATATATGATGTTTCCAAATGATTGATTCTATTTATGGTAAAAGGATCATTTACTCAACTTAGCTTATAGTTGATTTTCTCTTAACAATTGTAGTACTCATCACAATGTTTACTCATGCTCCTCCATTGTGGTTGAATAAAAAAAATTCATCTAAGAATACAATGACAACTTATCCAAATATTGTCTAAATATGCCATTCATTAATCACATAAAAGTAGTTGGTGCATTTGTTAGCCCAAATGGCAGTACCACAATCTCATAATGACCATATCGGGTTCTGAAAGTTGTTTTGCTGATATCTTCATCCTTTATTCTCACTTGATGATATCCTAATCTCAAATATATATTGGATTATATTCTTTTTCTTTTCATCAGATCAAACAAGTAATCAATTCTGGGCAAATGATATTTGTTCTTCACAGTGACTATATTTAACTACCTAAAGTCAATGCACAATCTCAATGTTCCATCTTTCTTCTTTACAAAGCGTACTGGTGCTCCCTAAGGAGACACACTTGGACGTATGTATCCTTTCTTCAATAACTCCTCTAGTTTCATCTTTAATTCCGTAAACTTAGATGTACTCATTATGTATGGTATTTTGGAAACTATGACAACTTCAGGTGCCAAGTCAATAAAGAAATCAATGTCTCTTTTAGGTGGAAAACCCGATATGTCCTCAAACACATCTGTAAATTCCTGTAATATTATAAAATATTCCAAGTTGGGGCTTTACTCTTTTCTAGTTCCTCCACATGATATGCATACAACTAACACCCTTTCCTAAAATACTTGTTAAACTGTACAACCAAAATCTACCTTATGAAGATAGGCCTTGGAATGCCTTTCACTATCTTCTTCTCTCCTTATTCATCAAAGCAAGTGAGAGTCTTTTTGTGGAAATATAAAATGATATAGTGTGTGTCCAACCATTCCATCCTAATAAGAACATCATAGGAACCAAGAGCAATTATGTTCCGATATATGAAACAATATTAAGCCCATTCATGTCTAATGGACAATCTTTTACCAACTCATTGAATTTCCTCATTGTCTTGGTAGCCAATTGAACCATCCAAGATTTGTCATGATTGAATCTCTTTAAATGAAATATTTCAATCATATTAGGGGAAATATAACTATAACTTGATATGGAATCACTAGAATGGAAATAGGTTGACTGGGAATCATATTGGACTGGAATTCTTCTTGTCAATTGTTCAATGCTGCATAAATTCTTGGAATATTTCTTGCCACATATTCCACTGTACCAAGTTCCTATATGTTGTGCACCATCCTCATTCTATCTCTCCTTTGGGGGCACTCCTCATACAAATGATTTCCTTGACAACCCCAACATTTGATTTGTTGATTCATCCATTTTCCTTGAGATTCTCCATCCTTGGTCCATTTCGATTTGGATTGCGTCGTAGAAATGAATTTTGCTGATGCCTTATAAATGAAGGTTTGAATCCTTTATTCCTTTGTTCATGATTATCCCTATTCTTATCTCTCCAATACTTATGAATATCTTCCCTTGCTTTGCTTGCTTGGGATTTCTGATTGCCTCTTCAAGAGTCTTGGGTTCATCATACTGAATTTTGTCTTTGTAAAATGAAGGAAACCCACTCATAAAACTATGGAGTTTTACCTTCTCTTCCTTAATGAACCCAACATACCTCAGTAACTCTAGAAATTTTCTCTCATATTCCTCCATGCTCATGGATCCCAACTTGAGCTCAAAGAACTTCTCCATTTTCCTCTTATAATAATGTTCACATAGGTACTTTTGAACTGTTTCCATGAAATTCTCTTTTCACTTATATGATTCACTTAAACTAACTGATCCCACCACATGGAAGCCTTCCCCTACATGTTATAAATGGAAATTTTGGCCTCCATAATTGAGGAATAATTATGCAATCGAAGATATTTCCTCATCCCCAATAACGAGGCTTCATCATCTTCTCCCTTCCTACTCTCACCATAAAAAGTGGGTGGATTAATCTTCCTATGCCCCCCTTGCAACATTTCTTACACATGTATTCTTTTATGATGCCAAATTGGAGACATTTGTGGGATGTTACTAGAATCCTCAGTTGTATATGATCTCCTAGCTTCATGAGGTGGTGAATAGTGATGCCTCTGGCCCCTAGTAGCACTCTTAGAATGTTTATATTTTTCGTGGTATCTCTTCTTTGAAATTCCCATGTCTTCTTTATCATGGAAATAAATTGATCCAACCTGCATTTGTCTTTGTAACATTTTTAAACTTTGCATAATTTGAGTGTTCAGTTGATTTTGCTACTCTTGAGTCCTCAATAATCTTTTCATTATCAGCTCTACAACATGTACTTCCATCTTAAAGCTTCTCATAGTTTCCACCCGTTCCACTAATTTTATGTTATCTATGTTCCCATTAGATTATATATCCTCATTTCCCCACTGATATTCTTCCCTTTAACTTCTTCTCCCAGACTGTATGAAAGTTCCCTTCCTTCCATTTTTACTTCCTTAGTTCTGTTCTATGCTGGGCTAGTTGTAAACCTGTAACTTGTAGCAACCTATTGTACCAGTATCCGCAATGTGTTTAAATCATTAAATCCATTATATTAATATATATATATATATATATATATATATATATATATATATATATATATATATATATATATATATATATATATATATATATATATATATATATATATATATATATATATATATATATTTTTTTTAATTTCATAAAATATATCATGCATACAAAAAAATTATGGAAAAAACCCATTTGATAGTTTTTGTCAAATTAGGCTACAAGTCCCTTTTTCTGTTAAATTTATGGAAAAATAAGAAACACTAATTCATAATCAAGTTCATTTTGCTTAATCCCCTACTAATACTCTTTCCAATGACTATACACATGTTCATATCTGATATCATAGCTAAAAGTTACATCTCAAAAATCACGATTTTTGCTCAATTTTACACTGTTACTATAACTGCACATATTCTGAAGGACCAATTTCTGAGATCTGTAGAATAAAATATGTAAAGAGTTTTTTTTTTTTTGTTTATATTAGGAACTAATATCCCATATGATTGTAAATACCTAGGCACTTCTATCACTCAAATATAATTCTCTAATCAAATTTTTGAAAATTTTGGAATTGTCAGTTTTTTAACTTCTGCATTTCTCCCAAACTTAGAAGTTTTACTGAAAATTGCTATTTATGGAAAATCACCTCTAAGAAAATTTGTTTAGCTCAAAGAGTAGGAAAAATTTTTAAATCACAAAAAATTTCGAGTTAGATTTCTTGGGTCACTTTTGCTTCCTCCAAATTTTCAAAAATCAACCTTGTGCACGCCCAAATAATGGATTTTGGCCTTCTTTGATATCTCCACTTCAGACGCTTTGGAATTTCATCAATTTATACCTAGGTTATTTCCATGTCTAGAAAACTATTGCACCATAAGTTTTTAATCCCAATATGAGCCCCCATCCTCTGGGTGTTGGTCTTCAAAAGCCCCATATTTCCAATTTTCGGGAAAATTGGAGCAAAATAGGATAACATCCCTCTTTGTCATTTCTATGGCCTATAAATGGCATTGGAATGTCACTAGTCTCACCCAATTTTGAACAATTCTTCTCTTGTTATTCCAAATCAATTTTAGGGGTCTAGACTAATTATTATTATTCATTTTTTAAAAGTTTTCTAAGTTTTTGCTAAGATGGCATGATGTTAATGTGGCAAGGTGCTAACATGTCATGTGTGCACAGTATAGGAAAATTTTCTAGCAGTGTTTCATACCCACTTTAAACCGAAGTGGCTTCCAATGTACACCTAGTGGATGCATGCCTGGGTTCCAACTATCCCTGGGTGGGCAGTTTTCACTTTGTTGAGAAAGTGGTTTTGGAAACCCACTAGCATGAGGCGAAACCAATTAAAATCTAACACTTGTAAACCGTTGTTTGTACATTTCTCATCACTTTCCCATGATTAAAACATGTGCAACATGCATGTGTGAAATGAATCACACACCATTGATCATGGGTTCCTCCGACCGATCATGCTCATTAATGATGTTTATCCATTTTCACTCAACCTTCGGTTCCTGACCTATTATTATGTGGTCCATCAAGCTTAGCACTCAGGCACTAATTTCTTATAATCCTCAGGATCAGGTTCAAGTGCTCAGGTGCTAACACTTTTAACACTTAACTTATAAAACTACCACCTGAGCACTACTTTTATTAGTAAAAAAGTTCGACTTGTAGCTCTCAATAACATGTTCAGGCCCGTGTGATATGAAAATCATTCTTTGTACTAACATGGTGTTGATCTCTAGGGTGGCAGGTGCGGGTGGGATACTCTTTGATCCTGGAGGAAATAAAGTTGCAGCCTTCTCTTGGGGACTAGGTAGCAAAACAAACAATGAGGCAGAATGGCTAGCTCTCATTTTCTCTTTAGACATGGCCTCCAACTTCAGCATTGACAATCTCAGAATCTACGGAGACTCCAAACATGTCATTCAAATTATGCGAAGAGGGTTTGCCCCTCCAGGCTCAAAAGCCCACAGATACATGCAAAGAATTAAATCCAACGCTCTTCTCTCAAAGGCCTCTTTTTTCCACATCCGTCGAGAGAACAATGGGCTTGCGGATTTAGCGGCTAATAAAGGAATCTTGCTCGAAATTGGGCATGTCAAGGATCTCACTGGAGCTTTGGGGTATCATTACATTCCTTAAGTCTTAATGCTAAGGATCAACAAACTCATTGTAATTCTTAAGGTCGGGTCCATGGTCTCGAGGGTCCCCCTTTTCCCTTGCTCAAACTTTGGATATGTATCTTCCCCCCCCTCCATAGCTTTAGCCACACGCCTCCCCGGTCACCCTACCAATTGTCACCTCGCTCCCAGCTGCGCTGTCAGCTCCCACGAGCCAATATTTACTCCCCCACCCATCCCTTCTTTCTCTTCCTCCGCGATGGCTCGTCCTCCCCACTTATCCGATGCTCTGAGTCGCCTCTCCCTCTGCGAACTTGACTCTCCTTCCCCCCATCGTCTGCTGTTGCCGGCGTGTAACATTGAAATAATGCAGAGTGTTTTGGCGGCCATAGCCGCCCTGAGTAGAACTATGGTGGACATTAAACTTGCTGTTCGAAACACCTACGATGCCGTTTGCTCCAGCGTCAAAAAAAATGCAGAGATGGCCTCGGATATTACTCACGCGGTCTCCCAACTCTCTTGTCAGGATTCCAGGATAGACGACCTGGAGAGGAACTTGTTTGAGTTAATGGGGAAAGTGGACATGCTGCAGGAAGACATGGCCGTTCTTATAGGGAAAACTCAGGGAAGTTGGGTGCACGAAACCCCCACGGTCAACCAGGAAATCAACCAGGAAATGGTGGACACAACCTCTGCCCAGTTAAAGAATTATGGCTAGTTTATAGCATAGCTCAGGTTCCAAAATTTTGTATCTATTTTGTAAATGCATTTCTGCATAATCCTCAACAGACAATTTATCAAGGTTTACTCCAGCTCCATTTTGGATAGTTATAGAAAGACAAAACTCAGAGCTTGCAATGTAATGTTGTTAGAAATCATAGTTATAGTCTTTCCAGACATTTCCTGCTCTATTAGAAATCTTTTGAAAGCATGTAATGAATAGCTGTGCACAACTTTTATAAATACAATCTATTTCTCTGTTACCGTTAAAAAAAAAAAACATGGTGTTGATCTCAACATCCATCCATCGACTGAATCTCCTTCCCCCTTTGCATTTGTCACATGTGGTCATCATTGCAATTTTATTGATGTGGTTGGTCCATGTCACATCCCTCATCCAGGTCGAAGCTCCACATCATATTGGATCCACATGGAACCTCCATGCCACACTATCCACATGGCACTTGTAAGTCCACATAATTTTTTTCAAAAAATTCTAAAAATTGGAATTTTTGAAGTGGCTCTATGAAATACTAAAAATTTGAAAATGTGGCTTTATTTATTACAAGATTGATCATTCAAACACTCATTCAGTAATTTAGTTATCACTTTTGAATTAAGCAATGGGGAATTAGACATGGTTTTCCCAAAATTCTTTCGTTGATGCATTTCATCAAACACTTCATGTACAACCTATAATTCTTATTATAGAATTCAATTTCTCCCTTGTAGTCCTAGTGCTGCAACCTGTGGCTTTGATACCCATATGTCACATACCCGGTGAACACACCATGCCTTTGGGGACATGGGATATCAAACCACTTACCAAAATCACCTCTGATACTCAAATTCATTTTTCATAGATTATTGATCAAATTTACAACAAAATTCTCTCTCTCTCTCTCTCTCTCTCTCTCTCTCTCTCTCTCTCTCTCTCTCTCTCTCTCTCTCATATATATATATATATATGGTCTCCCAAATTAAACATATGCATATGCAAAAATTATTACATGAATGCATTTATACATTGCCAAAAAATCCATGCAATAAGATAATCACATAACAATAATTAAGAAAAATACATAACATTTTATATGCTCCTCCCAGCCTCAGGCATTTTGTTATACTATTTCTCTCTATAATATAGGACACCCTTGAGTTGGGGATATTAATCCACAACAAGGTGACGAAACTCCTCTACAATAGTCCCTCGGGCTATTTCCTTAATACCGTTCTAGGGCTCTAGCACTGGTCGACCATGGACTCTGCATGCTAGGACTCTAGGGAGCTCAACTATAGGACATGTTCTCTCACAAGGAAACTCAATTTCCCAACATTAGGATTTTCAGGTAACATCCACTTACAACTCCATAAGTTTCCCAATGTTCTCAGATATGACCGCCGACTATGGTATGAAATGATGCTTGCATAATGATGATAGAATGATTTTGGATGAATTATAGGATACTAATGAATGAACTAGTTCACAATAATTTGTATGCATGTTGAGAACTATCCAAGTGGCATGCAAGGGTGATGAGAACTAGATAAGTGGCACACATGGGAAGTTCACCTTTTTCCCAACTAATCCCAAGTTTATGATAATTAACTCAAATTAATGCTAATGCACTATAATTAAAGAGGATTTATAAAACTTAATATAAAAAATAATAATAAGGGTATAATGACTTAAATTATAAGTCACTAGGGTCATCTTCCCCTTGAACCCCCTTCTTAGTTTCCATCTTGTGGAATCATAACATCACATCTTATTTGTCATTATTTGTATGCAATAGTCACGGTTTTTATATTAAACAAAAAATGTACATAATTACATCATCTTAGTCACACTAGACCATTCATGTCCGACTTCTAACCATTTTGTCAACATTTACATAATTACATTATTACATCATTACATACTAGGGTAAAAAATACGGTGTTACAATAAGAATGCTTCTTTATCACAAACCCTATATTCTTTGCTCCTTAGGGTGAAACCCTAACCCTAGGATATCCCGTGAACTTGTCCCATATCCCTAGTCCTTGAAGACAAATAGTGATAATACAAAGAGAGGGAGACTAGTGCACTCCATTCCTTCATTTATATGAGAGGCAAGGGAAGCCAAATATATAAAGTGGGACTAAACCTATACAAGAACCCTGTCTCTACATAAGTAAGCTTACAAGTGGATCACTTCCTCTACAAGAGACACATGTTAATATCCAAGGTGAAGATGTCCAACAAGAAAGGATCCAAGGAATGATCACTCCACAATATGTGTTCAATGCTCCTCCTCCACAAGCCTCCGAGGCTCCAATGTTGCTTGAAATGCATGTGCTTCTTTGGGCCTACCACACTTACATGAGCACTCCCTCAACCCAAGTTTCCAATTCAAGTACAAGCCTCCATGTAAGAAACCAAGTATCCAATGTCATTTAGGGATCAATGACTTCCTCCAGGATGCCCAACACTCATCCAAACCAAGATGTTCTCCAAGAAAGCAACCAATCCTCCACGTGACTCCAATTCTTTAGGGAGGAATGGCATATAAACATATATACAAGGTCTATAAACAAAATAACAATTCAAATCGACTATGTTTGTCTATCACAAAACAATCAGGATTATGTATACCAATTGTTACAAACCAAATATGAAATTTAGATCATACACATAATAAATCAAGAGATACTAGAAATATTTCACACTTTTATTAAGATAGAATGATTCTTTTGATGAGATGAATCAACCCTATTCACTTGCCTCTTCGAGGGGGCTACCTCCTATTGAGTTAATATCAACATACAATATTCTTCTCCACCCACCTCATAAGGTTGACTCCATCCTTATTTATAGATCATAAGATAACACTAACTTATTAAATCCCTAGTGGACCTTCATTAATGAGGTCCCATTACATTTATTTATTAACATAGCAGCCTTTATTTAATACTAAGAATATAGTGGACCTAGTCCACTTTACATTGAATTGCCTCCACTATTACTCTAGTGGACCCTCTGTACCTCACATTACAACCCTAGGTCACCCCTAGGTAGGGTCATAATAGATCCATCCATACACCATGCATCCCACATCACATGACACACCTGAAAGCATGGTGTAAACAGTTTTGTTGTAACCTAAAAAGCTAATGATTAGGATTGAAACCAACTACAACATCTACATCATTTTCCTCGTCAAAATCGGTAGAATTTGTGATTAAAGGTTTTGCTATTTTTTATTTGTTAGTTGGGAATTTAGGGTAGCAAGGGATTTATTTAGATTTACTCATTCTTCTGAGCATAAAACACACATTATGTTTACATTTTGTTTGGTTGCGACTGCATTTTCTTTAATGGATAAACACAATAATTTAATCGTTGGGAAGTAAGTTGGATTTGTTGATTGGGGCAAGAGAGGAATTTTTGACAGATTTATTATTGAATTCCAACCTACTAAAATCAATTCATTTAGATCTATTGTTTGAGGCTAAATTATAATTAAACCTTTTTTTTGTAAATGTTGTTTCTTAGTAAGGGTAGCAAATACATCGTCAATTTTGTTATAGTCATGTTGTTGTTGTGGTACACATGTTTGATTTTCACTTAACTCATTCTTTGGCAATAAAAAATGCATCACACATGTTCGATTTGATTCGTCACAAAAATCACACCAGGATATACAAAGAAGCCTTTGGTTGAATATTATTGTTTTTCATTATCATATGGAGATGCATAGGGTTTGGATGTATATGATATGTAGTTAATATACTTTTAATAAACATATCCATGTTGTTCATTTTAGCAAGCATGTTGTAAAATTGAACATCTCACACACCTCCATCCAATTTTTCTAGACTAGCTAGAATACAATCACTGATAGTGCAACATTATCCTTCAAATATAATGCTACAATGATGATATTCCATATAATAATAATAAAAAAAAATCTTCAAACCAGGAAAGCAAACATTGTTCAACTCAATAAAATCATGTGAATAGTATCTAGTATGAAATGGAGCCCAATCCTCGCACAACATAAGTAGTATCAACAACCAACTCCATATTCATACCTCTCTCTTTCTCATGACACATGCCAAGGATTTTACTATCATAATCCATGTCTTGATGCCCCACTGTACACATACCATTTAGCAGTTGACACAAATGTTATACTTTCAAAAGGGGATCATGGAGAAGGTGGTGTCAATATGGGATCTAGTCCTGCTGTAGTACCTACTACAACATATTTTTACTTGGCCTTCGCATTCTTCTCTAGACATTGGAAAGCATAATGTCCCAACCAGTGAAACATAAAACATTTCACCTTACTTAAATACTTCTTGTACCCTTCTTGTACTCTTTCTTTCTTTCCTTATTGATACTCTCATCGAGGGCTAGGACATCTACTTCCTTTTTCTATGCCAAAAAGAATTCAACCTAATATCTTACTACACAAGGTTATCCAAAAGTTTCTCATATTTAGGTATCTTCTTATTAGCACAAATTCCTAAGACAAAATGTTTTCAAGATGGATAAAATGATTTAAAATCAATGGATTCCAATTCCTTACTATATAGCTCACCACTGTTGTCCCTATGGCGACCGACTGGTCTCTCAACTCTATCATTGTTATTGGATGACCCACCATTGTATGTGTTACTTAGACATACAATTGAAACCTTGCTTCTCACGAGCATCTTCCTAGAGACCCTATAATTGTATGTAAGTTTTAAACCTTAACAAGTGAAACAATATGTATATATATTGTTAAGAAAAATTGTAAAGAACAGCAATGGAACACACACAATACACATAGATTTACCTTGGAAATCCGTAATAAGGAAAACTAGCTTAACTTAGAGCCACACTTCTCTATTTTTCATTGTATAAATTTCACCATTCACAATCCAATATTTGGCATTTCACAACATACAAAACCCTAATATATTAACCCATATTAGATTACAACCCTATTATGTTAACCGTGTGTTAACCCATATTAGATTACAACCCTATTATGTTAACCCATATTAGATTACAACTCTAATCCATTAATGAGTATTAGATTACAATGGGCTAAAAAAATGTTGATTGAAAAAAAATGGACCCAAAATTTTATTTATGGTGCTCTGCTCCCAAATACCCAATGGTGGGTTCATTTCCCCCTATCTCAGAGACCCCCTTTGAACTAGGCTAATATTAATTCTATCGATAAATAATAAAAACACATGTCGAACACTCTGGTATAAGCCAACTAAAACATCATGCTTCTCCTTACTGGTTGTCTTCTCTATAATGTGATTGAACACATGCTGCTTCACCAAATCAATAATGATTCTCTTTTCCTTGGCCTTATTAACATGAGAAACCATGTTAGATTGGTAGGCACAACAATCTCTTTCTCAACATGATATCAAATCTCAGCATCCAAATGCATTAGAAGCACCATCCAATATGTCACACTATCTAAGTCCGAGAGTAATCATCCCCACAAATATGAATCATGCCTAAAATAAAAATTGATGACAAATAAAGTTGAACAATCCTTCTAGGGTTCAAATGCTCCTCTTAAGTACACAAGGGTTTCACATCCAACTAACTTGTATTAGGTTAGGGACCTCTCCTAGGTACATAAAAAATAAAGCTTTCAACTCCTTGTTCACTTAGAAAATAGTGCCAGTCAAGTCAACTTTGATACCAGGCATAAATTTTAAGAATTCCTTGTTCAAGTCAAGTTCCAAAATTTCACCTCAACCTTGGGGAGTCCCAAATCTATTTCATGTGAACTTTCAACCTTAGGGATAAATTTGAAATATTAATTTACAACAAAAAATAATTCACTTTATTCAACCCAATTCACAAGGGATCCCAATAAAATAAATGCCAATCAATTGTACTTCAATGCCACAAAACTTCATCCCTTAGGAAACAATTTCAAAACATATAATAGATCTAAAAATACTTATTATAGTAGTAAATTTATCCCTTTATATTGTATATAGGTGTTAGATCACATATCCTATTCAAGTTAGAGTTATGTGAAATCAATGTGCATAACTAACAATAAAATCAACTAAAACCAACTGAATCATACGTTGAAATTCAAATATGAAAGTACATAAAATTTGGATAAATTGAACACTTTATATAAATATTAAATATAAAGTACATATATATATAACAACAACAAAATATAATCTGGTACAAGTCAATCTCACCAAACCATATATAGGGAAACCATAAGAAAACCTACCCACCAACTCCTCCTAGATAGGAACCATTCCCAACAAAAAATGAGAACTCCACCAAATATCCTCAACAATTTAGCATACACATCAAGTCCTCTATAGTGGACATTTCCTATTCACTTAATAATTGTGAGAAGATTTCTGTAATCTATTTAATATTGTATTGAGTAATAAATAATTGATAAAATATGATGATGTTTACAATGTTCCTCATGAGGGTATACCTATATGCATTGGCTGGTCATGAGGCGAAGGGGTATGTGCACTTTGAATTTTCATAAAATGTACATTTATTATTATTATTGGAATTATATTTATTTTTATGTTTGTTGCATTTCCGCCCTCTCAAATAATTATTTTTCCTCAACATAATAAGTAGTATTATCCCTAGCTAAGCATGATATCTTAGTGGCATCATCTTTGTGTTTGATTGGTTGTAGGTGCTCGACTTGGTTCTTGCATTGAATTATCGCAAGGTTCCTTCGCAGGATATGCATCATATCTTGAAGTCTTTGGACTTGTTTATTGAAGGTCGACCATTGATGTTGCTTGAGTGCATACTTTACTTGATTCCATTGATGTATGTTTGAATGTGCTTCATGTTCTTTTTTTCCTGGTGGTAATTCACCTTTTTTGAGAGTGGACCCTTCTGCATCATCTAATTTGTAATATTGACCTTTTCATTTAAACATCATGAACTATTCTTCAAGGTTTATGGTATTAGATCCAACCAAGCTAAATATCAAGGGTTAAATTCCATACCCAACTACTTATAAATTCTATATAGCCTACAATTATAGTCACTATTCTCTACATCACAATTGCATGCAATATTGATTCGTACATTTGTATGATTCTTAATTAATTTTAACCACTGTAACTTCTATACAAGCCACAGTAAAATACATGTATATTATTCATGTTGTTATGTACAACACAATAATAGATAGCCCTTTTGTACAGATCGATTATGGTATAATTTTGTACAATTAATTAGCTTTGATATCAATGTAGTGGAAAAATCATGTTCACTCAATAATTGATAGAAAATGTCTGCTAGGTATTTAAGAATGTATTGAATAATAAATTATTAATAACATATGAAGATGATTACTGATGATGTAATGATATGCACTCACTGGTCACGAGGCGAAGGGGTAACTGCCAATTTGAATTTTCATTAATGAACACTTATTATTATTGTTGTTGTTGTTAATACTATTATTAGCATTATATTTATTTTATGTTTGTTACACCCTCCTTGGAACCTACACTTACATAAGTGTACAAAATAATCTCCCACTATTTTCTCCACACCAAGCACAACAAGTAGTATCTTCGTTTCCAAATGATACAAAATCCTAGTCTTTTTCTCTCACAAGATCTACAAGATCAAATGTTTCTTTTTCTTTTCTAAAATTTATCTCAAAACCTAGTCATATTTATCTCCTTACACAATTCTAACGCCAGTCTTCTCTTTACGAACCCTATCACTCAAAAAAAGGAGAGAAAACACAAATGAAGAAGAAAGCAATCACGCTAGTTCATTTGGATTCGACATCTCTAACATGAGAATGTGATTACACGAGGGTGAAAACATGAAGTTGGGAAACAATTTTGGCTTGTTTTTGACAAACAAAACTGCTAAATTTTATTTTTTTCAACTTCGACCTCTTCAAACCCATATCTCCCTTAGGAATTTTAACTTGAATTAAACACAAAGGTTTTAGAGAATTGAATTAGCTTTCTACTTGTATTTTTAAAATTTTTTTTTATGGACATATCGTGGGACAAATTTGTTGGCAGCCAACGGCATATACTTGAAAAGTTTAGGTACAGATAATGAGTGACATGTGTTGACGTCGGTTTTTTGATAGATGGTTATTCATTTTAGGGAAAATAATTGTAGGTTCATAATCTACACACACTACACTTGTGCATGGAATATATTTTGAGCTTTTTAAGACTTGGGAACTATTTTTTATTATTTATCGAAACATCAAATGTTCAAAAAATGGTACATTATCGACACATGTTTTTGTCTTCGCATTTCTTTCAAATGTGACTCTTATCAAACAAGCTAAAACCAACCCATTGAAGAGGACACTGCAAGGAACATCCTTGTGATTTTTAAATTTTTTTTGGCTTCGTCATTGTGATGATATTGAATTTTCATTGTGATTGATTTTTAAGTCACTAAATTTTTTAATGATAAAGTTTAGTAAAAAAATAGTAATCCTAAATGAAATTCCAATTTTTTTATATTATGAGAAAGTAGATTGAATGATGAATCTACTGGTATAAACTCTGACATGTAATTCTCATGTTTTGCAGTGGTTCCACCTTGTTAAAGTGACACATTTCTGAATACTGCAGAAATGGTGTTGGAATTGTTGACCAAAAACTCTCGGCCCAGAAAATATCTCGGGCGAGAAGTATTCCTGCTCTAAAATTAACCCAGAGTAAATGAAAACACTCGGCTGAAAGTCAGTTTAAACTCTCATCCTAGAGTTTAAAACATGTCTCGATCGATATTTTTGTCACATAATGCCTAGAGAATATTTTAGGGGATGGCACATTAAATGCCTGTGATATTCGGACGGGATTCCACAATTGCTCGACTGAGAGTTGTATGTATAATCTCTCGATCGAGATAGTTTTCCAAAATATTTCAGCTGAGAGTTCGCAGTATCTGTATTGTTTTCAGCCGAGAGTTCGCATTATCTGTACTGTTTTCAGCCGAGAGTTCGCATTATCTGTACTGTTTTCAGCCAAGAGTTTGCATTATCTGTACTGTTTTCAGCTGAGAGTTCGCATTATCTATGCTATTTTCAGCCAAGATTTCGCATTATCTGTATTGTTTTCAGTCGAGAGTTCGCATTATCTATACTTTTTTCAGCCGAGAGTTCGCATTATCCAAGTTCACACATTTGAAGGGCATAAAAACACAAGGAAATTTCATAAGGCCACAAAGACATTTTTCTTAACAAGGTATTTACTTTATAAGGTATAAGAAAATTTTTCTTTATAAAGTATTTTCTTTATAAGAGCATAAGGACATTTTTTCTTATAAGGTAGAGCATGGTAGTTTCAGATGATTTTTATCATTCACCCATTAGGTACAGCAAGCATTTTCCCAAGGCCACCTGAGCCAGTTTTCCTTTGTTATTCCTTTTTCATTACTGAACTCCTTTGACGTCAATGACAACCACATTCAACAATTTGGTAAATTTTTCGTACAAGAGTGCTTAGCATATTACTCTTGTTGGGTCAATACTGTTCTTTTTTTTTAGCATATAACTCTCAATTCTCATATCTTTTCATGCATTGGATTTTAGGTTTTTAATTATTTCAACATGGGAAACTGAAGGAAATGTGAAAGAAAATATGATCACATCAGAACTGATGAAGAGGCAAGGAAAGAGAGAACCCGTGTTTCTATGAGAAATTTAAGAGAAAAAAGAGCAATGGAAAGAAACGTGGAGGCACATGGTGGTGACGAAGAAATGAAAAATGTGAATGAACATGGTGGTGATGAAGGAATGCAAATTGTCAAGGAACACATTGACGAAAGAAATGAAGAACATGGAGGTGACGAGGAAATGTAAAATGTGGAGCAAACTATGGGTAGCGTCGATATTGAGAACATGATTGGTGAGTAAATAATTTTTATATGTTTATAATTTACTTTATAATACTTGAGTATATATATATATATATATATATATATTTGATTTGAAATTTCACAATCTTATAAATTTATATTTATTTTTATGCAGGGTCGACATCCAACATACAACATCCTACCACACTTACCAATTTATAGAGATTAACTAGAAGCTGCAACAATATCGTCATTGACGATAAGTTTTTGGAGAATTTGGATTCAAGTAAAATTGAAGAAATGGGACCTCCGATGCCTGATCATATAGCTCATTATAGAGCAAATAAGATAGTCAAAGAATATTTTGAAGGTATTTCTGTCATAGAACAAGCTCAATTGTTACATAGATTGTTAAAGCGAAAATGTCTAAGAGATGCAATTACATTATTGGGCATTCAAAGTGCCAAAGAGGCTAAATCAAATCATATTGTATCATAAAATCTAACCTCGGTCCTTGCATCACTTGAAAGAAAACGATCTCATAATTTCATGGTTGCTTGTAAAGCAATTCTAACAGGGGTTGTGGCAAAAAACACTACAACCAGTACTTTGTTGTCTACGACTGCAAGAACGTTAAAAACATCAAGAAAAAGTTTATGGAAGCATAAAAACCTTAGGGTTCAATTAGATGATGATGATGAAGTTGCATGTTGGGGTGTTATCTGTAAGCAACCTTATCAAGATAGAATTCCAGATAATGTGAGGGATAGGGTGAAAGAGTTTTCGCATTTAAACTCACGTGTCTTACCAAATTAAAAGGATGTTGTGTGACATTGTATATCAAAAGGAAACTATGAAACTCATTCCAAACACATAACAGAGATCACTCAAGTGGAAATGTTCAAAACTTTTATGGAGAGTAATGTTGATGTGAATATTTCCCTTAGTACATTTGTGAAGCTTAAACCATGGTGTGTCAGGCCCATTGTTGTTCGCGACACATGTTGTTGTCGATACCATGTAGAATTCGAATTATATTATGAGACATTTCTAACTTTTGGCATGCAGTGTTGGCCAAATAACCCCCCTCCTTCGAGTGTTTGTGAATTTGTATCTAAAATATTATGTGCGCGAGAGAATGTTCAAGTATTCTATAAGAAACAATGCGTCGGAGGTAAAAAATGTGAGGAATGTTCTGATTTGGCCCTTTTTAATGCTAACTACCCCATTGATGCAAACAATCCTCAATTGTCAAATTGCATTGTGAAATGGAAGAGATATGTTTATGTTGATTATACTACAGTTACAGATTCAACGACAACATCAAGAAAGCTTAATATCAAGCACTCTCACTCGGCACGATGGCAAGACTTATAGTTCAAGCAATCAGGAGATGTATTTCCAAAAGGAACAATATTATCCATTGTCGATTTTGCTGAAAATTACACTTTCACTCCGCGAAAGGAGATACAAAGTGAGCATTATCATTCAGATCAGGTATCTATACTTGTGCATATTACGTATAGACATGCAGAGCTTGATGTCGATGGTTTTGATAGCAATGAAAATAATCGTGAAGTGATTAAGGAGTATCATTTCTACATCAGTGATGATCGTACACATGATACATGTTTTGTTTAGCATTGTTTTGGTATGCTTTTTAAATAATTATCAAGAAGAAGGGTCACTTTTAAAGAACATTGGGTGTGGTCAGATGGTTGTGCTGGTCAGTTTAAATCGACACGATCATTCTTATGGTTGTCTCGCCTTCATAGAAACACGGTTGTTCGCCACACATGGATATTTTTTGAAACGGGACATGGAAAAGGAGAACATGATGGTGCTGGGGCATGCGCGAAACGTGCACTTAGGAGATATAAAATGAATCACTCTGCTTCTCGCCTTGCAAATTCAAACGATGTTGTTAGCTGGTGCAAACAAAATTTGAGCCATGAATTCAATGAAAGGATGGGTAATGTGAGAAGGTTATTCTGGAATATTGCAACGGGTGATGTTGATAGATCAATGCCACATAATTGTACTGCAATCCCGAAAACAAGGGGCTTACACTCCATTAGCAGTAAGAAAATGGCAAATATATATGCAATCGAGAAACGAAAGTACTATTTCTTCTGTCTTGCATGTATTGATGATGTAGAGTCTTTGGATGAGTGTCAAAACCAAACTAACAAATTTGTGAAACCATGGAGACACCAAGAATTGACACCATTGCCCCCATTTGGAAATATCAGCGATGTAGAGCACAACAATGAAGCGGTTGTGACTGACAAATATTATGATCGTGTTTCTGATTTGGTTAGAGAAGGTGATGTATTTGTTGTCATTGCATCGACAGATAATCTAGAAAATGTGCATTATTATTTATTGAGATGCACTCTAGGTCGAAAAGCACGTTGATGCAAGAATTTAAAGACCCGTCAAATTATACATATGCAGTGGGTTCAATGGTTTTAATGGGACATTTCTTTGCAGAAGTAAGGAAATGTAAAGACCATATTCTTTTTCAAGACTACAAGTCATATGTTATATGTTCTCAATACAGTCATTTGGTCATAGCAGCTTGATTGCAGTTGAAGGCAGTGAAGAGTAGGAAAAATTCCAAGCATTGACAATGAAAATTGTCGATAGAAGATCATAATGCCATTCTTGAAAATATGTCACTGGCACATTTCATATGATTCAAGAACACATCAAGGTTGATGAATTTTTTCTTTGATTCTAGGGTGGGTGGGTGGGTGGGGGGGGGGGGGCAAATGAGCTTCCACCTTCACGTGGTTGGCCTAGTTAGTAGAGAATATATATAATTCTTAAAACTAAGAGAAGCTCTTTTTAACAACATATCCAATGATAACTCAAGTCTCATATTGAACTTGTAACTTCACCATTATATGAAAATGATCACATTAATGACTCCTTCTAAATAGGAGTCATTCATGCTAGGCTCCAATTTTCCACCCATAAAGTACCAAAATAAATGAGAACTTATATAATGATCCAACTTGGATCAGTAGATCCTTATTGACCATTTTTATATGCCTTCACTAGTAATTCCTTGATTTGCACATTAGAGACGCATTCACTCTCAAGCAAACTTTACATATGAGCCCTTTTGTGATAGCTACATAGATTACCTCCTTTCATAAGGTTGGATGTATTAGTGGGATAAAGTGCTTGCAAATAACATTAAGATAGACAACACTAGACTCCTTCAACATTTTTCCTTAAACTACACCATTTGGGCACTATATTGTGCCATGTTGAGGATTCATAGGAGGATCAAATCCACATTGAAAGCATCATCATTGTAGGATATCAACCTGAATAAGTTTATTCCCTGCTACTAGAGGTTCATCAACCTTGGATGTTAGGAGTGTTCTCACTTCTTTTTTAGTTTCTACCTCAGTCACCAACTTATAAGCAATTTGATGTTGTTAATGGTTAATCCTAATGGCATGCTCTTGCCATCATCATTGTCAATTTTTGAAGATCATTCTTTAACAACATTGTGGTATTGTGCTCCCAATATTTGATTACTTGTGCAAGAGTTTATTTGTTGAAACCTTCGTTTGCTTTGAAATTTTGTAGAGGTTTATGTGAATATTTTTGGGTTTTTGTAGTCTTTATTCTAAAAAGTAGTCTTAGATGAGAGCTTGTTTGTACTTTGTTATGATTGGGTACCCTTAAACTTTCTTACCATCAAGTATCATTCATATGAAATATTGTCACACTAAGTATATGACTACAAAGATCTTTTCCAAATCCTTGACAAAAGCTAAATTTGTTAAATTTCACACTTTGCTTGGGAGGGATAAAGTTATTATTGAGGAGGGATAATAGTAATATCCCTTCCTTGTTCCCAAGTCAATATTAAGGGGGGGTTGTTAGTGTTAAATAAATATAAATTCGACTTAGTGGCCAATATGTTAATGTTATTAATAAATTAATAGATATTTGTTTGTGTAGCAAAAGGTTATTCCTTTTACTCTATTACAATCGAACATAAACATTGGATATTATTGAAATATGATTTGATATATTCATGTTATGTAGATTCAAATTTTGATTGTAATGTTTAACACATACTTATACACAAATCTCTCAAGCCTCAACTCCATGCATATTCTACCTCCCAGACATGGTTTCCTACGTTATGAGAAGTTGTTCCTCTCTTGATTCAACTTTCCTACAAGGCCTCTAAAATCATTGTTGTTGAATTATCCTACCCTCCTCGATTTAGACTACAAGGATCTTAGTCCATGTAATGAGTAACATCTAAAATAGGGACCATAAGTGTCACCAAGTACAATATGTTACTATGTTAACTTATAGACTTGTCCTTAGTGTTCTTGGACTCCTTTCACTTAGTACATTCAAAGCTCACATATATGGATTCTAAGGCTTATTCCACCTTAAACATATTCGCCAATAAAATAAAGTAGTTAGCATGCTTAGTTTAAAATAAAGTAGTTGTCATGTTTAGTTTTTCTAGACTTGAGGAATCCCTTCATGGCATAAGCCTTGTAGATAGATAAAGAGAAATCCACCCATTCCTTTCCAAACCAATTAACAACCTTAAAAATAAGGAAATTACTAAATATGTATTAATAATGTTGATGGTAGTATCAATCCACCCACCCTAAAATATGTGAAACCTTACCCTCACCTTTGTTAATGTCATCTCCTCCATATGTAGTCTAAGCTTATTTTCCTAGTAATGCTATCCTAAGATTATTTTCAAGTGAAGAAGCATATAAAATCTCTACATCCAAAGTTTTGATTAATATTTTCTTCTAAAAAGAACTAGAATATAAAGAAAAATGGAAAAAATGCCACTAATGTTACCCATAGAAAACAACTACATCATCTAGAGGCATCTTATACATTTCATAAATGTGCTTGGTGTTGAGTTACCTTAAACTTTATAGAAGAAGACTCTACTTATACCGAAATGTTACATCTAATTTGGTGGTACATTGAGTTTGTATTCACATTGTGAAGAGAAGTGGTAATTACAAAGGTTCCTTTTGATGATTTATGTATCATTTGTAATCTATATACTTTCTAGTTTTAATTCAGGCTTGGTGTAGTGGAAATAACAACTCTCCTTTTAGGAGTGCATAAAGGTTTTGCTAGACTCTTTGATGTGTCTCCAATCCATTGAAAATTAGTTTTAATTATGTTGCATAATCATGGCATGCCCACATTTTGAGGTCAATTTTACTTTACTTTTATCACATTATAAGAGATATTTTGTGTCATATTGTAAGAGGGTCATATGGGATATTTGCAAATTCAACAAATTTTCAAGGAAGGATGTTGGAATAGGTGTGGACCTTATTTTTTCCACTCTACCCATGTTGGTTTGTACTTGAGTTTAGTCATTTTAGATGATTGAGTTTGCGAGATTGTAAGTTTATTTTAATTTTGATGGGAAGGGAATTTCCAAGTTTCTAGTGGTTGAAGTTTGAAATTAGAAATTTGAAACCAAAATGTTTGAAACAAATAGAGAATCCTACAGAAGCTTAAACTTATTAGATTTAAAGTACACAATCTAGAACCACAAATTTATTCACATAACTTATTTATTTTTGGAATACATTTGCTGGAAAAATAGAACGTTCTACATTAACAAAGATAAGCTACAAACTAAAACCAGTCAAGGTTCCCTGTTCACAATGGGAAACCTGGTGTCAGAATATTTTTTTGCAAGATTCAAAATTCAAAATAGTTGCATCACATATAGTTTTAATTTCCAAGTTCATTTTCCATGTCAATCATAATGGAGAGACAACACTGGAAACAAAAAAAGAATTAGAAGTACCTTGCAATTTAATGCATTTGGAAGACACTCATTAAATAAATCACAATGGATTTAATGCATTTGGAAAACTATTACACAAGGTTACTTGTAATTAGAAGTACCTTGTAATTTAATGCATTTTGAAAACTGTTACACAAGGTTACAAGTATGATTCATTTGCATATCCAGAAGGTTACACAACTATCCACATATCAGTGGAGTAACTAACATCTACAAAATGTAAAACTGTATCCAAAGACAAAATTTAAAAATGCAGCAACCAGAAGTTGCACAGATTTTCCTTCAAAAACTGTTATCTCTACCTCTGGATCCCAGCACAGATTTGATCCTGTGAAAAGGGGTGACATCCTTCCACACCTGTTTGGTATATGTGTAGCCCGGTAATAGGTGTTCCACAGTTTCTCCCTCCAAATGACATAAAGGCCAAATCCATCATATGCAGAAATTGCTTGAAACATATATGGCCTTTCATTCAACTCTTTTAAGTCCAAATTTCTTGCCAAATCTTCAGCAGACACAACTCCTGGAAGATCATGTGATGATGTTAGAACACCAATGAAATTTCAAGATTTTAGCATTAAATACCACATATTAAATCTTGAAATTTCGATATTTTAACAATGCAGGGGAATCCAAACATTCGAAACCTTTGCAAACAATGATTCCATATTTCAACTCTGAGTTCTCAACCATCAAATTCAAGTTGAAATTCACTTAAAAAAAACAAAACCTTTGCTCAAGCATTTATTTGTTAAGGAAAGGAGAAGGACATATTACAATAAGATTCCTTTCAAATAGAGACATGAATAAACTATTAAGAAGATAAAATATTTGATATAAAAATTCCTCAAAATTTCCTTTTGAATGTGTAGTGAAACAGTTGTTAGACCTCCGAATGCAAGCAAGCAAGTGGGTTGGTGACAGCAAAACTCAAATGAAGTTGCAAAGAACCTAAGAACATCGATGAAATTTTGATATTTTAGCATTAAATATCACTTACTCAAATATTGAATTCAATGACTTGAGGCCTATCAATTCAAATGACAAGTGTTGTAACCAATGAGAATATTACAAACAAGGTGAATTTGCATGCCAGGTTAACCACATACCAATTACAAAAACTACCTTTTTTGTTCGAGACTCTCAGATCATTTAATAGAAAAATCACTTCATTTGAGTTCCAAATCATTGCACTCCACAATGTTCTATGAATATCAATGTGCAAGACTTTATACCATATATAATGTATGCACTATACCTCATGAACTTGGAAAAATTTGCAGGCTAATAATTAGTGGCTAATTTTATTTGTTAACATTGGTGACTCCATAGGGTAGTTAATTTTTCATTGGATAGAACTCATAATTCTTGGTTAAGCTGCGATAAGTACTTGTTGATTTCTTAATTTTCTATGATAAGCTTTTGCAAATCTCTATGGATGGTATAAAGGGATATAAAGAAGGGGAAATGAGCCAAGATCACCAATTATGAGTGAGGAGGCTAAAGGTGTTGTGGCAATCGCAACAGTAATTATGTAGTCGAAGAAATGCAGTTGTCTTTGTTGTTCTTAATTTTTTATACAAACAAAAAATGTTTTTGCAAAAAATTTGACTAATTAACAACTTGACTGATCAAGCTTGACTCAGACTGATCAACCTTGACTCATACTTAGAAAATGAAAGAAAGATGTTGAAATTCCCTGTTTCTGTCAACCAAGGTAAGAAATTCCTCCTTGTAACTGTGCAATTGGATGCTAATCATAATCAGTCTATTTATGGTTGATGACTCAACTTACATGTGCCACTGGAACAACTTTTCAGAGGAGCAAATTTTATAGTATTCCATTTAGCTAAGGCTCTGGCTTTTGGAAAAACTTGTGCAACCCCCAAACCATAGGCTTCTTCTTATAGTTATTGTGCTTTAATGAAAAGACTCAAGAGTTACGGTTTAAAATTAAGTCCCCTGAGTTCCCTCGTAGATACATTGGACAAGCATGAATTTTCAGTTACATTATAAATGCATGAAAAAAACAAAAGTGGTATTCCAATACCTGCCATAACCAAATAATTTGATCGCCAGCTTCAGTGTACTCATGATACTCCATATGGTATTTCCAATCATGTACACATAAACCAACGTACCCTCTCCATACAACATTAGATACAGATCTCCAGGTTCTAAATCTCAAAGAAACTGTTGAGGTGTTGAATTCCCAAGCAAATAAGAAATTCCCCGAGCAAAGCATTTAATTTGATCTGCAACTAGTGTCACAAAATGACATTGAATTAGCAGCTTGACATACTGATGTCAATTCTTGTTGATGTATTTGTAACTTTGGAATATATTCACTTGTATATTGTATGTATTACATTTGTACTTTATTGTATCACCAATGGAGATGTATTATTCCTCCGATTGGAAGTGTCGTCATTTGTATTTGCAAGTGTCGCAAGTTATATTGTAAGTGTCGTAACTTATATTTGATGGGTTATTAGACCACCGGTGTGGGGTTGGCCTTGTATGAGTCATGTGGGTTAAAGGGTTATTAGACCACCTTAGTGGGGTCGGCCCAATGACAAGTGGTAATGGGTTATTAGACTCTCCTAAGGGAGGTCGGCCCAGTTAGGGTAAAAGATAGGTCAAGGTAAAGTATAAATAGAGAGTGTGACTCTCTCATTCTATTCATTCACTCACTCATTCAACTAGCATAGTTGAGAGAGAGGAGTGCACACAATTGGAGGAGGAGTAGCTTCTGCAGACATCTATCTTTTTGGGATTCATCTTTGTGATCTTTGTATTGGTGCTCATTCTATCTCTGAGGAAGTTGTGGGGTTTTTCACCTTCTTGGTTTTCCCCGGTGAAATGTTTTGTGTCTATTATCTCTTGTGTTTGATATGTTGTACACGTTGTTCTCTCAGTTAAGATCCTAGATCATATTGAATTAAATGATGAAAAAATAACATGGTATCAGAGTTAGCCTGAAGGAAGGCATTGTATGGCATTTACGACACTTGTTGCACTTACGACAAATTGGAAGCTACGGCTTGATATAGTAAAAACTAGTCATCGTGGCACTCTCACTATAAATACGTTTTGGCGAAGGTTTAGGATCTGAAACTTTTACAGGACGAATATTAAATTTTCATGTACCTTGTGTCCAAAGATCAGCCCCAGATTCGTTGTACTTTGTGAGATATGATTCGTACAAGTTAGGGTGTCTGCCTCTTCCAGAATGTATCCCTAAATAGGCGACCTAGGAACAGAGCTCATATATCGTTCTAGGAAGCTCCAAATGGAATTCCATAGAAAGTTTCAGTTTTGGGACGGACTTTAGTTTCATAGGTCTGAGTTTCAGAGGTCGAAGTTGAAACAGTGACACGTGGCACTTTGTACAAGTTCACTATGTTGTTTCATCCCATAAACAGGTCATGTTGCGACACTTGGCATATCTCTCTCATAGAGAATCCATTTGAGGTCAGATCTGTGGGGTTGGAAAGATGACAGGTCATTATACCATGGGCCTAATTTTCAGAACCCGAGGATCCGAAATTTCAGAGATACATCAGAAAAAATATGGCATATATTTCTGTCAAAACAGAATTGGATTCTGAGCACTTTCATTTTTGGATTGTCATTGCTGTGGGAAATTAGGGTTTTTGAAAAAGTTGGAATTTTTGGAATCTGAGACCACGGTTGGATACTCCTCAGAAAATCAAAATTTAGAGCCCAAAATTGAATTTTTTGGTTGGGCAGAACCCTAGGCTCTATCAAACCCTAGTTCGGGATTTTGACCAGAAAACCAGAATTTGACAGAAGCTGCAGATCCGGAACTCACAGGTCATTTTTGGAGGGTCAATTTTTGGAGTTTTCAAAATCGGAGCACACTCCAGTATTTCTTGCAAGGAAGAAAATATCAAGAGGGAGCAAACTCCAATATTTCCTGCAAGGAAGCAAAGATCAAGAGGGAGCACACTCCAATAACTCCTGTAAGGAAGAAAAGATTGAGAGGGAGTCCACCCAACAAGCAAACAAAGATAAGTATTTGAATTGTCATTTCTTATTACATAAATTATGTTGCTCAATCATGTACATACTTATGTTCCTAGATTTAGGATGTATATTATGCATATTAGAAAAGTTGCATTAATGAACAAGATACTACTAATATACAAATAATGGGTAAGTGGCCTATGGTACTGTACAACATTCCATTGCTACTTATCTAGAATGAAACCTCTTTGCTGACATTTGGGGAGTTGTGCACACTCTTAAAACTGTTCTAGTAGAGATGGAAGGCATCTAGAAAGTTATGGGATATGGATAAATGTTGTATTGAAGCATTGGCTAAGATAATTGCATGACTGTATGACATATGTCTTTATGTGTAAGAATTTGTTCTGAAATCTATGAGATGTTTCTAATCATGCAATTGAACTTTCTTGTAGGAAAAACCGTGTACCATCACCTACAAGAGAGACTTGTTTCGAAGAACAAGCGACGAAGACTCAACAAATCCAGAAAACTACCTGTTGAAGATATTGAAGAATATGAAGTTCCCAGGATCCGGGATGCAGTAATGCAAGGATGCCATGATCGAGGAGTATCAGTCAATCATGAAGAATGATGTCTGGGATGTGGTCCCGATACCAAGTGGGAAGTCTGTAATGACTTCCAAATGGATCTACAAGATCAAGCATGCTGCAGATGGCAGCATAGAGAAATACAAGGCAAGGTTTGTGGCTCGTGGCTTCTCCCAGAAAGAAGGGATAGATTATGAAGAGTCGTTTGCACCTATACACAGATACACTTCCATTGGAACAGTACTTGCTCTGGCTGCAGTAATGAAGTGGAAGATACACCAGATGGATGTCAAGACAGCTTTCTTGAATGGTGTAGTCGAAAAGGAAGTGTATGTGGAGGAGCCACTCGGTTTTGAGACACATGATAGGGAGTCAAATGTGTGCAGATTGAAGAAAGACTTCTATGGCTTAAAGCAAGCACCTAGGAAATGGTACGATAGGATAGACAGCTTCCTGTCCAGTTTAGGTTTTACCAAGAGTAAAGTGGATTCCAACCTTTACTACAAGGTTAAGGAGGGAAATCTAGTGATACTCCTATTGTATGTGGATGACCTATTTGTGTTAGGTGAGGATAGGTTGATTGTCTACATGAAGAGGAAGCTTGCTGCCGAGTTCGAGATGAAGGACTTGGGTATGATGCATTACTTTCTAGGTATGGAGGTGTGGAAGAGTGTAGATGGAATCTTCCTTGGATAAGGGAAGTATGTAGTAGATATTTTGAAGCGGTTTGGGATGATGGACTGCAAGGCCATGGCCACACCTATGGAATCAAACTTGAAGCTATTGAGTGATGCTTCATCAGAGTCGGTTGATGCCACGATGTATTGTCATATGATTGGGTCCTTGATGTACTTGACGAACATGAGACCAGATATTTGCTTTGCGGTGAACAGCTTTAGCCAGTTCCTGACAGATCCTAGACATAGAGGACATTTTCACTAGGCCAGCATAGAACAGGGCCAAACAGGTGACCTATCATGAAAATTTAGGGCAAAGGGGGGTTTTCAGGGAGATTTTGAGGTTTGATCGGGCTAGAAAGTTTCACAACTTGATATAAATATTAGTGGAGGACTTGCAAGAGAATAACAAAGAGAATATATGTATAAATGAGCATAATAAAAGAACTAATGAAACCAAGAAGATGATGATGGATCAATCTCCCTAGAGGAGTCACCAATCTGTTGATGGATTTTTGCACCAAGAGTTAGAAAAATTATAATATTAGGTTGCACACTTAGAAAATAGGAAAACTCTGTGTAATGAAAGCAAACAAATAATCAAGTAAATATGAAGAGATAATACATGTGAATATACTCATGAACCGTGCATAAACAAGAGATTTCACACAATAAAGAATGGTTCCACCTTTTCTATTTACTAATTAATGTAGTAATTACAATGTATACATCTTAGGAATAGTTTGAGGATGAAAATATGGTCTCCAAGTTACTTCTTTGGGAGGGTCCTTTGCTCCTTTGAATGCTCTTGTCTCCTTGCCTTGGTACCAGTAGGAAACATGAGAGAGGTAGGAAGGAATAGACTTCTTAATCTTTCATGGAAAGGGTAGCATAAATTTTCTTAGTGGAGGATGGAACAGACGGGGGGAATTATGAAGAAATTAATGAATATGGATTAGAAGAATATAATAGAAGCATTCAGGAGTGAATCATGTGACATCTCATGGTTACTTCTGCAATTTTCAAGTTGAAACTCAGTAAATTCCTCTCCTTTTTTAGTTCAATTAGGGAGAAAATATTATTTTTGTGGATTTTTATTTATCTTTGGATTTTCATCTCAAGACTAATGTCTTTGTGCTTTCTAGTGCTTTCTGCTAATTTGGAAAAGCCATGATTTTTGGGGTAAAACTTTGATTTTTCCAAATATATTCTAGAAAGAGGTAGCACACTTTTTGGGCCTTTATATGCATTGGGAGTTCACTTAATGCACTGAACATCTACACTAGGCCAGTGTAGGAAACTAGCATATTATATGTATTACCCATTTTTAGGTAATCTGTGAATATTTTGGGGCTTATCTTTTGCAGAGAGGGGTCACATGATAGGATGAAGATACTAATGGTGTAATTTATGCATTTGGTATGGTGTATTATCATGTTGAATAACCATGATTTCACAGGGTATCAAAATTAGACTGATAACAATTATTAATTAAGCAATTATCCACATGTCTTACATCCTTAGATTTAAAATAAAGAACCCCTTGAAACAAAAATTATATGTATGATAATTTTTGTTTCATTTATTCATCAACCCGGAGTTACCTTGTACTTGTGAAGAGATATGAAAAATACATTCAAGAATAGTTTTTCTATAGTGTTTAATATGCCTATTTTAAATTATTACCTTAACGTTCTAAAAAATGAAAATGCAATTAACTTTTCAAGAAAAATATGAAGATTAAAGCTATTGCAACAACATTATCTAAATCATATCCTATTTTACCCATGGATGATAAAACCCAAGTTGCATTAATTAAAATGTTTCAAGAATAGAACCTTCCAAATTTGCTACTACAAAAATAAATGATAATACCCAACCCAAAAAGCTGGAAAATAAGTAAAGGGAGCGAGACATACTCGATGTCCCCTTTAACATTGAACATGAGCTGGGGAATATTAAGATAGCTATACCTTTTATTTAATTAGCCAAAAATAATGTCTGCCACAAATATAATTTGAAGCCACAAACAATGTAGTAGAGCATGAGGCATTAATCCTTGGGCTTGAGGCTGCTAGGAAAATGGGAATTACCAATAACACATAATACCCATAAAACATAGAATACCACTATTGTCATATAACACAGAATACCCATAAAACTAGGAGCTAAACCTTTTAAGCAAAAGCTAAGACCCATGATTAGAAGACATGATACAGGAATATCCATACCTACGTCCCCTGTGGAAATTGTGAAACTAGAATTAATCCTTGGGCTTGAGGCTGCTAGGAAAATGGGAATTACCAATAACACATAATACCCATAAAACACAGAATACCACTATTGTCATATAACACAGAATACCCATAAAACCAGGAGCTAAACCTTTTAAGCAAAAGGTAAGACCCATGATTAGAAGACATGATACAGGAATATCCATACCTGCGTCCCCTGTGGAAATTGTGAAACTAGAATTAATCCTTGGGCTTGAGGCTGCTAGGAAAATGGGAATTACCAATAACACATAATACCCATAAAACACAGAATACCACTATTGTCATATAACAAAGAATACCCATAAAACCAGGAGCTAAACCTTTTAAGCAAAAGGTAAGACCCATGATTAGAAGACATGATACAGGAATATCCATACCTGCGTCCCCTGTGGAAATTGTGAAACTAGAATTTTCTCAACATCTATATTTGTGCCACTAGCCTCTATTTCTTCCCGATCAAGAAAATCCATATAATCAAAGTTGTCATCATTCATGAATTTGGTATACTGCATAAATTTCATATAATTTATAGACATTAGATTTGGAGAATAAAAACGTTAGATTTCATTAAATTTATAGACATTAGATTTGGAGAATAAAAACATTAGATTTCATATAATAAATTTCATATATTATAGCATACTTACGTACCATGCCTTTGTTTTGATTTTGTCCAATGATGAATCGCTTATAATTGTCTCTACAGTACGTTGCATACTGCTCAAGATCTAATCGACTCATACTTTTCAAGCGATCATCAGAATAATCATCAAATGGGCCTTCATCCATACTGGTTGAAGATGACATAGTATTTAGGTCGATTTCCACCCCTTCCAATGCAGCCCCAACATGCTCTTTTATCTCTTCCCTCACCCCTCTTGCTATTTGGGATGTCATTTCCAACTCTTCTGGAAAAGAAACGACTCTAGGATGTGGTTGTACTAACCAAGGCATCAAACACCTATACTGAACATCTAGTCATGCATCAGGATGTTCATATGTACGACCTTTGCCAGCACCATAGAAACTGGATCATGTATTTGTATAGTCGAGGTCCATGTGAAATCGAAACTCTGCAATCAACATCTTAACAAAATACTGAGGAACCTCGTCATTATTTGGGAACTTCCAATATGCACACAGGAAACTCAAATAAATATGTGGTGCAATCAGTGGATCATTGAATCTTGCGATCTTTAGACGTTTTTTGTCTTTAGGCCGCAAGTCAAAACATGAAAAGACCATTTCTTTGGTGACAACTTTTTTACTTCTTCAAACTTATGGTGACCCATCACTGACAATCGCCTCCTACGCATCATGTCATGAAAAATATGGGTTGATGGTCCAACCCCAAGATATGTCTTGATCAAACTATTCAGTTTGTGCAAAACAATCTGGAGACATTGTTGAGTACCAAAAGAGAGATTTGAACTCTCAAGTTCTGCCTGCAATCTCGAGGAATGCTCCTTCATCTCTTCCACAGTCAGCATAGCGATGTTGTCTTCCCAAGGAATCTCCTCAGGAACATCTCTAGGATGACTGTAAAGAGGATCATATCTTTCATTGCGAGCATACTGATGCACCTGACGACCTCTCTTTTTCTGGGGAGGTGGATTAGGATCGGGAGCATCAAACCCTGTAAGAAGTAAAATGCATGTGCAAGTATTAAAATCTATATATATAATTTGTCAAACAAATTATACACATTTAAACAAAATGTGTTCATTATAAATACCCGATGGAACCTCTACATTAACATGAACATTGTGCAAAATAGAAATAAAGTCTTTTGGCTCATCATTATTGTTATAATGTCCAGAAGCCCCTATAGAAAACCAAAAATTGGCAATCACATGTAAGTTTACACGAAAAATCATGTAAATTTTCACAAATAAAATAGTCATGTCAAACAAAAATTCTAGTCAGAATGTATGTAAACAATCTCTACCTGGTGATGGCATATTTGAAGAATAAGACACTAAGGGTGTCATCTTTGTTTGTCCACCGACCCCTGTAGACCCCCCCCTCAGACAGACGTCTGTCATTGTGAGAGCCACCACCTGTGCACAACAAGATCTTAGAAAGATGTGTAAAAGACGATTTATGTTTATATAGACTTGAGCATGAATTGAATAACAATTGAATTTACTTGATGATGACCTCAGGGAGTGTTGTTGTATAGTATCCAAGTTTGCTTCACCCTGAAGCTGTGAAGCTGTGCATGATAAGAATTTTCCACATATTAAAAAACATGTCAAACAAGAATTCTAGTCAGAATGTATGTAAACAATATCTACTTGGCGATGGCATCCTCTGTGTTTGTTCACCGACCCTTGTAGATCCCTCAGAAAGACGTCTGACAAGGTGAGAGCCACCACCTGTGCACAACAAGATCTTCAAAATATGTATAAAAGAAGATTTATGTTTATATAGACTTGAGTGTGAATTGAATAACAATTGAATTTACTTGACGATGACCTCAGGGAGTGTCGCTGCATAGTAACCAAGTTTGCTTCACCCTGAAGTTGTGCATGATAAGAATTTTTCACATATTAAAAAACATGTCAAACAAGAATTCTAGTCAGAATGTATGTAAACAATCTCTACCTGGCAATGGCATATCTAAAGAATAAGACACTAAGTGTGTCCTTTGTGTTTGTCCAACGACACCTGTAGACCCCTCAGATAGACGTCTGTCATGTTGAGAGCCACCACCTGTGCACAACAAGATATTATAAAGATGTGTAAAAGAAGATTTATATTTATATGGACTTGAGCATGAATTGAATAACAATTGAATTTACCTGACGATGACCTCAGGGAGTGTCGCTGCATAGTATCCAAGTTTGCTTCACCGTGAAGCTATGATCACCCTGAAGCTATGAAGATGTGCATGATAAGAAATTTCCACATATTAATAAACATGTCAAATTCAAATTTACCAAATTTAACATTGTATACTTGTGCATGATGAGAAATTCTCACATTAAAAGCATGTCAAAACGTGTCAAACAAGATAAATATATTTCAGATTAACAATCGAATATACCTGATTGCATCACATGTCTTCGTCTAGCACTGATGGTAGATGTCTCTGGATGATCCATGTGTCCTTGTTAAGACAAATGAGAAATCAAACATTTTATAAATATCTCCAGGAATTAGAAAATGCAGCAAAATAAACTACAATGTAGTAATAACATATTGATTTGGTTACACTATGTTGTGTCTATGGCTCCTGGAATCTCTTGGTTAATAGTTGTTCAATGTTTAGTACTATTAAAATGATTTGGTTTTCTTTAGTGCACTTACTTTGATTTCTTATTCAATTAAGGCACTCATTTACTTCACATTCATTTTATTCAATGTTGTAATTCTTAAATTTAATTAATAATATATCTTTGTTGTTGACCTCTTATGGGCATCTTAAGGCTAAGTTTTTTGTTTGATGATCAACTGGATTTTTACACAGATTTACATAGAGACACTGCCAATACTGGAAAAGCATGAGTCCAAACAGAGAGGCATTCTAGTGGTCACAAAACCAGATTGCCTATAATGGGCTAGTTGGTGCAGATTCCCATCAGTCTGTTATTACTTGAAATACTTAGTTTACTTTGCCCATTTGTGTCTTTTGTAAGATCTACTCACTTACAAATTAGCATAACACATGCAAATTTTCAATCTTAAAAATGAACGATCCCATGTTGGTCTAATCACATATGTCTTCAAATGAAGTTGCCAATTTTACAGAGCTAAAATTAGATCTAGTTGAAGCAACTTTTGTCAACAAGTCTCACATATCTAGTAATTTTGGTATATTCTTGAATTAAGACCTGGAACCAAATCATATTTTTTTATCACTTAATAAGTTTCTGGCAATGGATAAGTTGTTTGCAGTGGTTGAGTATTGTGCCTTGATGTACTTTTGAGTCCCAATTGAACTAATGTGGGAATTAGTAAGAACTTCAACAATAAAATTTAATGTGGCCATTAGTAACTTGAGTAGACACATTAGTAACAAGGTCCCTAAACTGAGAGAAAAAATTAATGTTGTCACCAATGGAAAGCACTTTATCAAAGGTTAGATTACCGTGTGTGTTGAAGAACTAAGAGATGACTAGAAACTCCCTAGTGATAGATATAAAATTTGCAGCTTGTGAAACCATACTGTAGCTAGAGATATTTTTCAAGTTTTCTAGAGAAGAATCACACACTTCTGCAATTCGAGCTAAGCAAAAAAATGCATTATCCACCACATAAAACATCATCAAAATTTTATCCATGGAGAATCCATAAGTAAGAACAACAAGGAGTCGCAACTTTATATATTAGTGTAAATAAACAACCAAAGATAATATCAAAATGTATTGCAAATAGAAAATAACTTGGTATCATAAAGAAGAGCAATCAAGGTTGGAATTGTTTCCATTGCAGAAGCAGTAGTATCAAGGTTGGAATTTGTAGTTGTTGATAAAGATACTTTGTAGAATTTAAAAATTATACTAACCATATATTTGTCCTACATATAACACTAGTATGATCAATATTAGCTAATAGAAGTATTCAACATATTGTTGTTCTCAACTATCTCAGACTGCATACTCTTCTTTTACAATCGTCTTCCTGATTCACGATAATTTATATTAGAGACGATATAACAAACAAATCGTAACCAACATAAACTAAGAATGTTTGCTTTCACTTCAAAATTTACCAAGTTTACATTGCTGGTGCAATGATTTAACTGTACTAATTTCACCAAATAATATCAACAAATGCAATCTTCATTATTTCAACTATCTCAAGCATTCATGCTAAAGGCATTTTTTTAGCATTCCAAGCCAGACACCAATCTAAAAAAAAGTCCACCATATTAAACATATTAAACACCGAGCTGAAAGTACAGAGCTTCTCTTCCCACAATACTTATCTGTACAATAATTTAACAAACTGTAATTCTTATTAGCACCTTTGTTCACGATGTAGTATACTTCCTACAGGTTTGTTCTCCTCACATCTAAAGGAATATTGAAAGTTCTTGAAAATTAAACGTACTAGAGTGAAGCAAAGTCCGAAGGATTGTTAGAAGCTATAATGAATTAAACCAATTTGAAATGAACCCCTCAAATAGAAGGCAATCCAATGTCTATACAACTACCTCTAAAGCCAAGGACACTCATTCATTTACACTTTATAGTAGTTTTAATGAAAGTAAGATAGAAATGCACTAGGCAACACTAGATAACATGACAACCTTGAAACAAAATTGACACATCAATCATAATAGAAGAACATAGATATAGAAAGGCCAATTGTTTTTTGATGCACATCAACAGATTATTAAAAGATGGTTTGAAAAACCTTCTTCTAGTAACACAATTTTTGAAGTTGGAGACTTAGTGTTAAAATAAGATAAAAATAATGAACCTAAAAGGAGACCTACTAAGTTCCAAAACCTATCGCTTTGTCCATTCCAAATTGTAGAGAAGACAGGGTCTGGTACTTATAGACTACAGAGTTTAGAACGTGACTTGGATTTTTTTCTTGTCAATGGACAAATCTTGAAAAGGCATTTCACTTGATTTCTTAAACGAGTAATTAAGTTTGATTGTTTTATGGGTTGAAAATTTTAATTCAGAATTTTATTTTATTTCAATCTTCATAGTATAATTTTTTTTTTCATTTTTAACCTTGGTTGTAGACTATTTTGATCTCTCATCATGTTTTGTTTCACTTGAACTTACTCTTCTTACCTAATATTCCATTGATACTCAAAATTAGAATAACATTGAGGACCAATTAAAGCTTCTAGATAAAAAGTGTGTTGTACTTCTCATCATTAAATCTCAGGCAACTTGAAAGTTTAATTGTGAGTTGTTCTAGTGAAAGAATTGGAGAGTTTTCTTTGTTATTATTCCTTTTCTTATCCTAACAATGAAGCATAGTCATGGACACTTCTATTTTAAGGTTACAAAATAAAATAAATATAATTGAAACCCCCTCATATTAGTTAATAGGTTCCATCCTCATAGTTACGTAAAGCTATTTCCTATTCTCATATATATATGGAAACGCGATCATCCATCATTCTCCTATCAAACCTTCCACCACTCCACACAGGTGCTCTTGGTATGCTCCATGATTCCTTCTTTGGGTTATGATGAAGCACCTTAGGTCAATCCACCAATTCCCATTGACTTGAATGATGTCCTATTGGAAGCTTCGTTGGCCCTTTCACCTAGTTCCCTACATTTCCATCCTCCCAATCATGAGTTATTGGATCCCTGTAAACTACCTCCCCTCATGGATTTTCTTGTATCTTCCCACTTTATCCCTCAATCTATATATCCTAAAAACACCATCACTGGTATGGTTTCCCCACAAGGTGGACCCAAATCAATAGCACAAGACCGACAATGCTACAAGAAACAAAAGTGCACTAATAAGCATATGATGGAGATGAAGGCGATAGTGGACCTAGTTCTCCTCGAGGATAAGGTAATTTTTTATACATAAAATGCTCAATGGAAGATTCCATGAGAGGAGGTTTTTTGAGAATGATTTAAAGAGTTGGTTAAAGAGAACTTGGGAACAGGTTTTGAGTTACCTAGCACTGACCCATGCTATTGCCCGAGGTTATATCAACTTTGTATTCATTTCAATAGATGATATATTGGAGATAGCTATACAAAAATAGACCTAACTTCCTAAATGTTCTTCATGGACCTAACTTCCTAAATATCATGAAACCATATGAACATTCTCCTCATTCTCAAATGCTTAAGACTTTAGGGAACCCATTCTCCTTTCTTGACTTTAGGGAACCCATTTGAACAAGGGTATCTTGCTCAAGGGTGAGATTGGAATCAAATTTATCTAATGAAGGATTCTTCTATGTACTTATGTGTGTAGATTTTGTTGCATGGAAGGTAGGAAAAAAAAAAGCTGAGTAATCAAGACCTAGTTTGGATAAATTTGAGAGAATAGATTTTTCTTCCTTCTTCTCTACAACACAAAATTGTAGTTGTAGAATAAGTGATTTGAATTTGGTGAAGAAATCATGGATTGTGTCAAAGTTTCTCTAGCTCAAACTGATGATATTGTTCTCTAGACAATGTCCCCAGATCACATCTTTCTATTGGAGAGTCATTTTATCTTGGTCTATATTATTTTGGGAATTGTTGTAGATTCTATTTGGATTAAGGGTAGGGAGAAATAGAGAGAGAGCCTTTCTTATAATTCATCCATTTGATTAAACCAATTTTATTTTTCAATAGTAGATTTTGGTTTGGTATTAGTCCCCATAATGATTATGTACAAGCCTTTGATCCACAAGAGAATCACCACATGTGACTTCCATCCATAATAGTTGAATGGAGTGATGATTATCTATTGAGACTAGTCCCTCTTGTCTGGTGTGCTCCAATATGTGTCCTCCTATAATTTTGTATACTAATCACTTAGATTAACCTAGGATTTGATACCAAGTGAGATGTGGATGATCAACATGCAAGAATATTTACAATCTAATAGATAAGAAATACAATTAACAATTGAAGAAAAGGTCCAAATAATGTAATCTTTACTAATCAATTGAATGCTTAATAGAATACTTCAGTGTATGCTTCGTCAATGAGATGAAAGCATTTATATATAGGTAACCAAGTTAGACTTAATTACATGCATTTAAGCATGAAATATATTGGATAGTAGATGCATCCATGTGAGGAAGTCAACTAGGCCATGCATGAACAATGTAGATTAAATAGCTCAAAATAGTTAAGTGAGGCCTTATTAGGTAGTTAAATAGTAGATGCATGAGAAACTAAAGTTAATTGGTTGCAAAACCACCAAATTAGGTGCAACTAAAGTTAATTGGTCACAAAACTACCAAATTAGGTGCACCCATCCCAATAGTAGGGAGCAACTCAAGTAAGTGTTCCCTTGTCCATGAAAAAGGAGAGCAACTAAAGTAAGAGTGCTCTTATCCTTAGAAAAGGGGGAGAACTTCACTTAAGAGCCCCTTATGCCTAAAAAGGGAAAGAACCACAATAACAACACATTTGACCCTAAAAACACTCTATGAGTGCTCTTGTTCCTAGAAATAAAAAAGAACAATGCATGTACACCAATAGAAATAGGCAATTTTATGAAAATGAATAAAGTAGAGGATAATAACTACATTCTTTTACATTGTGAGACGCATAAACATAAAGCATGATTTCTTAAAATTTTTGATAATAATTAAAATTTTTGATAATAATATTCTCCATAAAAGTAAAGAAAATTAGGAAATATCAAATTTTAAGTTATTTATTTATAAAAAATATATTATAAATTAAATTAAATAATTTTATTTTACAATTTAAATAAACCAAAATTAATCTCAATTAATTATAATTTCTCCATGTTTATTAATTATATTAATATTTATATTACCTATATAAATTATAAGAATTTTCAGAAATCCCCACGAGATACAAATAAAAATACTTATTGTATGGGTATAAACATATATAAACTATTCTACATCTATGACACTATACCTATAAATTACCCCTATAATATATTAATATGAAACAACTAATTAATATATAGTTTGAAGGTACACTAAACTATGGTGCCAAGTTAGTAATGAGAGATTCTTGTATAGGTTATAGAGATGGGAAATTACTTTAAGGCATAGGTGTACACTAGGTTATATATTGGAGGGTTCAAGTCTTAAAGAACAATTGTATTGTGCTTGTTGACTCAATGTCATGGGTTTCGTAAGACTCTGCCTTGAGTTATAGGGTCATTTTATAAACCTAATTTATTTGGTGCCAAAAAAAGTGTTTCTCAAACTTTCTTAAGATATTGTTTTTCAAATTTTTTGAAGATATGCGCTTTATTAGATATTTTAGAAGCACATCAACACTGATGGAGTCATACACTTGTTAGGCCTTGAAAAAGACATTTTTTTGCTACAAAACACCTCAAAACTACAGTCCCCTTTAGAGTGCTTTATTTCTGTATCCCAATCATTGCCAACAAAAGATGAAAGCACTTTTATCAGCAGCTGATTTTAGGCTTGGTAACAAGTATTAAGCCTTCTCTAATAAGTCGCTAGGGTCTAGACTCTAGAGTGATTAATCATGTGCTAGATCCATGAAAAGTTCCTCCAAACTTGGGTGAACAACCCACAAAAGAGCTTCCACATGTGTTAAAGTTGAAACCATCAAAGAAGAGATGAGAATCATGTGCTTCTTGTCTTTGTTTCCTTTACATCACGGGGAGTCAAGGTTGTGCTTAGAAAAGAAAACATTTTTGCTGGTATCTCTATCTCTAACTCAAAAACTTAAGAACAGAGTAGCAAAAACTGCATGAAATTCAAACCTTGATTTTGATACAAAATATTTATGTAGGTTCTTCTCTTACGCTTTCTCAGCTCTTTTCCTTGTTTCCATTTTCTCAATAATTATGCAATTGTCCGTTAATAAATGGGATAGTTCAAAACAAAATTTTGGAACAAATTCTATTTGCAAATTGATATTTAATTTAAAGAAACATTCAAAATAAACTGAAATAAATAAGAAGGTATCCACCTTAATCTATCAATTTTCCCAGCCAGGTTATGACTTGCAAAGCCAAGAAGGGGTTTGAATTGGTTACACACCTGTGCAAAGAAGGGGTTTGAATTGGAGTTCCTCTTTGCGTGTCCATTCCCTTCGTCTTCCCTTCCTTGTCGTGGCCATTCACTTTGTCTTCCCTTCGTTGTCGTGGCCGTTTCCTTCCCTTCATTGTTTCAGTGTCCTCTAGGTTTGAACAACAAACAGCAACTGGCGTTGAACAATGAGACAATGAATGGAGGGGAAGGGTTTTCGTTTATATAGTTAAACATTTCTCGGTCGAGAGTTTAAAATGAATCTAAACTCTCTGTCGAGAAACTTGTCCGAGAGTTTAATATCAAAATATGGTTATACTCTCGGACGAGAAAGTTAAATATTCTCGGGCGAACAATTATCTAACTATGGAAGAACTCTCAGATGAGAGAAGTTTAACCGTGGTTAATGTCTCGACCGAGAAATATTACAACTCTCACCCAAGAACATATGTTGACTTTTTTCTCGGTCAAGAAACTGGAAATTATAACAAAAAAAAGCCAATTGTCATGAAATTGTTTCGCAACTTCGTGTTTTCACCCACGAGTGAACAACAATGAAGTGATGGAAAGACTCTCTACTCTTGTAATGCCCCATATGTTAAGACCTAGACATATGCAATAATTGTTATTATTATTGTGGCACAAGGTTCTAGAACAATAAGGACCTAGAGACATTATTATTATGATTTTGTAGATAATTAATTAATGAAAACAATTGGCACATCGGATACCACAAAAGAGTATGGGAGGACTAGATCCACAAGGTGAGGGGGAATGGGGGCATTCCTAGCACGTTAGAACTTGTTTGGTTGAGCTTGGTCCGTATTTATACTTTGGTGACTTTATTATTGATGGTCACCCAAATGTTGTACAATAGACCCAACTTTTGATTATTTTATCCTATGTTGGTACTATTGAACCTAAATCATGGTTTAGTGGGCCTTCCTTGGTAAATACACCCTCCTTGATGCTTGGATGGATCCCAATTTTCATTTGAGACACTTTGGTGGTTTTGTAACTCCTTTTTGGTGGCTACACTTGGTTTTGTAACCCCCATTTGCACAAGTGCACCCTCTTTGACTATTTTTAGCTTGGACACCTCAAAAGTTGGATAAATCCTTGTGTAACCCCTCCTTTGCTATTTTGGGAAGATGCATTGGTTTGTGTAGCTCCTCACTTCACTAATTTTGATTCCTCTCCATGGATGATGTGTCCACACATGAATTTGAGTTGGATAGAGCGGCTTGGGGTCACTCTCCTTGAAATTAAAATTGCTTGGGTTGGATTAGAGTTAGCCTCTTGCGGTTGAGTTACCCCCCTTGGATTGACTCAAGTTGGATTACCTTGGTTTGTACCCCTTGGGTTGGAATTACACTTATTTGGTATATAAATCCATGGTTAATCTCCTTGTTCATGGTTTGGTGATGGTTCTTTTGGATGGTTGATTATTCTTGATTGTTCACACCATTAATGGTGAGAGCTTAGTAAGCTTGTGAGCTTGAGAATCCATGTATGCTCTGCTATGTGAATGAACTTTTTGCTTAAATTTTTGTGATCTTGTATGGTGTTTGTGGTAATCTTGGACAATTCTAGTATATTTCCTCCATGTCCACTACTTGTCTCCATCCTTGACCTGCACATAAATCCTGATGGCCAATGGTGATGTCCTGAGGGACCTAGGGGGTGAAGGGATTACCGTTGCACCTGGTATTGAGGTGGAGGATAAAGTAGGTTGTGAGGAATTTATTTGTGGATTCTCAAAAAAATACTTGAGCTATTCTTGAGTGCACCTATGCTTGTGGATCAGTGGCCTCAGCTCGGGGGTGGAAGGGGAATTGGCTTGGCAGTGCCTATGGCTAGGTGGAACGTGGTCCTAATGATGCCAGTTGCACATTATTGATAAATTCATATTTTTATATTATGTTTCCATTGCTGATATATTTTCCTTGATGGTTGATCTATTCACAGTTAAATGTATATGGTTTTGTATCAATGATTTGATGCAAATTTGACAGTTTAACTATTAGAAACCTATACATTTTCCTTGACTATGAGATATGATCTTGATGGAATCTTGGAATATGTGATTTATATGTTTATTTTCTGTAGCTTACTCTATAAATGTGCCCTCTATGGCTGGTTAGATCAATAGATAAATTTGTAATTGCAATTGCTTGGTTTTTGGAACTCTAGTTGAGGAATCTTTCTTGGAAATTGGTTTTTTTCTCTCCTATTTGAGATTTGATCTTAATGACATATTGATATATGTTATTTATGTGTTTATTTGTTTTAGTTTACTTTTTGAATTCTCCTTCTATGGCTGATCATATCTGTAGATGAATTCACAGTTTAAATTGCTTGGTTTCTGGAACTCTAGTTGAGAAATCTTTCTTGGAAAATTGGTGTTTTTCTCTTCTATTGGAGATTTGATCTTAATGGAAACTTGAAATATGTTTAATAATGTATTATTTTATGTATCATACTCTGCAAGTGAACCATCCATGACTAATAATATATGTTCCATGATTCTACAGTTGAAATTACTAAGTTTTGATCACTAGTTGATGGGTTTTTTCTAGTTGGAAACTAGATTGAATTGATAGTTTCTCTACATATTTGAATATATGATGTTGTATGGTTGTATATAAATTCTCTAGTGCATACTTGGTGGCTGTATAGTGCCCCATATAGCTGATATGCTTGTTATTTAAATTTTACATTTGGTTTTGCATATATTTGGATGCTTACCGGATGATCCGATAGTGATTTATATAGCTATTTGTAGATCTGATTTCCTGTATGAGTTAGGGTCTATATATGGATGATATTTAATTCTTGTTATTCATTATTAAATGTATATATATGTTAACTTCATACCCAATATGATAGTTAATGAAAAAATATTAATAAACGTGTCATAAATTGGATTGACGAGAGTGCCATAAATTGCCTAGTTTTATGGAGGAAAGATCTAGTTTGTAATTGTTTGCAAATAATTACGCAAATATGATTAGTTAGAATTATTGGGTTGATTATCGTCACCTTTAATGATTTAATAATTCCAAGGTCCAAGTTTATTAAATTTTGTAAATCTGGTTGCATTGTCATGCTTGCATGGTGTTGCATCTACATGAGCACTTGGAGAATTTTATAATTGTTTTTAAAGTATCACAATTATTTTAAAGGCTATATGTTGGATTTAATTGGATTCATGGCATGTCATAATAGCCTTTGGTTAACGTTAATCCACTGTGCTATACCCTTATTCATCCTTCCTTTGGGTTTACATGCGCCTGTGACCTTGGTTTCGGGGTCGAGTACATGACAACTCCCTTTATTTATATCAAAGCAAGGTATTTTTTATGGGTAAAATTTCACCAATTGGCTATTTTTTGGTCATTATTTAAAAAATATATTGGTTAATTGGATTAAAAATTCACCGATTTCTTATTTATTTATATAAGATATGATTAGATTGATAAAGTTCACAAAAAACTATAAGTTTTAACAATATATTATACTATGTAGGTCTGTTTCCAAAATTTCTGCAGTATGCATTTTCACAATGTCAACGTTTCAAATCCCGATATGGATTCATCATCATGACGAATGAGTCAAGGAGTGGGGTTGCAATATCTTGTCGATAAACAATGCTTAGTGGAGGGGACCACCTTAGCCGAATTAACCACTATTGCTAGTAGGGTGTTTAATTTCCAAGGGATTCATTCGTTGCTTAATTAATGGAACCCAATTCTTGCTAACCTCTAAGCTGCCATCCCTATTCAAGTTGTCTATATGTTTAATAATCTCAATAGCCTCTCTAAACTCTCGCTTAAATTAATGTTTTTCTATAGCGATGATCTTAGTATCTTCTAAGCACATGTGGTGTTTGGTCTTGAATGAATTATTAGCCAAGGAATATGAATGAGTACATAGGTGACAAATGTCTGCACCATGTTCTCTAATCCTTGTTTGGAATGAGTGCGCTCTATCTCCAATATAGATCTTTCCACAAGAGCAGAAAATCCTATAAACCCCTTTATGCTGACAGTAGTCAATGTTGTCCTTAACCAACCTCATATTGTGTCTAATGGTTTCAAGAGGATGGAAGGAGGTTAGGATATATTTCCTCTTTAGAAATCATATCCATGAACCTTTGGATCTATGAGAGTTAAGTAAAATTGAGAAATCAAGTGTAGTACAGTTAGCTACCGGAGTCAAGAGGAAAATTACAGAAATGGTAAAAGTGTGTCCTTTAGGAATCAATGAATTGAAAACCGTTGCAGACTTAAACATCATACCCTTGGGGTCATATGATATATTGATTGGCATGGATTGGTTGGATGCACACCATGCCATACTTGATTGTAATAATAAATCTTATACTTGTTTGGATGAAGAAGGAATCCGAGTGATATTCAAAGGTATACCTAGACCCATATCCCTGAGATAGGTCACAACTCTACAACAAAAGAAGTGTTTAAGGAAGGGATGCTAGTTATATGCAATTCACATGGAGGAGTCAAAACAAGGAAAAGAGCCAGAACTACAATAATATACAGTACTACAAGAGTTTGCAGATATATTTCAATAATCGCCAAGAATTCCTCCTAAGAGGGACGTCAATTTCTCTATTGAATTGGTTCTAGGAAAAATACCTTAATCCAAAGCACCTTATAGAATGAGCACCCCAAATTTGGAGGAATTACATATGCAGATAGAAGAGATACTAAATAAAGGTTACATAAGACCCAACGTTTCACCTTGGGGAGCTCCTGTGTTATTTGTGAAGAAGAAGGATGGGACTCTAAGGCTCTGAATAGATTGCATATAGTTGAATAAAGAAATGATTAAAAATAAGTACCCCTTGCCAAGGATTGATTACTTGTTTGATTAGTTAAGAGGAGCCAAAGTATTTTCAAAGATAGATTTGAGATCATTATACCACCAAATTAGAATTAAGAATGAGTATATCAGTAAGAAAACATTCATACCAAGGTATGGACATTATGAGTTTATAGTGGTACCTTTTGGATTGACAAATGCACTAGCAGTATTCATGTGTTTGATGAATTGAGTCTTCAAAAAGTAATTATATAATTTTGTAATTGTATTCTTATATAACATCCTTATCTATTCCAAGACAAAAGAAGAGCATGAAGAACATCTAAAATTAGTAATGCAAGTGCTTAGAGAACATTAGTTGTATACCAAGCTAAGTAAGTGTTCTTTTTATCAAGGTAGAATCCACTACTTAGGACATATCATATATGAAGAAGGTATTTCAGTAGAACCTGAGAAGCTAAGAGTTATTATGGAATGGCCAACACCGAAGAATGTATCAAAAGTAAGATCTTTTATGGGATTAGCTAGATACTACTAAAGGTTCATCAAAGGATTCTCAAAGTTAGCACATCCTATCACATCTTTGTAGAGGAAGGGTGTGAGGTTCAAATGGACTCCTAAGTGTGAAGATAGTTTTCAAAGACTTAAGGAAATTCTTACCAGTGCACTTGTTCTGAATATTGCGGATCTCAGAGGAAACTTTGTTGTGTGCACGGATGCATGTAAGCAAGGCGTTGGTGGAGTATTGATGTAGAAGGGACATGTGATTAGTTATGAATCCAGAAATTTGAAGGAACATGACCATAACTATTCCACTCATGAATTAGAGATTGCAACTATCATTCATTCCTTGAAGATGTGGAGACATTACCTGTTGGGTAAGAAGTTTGAGTTAAGAACTGATCATGATGGGTTGAAATACTTATTCAAGTAGCCTAATTTGAATGAAATACATATAAGATTGATGGAGTTGTTATGTGAATATGACTTTGACATCAAACGCATCAAAGGTAAGGAGAATAAGGTAGCTAATGCACTTAGCAAGAATATACATGTGATGCATGTAGTAGCTATAAGTGATAGTACACTAGATTTAAAGAACAAGATCATTGAAGCCAATGTTACAGATGGACATTATCACCAAGTGAAAGACGGATTGCAACACCAGAAAATACCACACAAATTTGATAAGTATAAGTTGGAAAAAAATGGAATCCTCATGCATAAGGAAATAATTTTTATGCCTAATTATGGAGATACAATAAAGATGGTTCTGAAAGAAATGCATGATGTTCCATATGTCAGACATTTGGGTTATCATAAGGCAATAGTAGCAGTAAGAAAACAATACTTTTGGTTAGGGATGAAGAATGATGTTTCAGAGTATATAGCTAGATGCATGGAATGCCAAAAGGTAAAAGTTGAGCATCAACATCCAGTAGGATTGTTACAGCCTTTTCCAATACCTGAATGGAAATGGGATGTAGTGACAATGAATTTCATCACAAATTTTCCTAAGACAAGATTACAAAATGATGCTATCATGGTTGTGGTAGATAAGTTAACTAAGGAAACACACTTTATTCCAGTAAAGGAAACTCACAAGGAAGCTAATATTGTAGACATTTACAAGAAAGAAATAGCCAGATTGCATGGCATCCTAAAAGTTGTATTATTTGATAGAGAAAATGATTGTTCGAAGGGTTTGGCACAAGATTGAACATGAGTACAACATACCACCCTCATACATATGGATAGATATAAAGAGTTAATCAAGTGATTGAAGACATGTTAAGAATGTATCTAATGGATCAACCATATATGTGGGAAGATTATTTACACTTGGTAGAGTTTGCTTGTAGTAATGGATATCATTCCTCTCTGAAAATGAGCCCTTTTGAGGCTATATATGGAAGAAAGCACAATAGTCCTATTAGTAGGGATAATCCAACATACAAAGTCATTATTGGACCAGAATTATTGAAGGATATTAAGGATCAAATGGTTAATATCAAGCAGAATCTTAAGGCATCTCAAGACATAAAGAAAAGATATGCAGATTGAGAACAAAACTTCCATACAATTTCAATTTGGAGATAAAGTATTTTTGAAAGTTAAACTAATACAGGAGCATCGGAGCCTAGGAAAAAAATTCAAAGTTTATCAGCATGAGAATTCGACCAGGGGGATTGCCGACGACCACTGGTGTGAAAGGAAGATTGGTTGTCAAAGCCACGTAGTCGAGCAGAAGCTGTCGATGTGCAGTTGACAAGATTGGAAGGTCAAGATTCAACATGTCTAAGGCTGACAGAAGACAGGATTGGAGCGAAGGTGTTGAAGGTCGACATGTTGTTGAACCATCATACTGACGGGTTGCAGCGAAAGCCAAGCATGGAGGAAGGGGAGGATTGGCAAGCCATAAAGCCTAAGTAAAGCTGACAAGTGAAGTTGAAGAATGACGAATGCAGTATGGTCGAGGAAAGACATGGGGCCAACTACTATAGTAGAGTTAGAGAGTGCAAAAGTCAAGTCGACGTACTTGGTAGTCGTTCGTGGTTGCTAAGGAAGTTATGAGCAGTTATGAAGGTGGTTGGGATCAAGATAGATGTCATCGCGGGCAGAGGTTGTGCAGCATGACCAAAGGGCGCTGAAAACTGCAGGTCTACAAGATTTGACGGACATAAGAAGAGTGTCTCCAGGAACGGAGTGACCTCGATAAGAGCAGCAGCAAACCATAGTAGAATATCAGTGCGCAGGAACAGAGGAAAGGGATCGATCATCAGAGGATCAACGAGAGATCGTTCATCCATATCTCACCGAGTCTTTCATTTAGTAGAGGTTGTGAGAGGGAGGAAGATCGCACACAGAGTGAACACACCATTTACTTCTGTATATTGTAATAGGATGAGGCCGACTAGTTTAGTTGTTTTACATTGCTTATTGTAACTCTGTAATTTGATTGAAGTAATAGAATCCAACTTCTGGAATCCAGTTCATACCCAGTCTGTGTGAGCATTTGTGTGTGTTGTGTGTATTTTTAAGCAAGAGGCCCTTGTTGAGACCGACCTTGCTCCAGTTAGTATCAGATCTGGAAGAGAATCCAGTGTTGAGTAGAAGAATCCTGTGAGAAGGAAGAATCTGTGAAGGTGTGAACAGCTCCAACTACGGTTGGGTAGAGTTGTGAACAGTTGTGAAATCCAGTTGTCATTGGATGAGTGGGAATTTCAGCTATGGTTGAAAATGGCCCATATAGGTGTTAATGTCCGAGGATGAAAAGTGCGTGGCGCTGAAGTCACAGTTGATCGTGAAATGTTTGACGAGTGCATGCGAACAATGCGAATCTTGACCAGTGAAGTCGTAGCGATCAAATAAATCCAAAGGCGTGGATGTATTCTTGATTCACTTGACCACAGTGACGAGGATGTCGAAGAAGTGGAAGCACGAGAAGAGGCAGTCGAAGAACCATAAGACAAACTCATCAAGCTTCTGACATAGATGAGAGGTTAGATAAAGATGGATGTACATACCTACTCAGGAAGTCTATATCCAGAAGACTTGATAGACTGGTTCAGAGAAATGGAGAAATACTTTGACATAGAGAATATAGAGGATCCTCTATATTCTCTATGTCAAAGTATTTCTCCATTTCTCTGAACCAGTCTATCAAGTCTTCTTAGAGTACAGGCTCATTGTGGTGGGAAAATGTACAGGCTGACAGAGTCAAGAAAAGCAAGGGAAAGATCAAGTATTGGGATAGGTTGGTTTCCAAGCTGAAGGGGAAGTTCTTACCCAGTGACTATGCGATTTCTTTGTTTAGGAAGTTGCAAAACTTTCAATAGAAAGATATGACCGTGAAGGAGTAAATGGAAGAGTTCTATAGGTTGTCGATTCGGTCTGGACAAATTGACAAAGGAGAAGAAGCTTTCGCGAGATATGTGAACGGATTAAAGTATTCCATATAAGATGAGTTGAGCCTGTTGAGGTTCAGAGCGGTCGGTGAAGCCTACCAGTTACCTCTGAAGGAAGAAGAGAAACTATCGAGGAAAGCTGCATCGACCAGAGGCAGGATGACTCGTCGAGGTGCGAAGACTGTTTCCGCGAAGGGACAAAGTAGTGAAACTAGGAGAGAATCCGTCTAAGATAACTGACGTGTGGAAGGGACATCAAATAAAGAGAAGATGCAAGAAAATCGACGAGATGCTAGAGAGACCCGCGGTCGAGGTGCGTATGGTCGAAGTGGTCTAGCTGAAAGAAAAGGAGCTGACAGACCAGCTGTATTCTATTATAAGTGTCGAGGAGTCGGACATAAGGCATATGAGTTCCCAGAGAACCTACACACTGTAGAGGAGTCGAAACCCAGACATTGAAGAGATGAGCAAGTCGACGAGAGGGCATAGTCAACATCCGACAGCAATGAGGATGGTAGAATAAAAGGTCGAACCATGACGACCATAAGAACGTTGGTTCAGGACGACTGACACGACAAGAAGGAGCCGACACAACAAAAGGATATCTTTCAAACCAGAGTGTTGATTGGTGAGAGGTATTGCAAGACCATAGTCGATGGTGGTAGTACAGAGAATCTTGTGTCGAAAGAGGTCATCGACAAGTTGGGTTTGAGATGTCGGGAACACCCACACCCATACAAGATATCTTGGTTGTAGAAAGGACATCATGTCGACGTAACCAGATAGTGCCTGATAAAATTTAAGGTGAGAAAACTTGAAGACAGTGTACTGTGCGACGTAATCCCAATGGATGCATGTCATCTTTTGTTAGGGAGGTCATGGAAATATGGTCGAAAGACGATCTATGATGGTCGAGCCAACACAGTCATAGTTTGGAAAAATGGCACGTAGAGGACTTTGAAGCCAAAGCAGGAGGACCAAGCTGATAGCAAGCCGGGCGAGATAAACTATTGGGAGAAGTGAGTGCTGATATGCTCAGCCAAGGAATTCCTCACGGAGGAGGAGAAATAGTCAGGACGTTTCTCCATCATTCCGAAAGGACCATGTGTTGAGGGATCGACAATGGGGATAATTCCGGTCGAAGTTGAAGAGATGCTTGACGAGTTCAGGAGAATAGTAGTCGATGAAGCATTGATGGGATTTTCATTGACGAGAAGCATATCCCATCAGATCGATTTGATTCCAGGATCAATTTTTCCAAACAAGGAACCTCATAGAATGAATCTGACAGAGGGTCAAGAGCTTAATTGACAAGTCTAGGAGTTGTTGGACCGAGGATTGATCAGAGAGAGTTTGAGCCCGTGTGCGGTACCAGCTATACTAGCACCGAAGAAGGTGGAGAAAGGAGGATGTGTACAGACTCCAAATCCATCAACAAGATTATGATCAAGTAAAAATTTCCATTTCCCAGGATGGATGACTTGATGGATTACTTGAGTGGAGCGAGATACTTCACCAAGATTGACCTGAAGAGAGGTTATCATCATATTCGGGTTAGAGAGGGAGATGAATGGAAAACAACCTTTAAGACGAAGGAAGGATTGTATGAGTGGTTAGTCATGCCATTCAGATGAATAATGCACCCAGTACGTTCATGCGGTTGATGAATGAAGTACTGAAGCCATTCTTGGGAAAGTTAGTCATAGTGTATCTAGACGACATCTTGATATTCAGTCGAACCAAAGGCGAACATTTGGAGCACATTCAACAAGTGTTGCAGAAGTTGTAGGAAGAGAAGTGGATGCTGAGCCTACAGAAATGCTTCTTCATGAAGGAATAACTGGTGCACTTGGGATTTTTAATCTCGGGTAAAGGGTTAGTGATGGACCCAGAGAAGGTGAAGGTTATATTGGAGTGGCCAGAACCGACAAGCACAATTGGACTGCGAAGTTTCAATGGACTTGCCAGTTTCTACAGGAAGTTCATCAGAGGATTTAGTCGGTTATGTGCACCTTCGATAGAGTGCATCAAGAAAGGGGAGTTTAAGTGGATAAAAACTACCCAGAAAGCTTTCAATGAGTTGAAGTAGAGAGTGACGGAGATCCCAGTGTTAGCGCTCCTATATTTCGACAAAGTTTTCCAGGTTGATTGTGACGCGAGTGGAATGGAAATTGGAGCAGTGTTGAGCCAAGAGGGCCAACCAATTGCATTTTTTAGCGAGAAGTTGGATGATGCGAAGTGGAAATATTCGGTCTACGACTATGATTTCTATGCTATTGTCCAAGCATTGAAGAAGTGGAGGCATTATTTGTTTCCCAACTAATTTGTGTTGTACATAGATCACCAAGCACTGAGGTACTTGAACACTCAGTCGAAGTTGAATCAACGGCACATGAATTGGGTCGAATTCCTACAAGGATATACCTTCATGTTGTGAAATAAGTCGGGAAAGCCAAACAAGGTTTCCAACATGATGAGTCAAAGAGTTGCATTGCTGAATACAACGACAGTTCAGGCAACGAGAATAGAGTCGATGAAGACAGAGTATGAGATCGACGAGGATTTTGCGAATGCATGGAAGGTTAGTCGCGAACCATGGAGTGTCGACAGAACTCCATACTTGGATTATTTTATCCAAGAGGGATACATATTCAGGGGACAACAGTTGTGTATTCACAGAGGATTTGTAAGAGAAAAACTAATCCAAGAGCTGTATAATGGCGGATTAGCAGGTCATTTTGGCATCGACAATACCAAGGCGTTGGTTGAAGAAAAGTATTATTCGGTAGGAATGACGACAGATGTCAGTAAGTGGGTACGACAGTGTCGAGTTTTCCAGTTGGGAAAAGGAAGAAGTTAGAATATGGGGTTGTATACACCATTACTAGTACCGAATACCCCATGGGAGCACCTAAGCATGGATTTTGTGCTAGGATTGTTGAAGACGCAGAAGGGAAGCGACTCAATCTTTGTTGTAGTCGATAGATTTTCAAAGATGGCACACTTTATTTTGTGTCGGAAGAGAAGTGATGCCATAAGAATTGTTGTACTATTGTTTAAGGAGATAGTCAGATTGCATGGGTTGCCGAATAATATAACGTCGGACAGAGATACCAAGTTTATGGGACATTTTTGGAGAACCCTATGTAAGAAACTAGACAAGAAGTTGCAGTTTAGCTCGGCATATCATCCGCAGACAGATGGACAGACTGAGGTGGTGAACATAAGTTTGGGAAACCTTCTGAGGTGTTTGACGACCGACAGACCCAAGCAGTGGGAGAACGTGTTGGCGCAAGTAGAGTTCGCATACAACACTTCTATGAATCGGTCGACGGTTTGAGCCCATCCCAGATTGTTCAAGGACGAATCCCAAATGGATTGGTATATTTGGTTGAGTTACCGACAGAAATTAAGAAAAGTGCGGATGTATAATCATTCGCAGAGCATATGAAAGAAGTGCATGAAGATGTGCGAAAGTGCATTGAAAAGAGTAATACGGCATACAAGTTGAGCGCCGACAGGAAGAAGAGGCTACAATCGTTCAATAAAGGAGACTTAGTCTATGCATGGAAGGAAAGATTTTCGATAGGAATGTATAACAAGCTAAAGCTGAAGAAAATGGGGCCATGTAAGATTCTGAAGAATATTTCGAACAATGCTTTGTGTTGGAGGTGCCGAAGGACTTGAAAATTTCACCAGCGTTCAATGTCTCAGATCTGTACAAGTTTGAAGAAGGTTCAACAAGCAACAACACGAAAGTGTCGAACATCAACTGGATAGTGCAGATTCCAGGTCGACATGACAAAGAAGAAATCGCCGAAGTGTTAGAGGAACGTGAAGTCGGACATACGTGAAAGAAGGAATATTTGGTCCGATGGAAAGATGATGAGTTGCAAGAGGCGACATGGATTTTCGAAGACGAATACAGGATATTGACAGAGAAGTCGGGTTCTTTTTCACCTGGGGAGTCTGATGCAGGAGCATCGGGGCCTAGGAGAAACAGTCGAACTTGATCGACACGAGAAGTCGACTAGGGGGATTGTCGATGACCACTAGTGCGAAAGGAAGATTGGATGTTGAAGCCAAGTAGTTGAGCAGAAGTTGTCGATATGCGGTTAATAGGAGCGGAAGGTTGGGAGTCAACATGTCTAAGGTCAACAGACGACAGGATTGGAGCGAAGGCGTCGAAGGTCAACATGTTACCGAACTGTGACATCGATGGGTTGCGGCGAAATCCAAGCATGGAGGAAGGGGTAGAATGGAAAGCCGTAAAGCCTAAGTAAATCCGACAAGTGAATTCGAAGGATGACGAAGTGCAGTATGGTCGAGGAAGGACATGGGGCTGACTACTATAGCAGATCCAGAGAGTGCAGAAGTCAAGGAAACCTACTTAGTAGTTGTTCGTGGTTGCTAAGGAAGTTATGAGCAGTTATGAAGGTGGCTGGGATCATGACAGATGTCACCACAAGCATAGGTTGTGCAACATGACCAGAGGGCACTGACAACCGCAGGTCTATAGGATTCGATGGACAGAGGAAGAGTGTCTCAGGGAACAGAGTGACCTCCGGAAGAGCAGCAGCAAAGCAGAGTAGAAGATCAGTGTGCAGGCATAGAGGAAAGGGATCGGTCATCTTAGGATCGACGAGAGATCATTCATCCATAGCTCATCGAGTATTTCATTCAGTAGAGGTTGTGAGAGGGAGGAAGATCGCACATAGGGAGAACACACCATTTAATTCGGTATATTGTAATAGGTTGAGTTCGACTAGTTTAGTTGTTTTAAATTGCTTATTGTAACTCTGTAATTTGATTGAAGTAATAGAAGCCAACTTCTGGAATCCAGTGTTGGAATATTCACACCATCATTTTTGTATTTTGCATGCTTTGCATGCCACTTTATGCATCCAGTCATCATCATGGTTGTCTCCCCAGCACCTAGACCTTGCTTCTAGCTCTCCAGATCCTGTCTACAACCCCCAATTGGCCTCCTACCTACCTAATGCACCCTCTTTGACTTCTCTGCATGGAAAGTGTACCTTTTCCACCTACCACAGCCAGTTTGGGCGCCTTTGCTCACCTACCACCAGTTATCACTCAGTTAGGGTGCCTTAGCTCACTTACTGGGAGTTATCATTCAGTTAGTGCATTGATTTAGTAGTTCTTCCACTGATTACTCATGTTGAATGCTTGTAGCTTCTAGTTAGCTAGTTCTAGAGTTCCACTTGACTATTTGACAGCCTCATGCGCCCCCCTTGGGGTCTCCATTCCCTGATTTATTCCTAGATGGTTCTCTTAGACTCAGTTAGACACACTTGACCGACTATTACCATTTATGATTGATACTATTGACTGGATGATGTCTCCATTGTTATCCAAGCTATAATTTGAGTTAGATAGCCTCATGCACCCACCTTGGAGTCTCCATTCCTTGATTTATGGCTAGATAGTTCTGGTAGACTCAGTTGGTCACACTTGACTGACTCTTACCATTTATGACTGATACTACTGATTGGATGATATCTCCATAGTTATTCATGCTAGACTCTGAGCTCAGGTTTGAATGAACTACTTGTCTAATTTGAATCCTAAATGATGCCTCATCATTGATTATTGTAACACATTCTCTACATTCATTATTCATTGTATGATATTGACATTGTCCATTATTATGTGTTTATGAGTGATTATTGAATGCATGCTTCTTCTTCTTTGCAAATAATCCTGAGAGTTAGATTGTGAGTTTGTTACAGTTGCTAGATCCATGTAGATCATCACATGGTATCAGAGCAGTCAGCAGCTATTCGAATTGCAGCAGTTGCAGTAGCAGCTGTTGCAACATTTCTTTGAGCAGCTATCTTTCACTTGTGCACTAGAAGCCTCCGAGTTTACACAGCAAATCCTGGTGCTATTACTTGAATTCATTGGAGAAATCCAGTGAGGTATAGCCAGGTGTGAAGGACTTAGTCTATGTGCTCAATGTTCAAAAGGTAGTGTTCAGTCAAAGTGTAGCATTCTCCATCAGCAAAAATTCTCTTGTTTTGCAGGTTTCAAATTTTTTTGTAGTTGCAGCAGTAGATTGAAAATTGAACAACATATTCTATGTATCTGGAAGGAGTTCCTTCTCTCACTCCATTCAACTATGATGAGTGGAAACCAAATATGGCATCATATCTGAAGCGACATGGTCTTTTTGATGTGTGTACTGGTATTAAGAGAGACTTTTCTTCCGATGGAGAGAAAGAAGATTGGCTTGATTCTTGTGATGGAGACTCAGGAAGCATATGTATTACTATGTTTTCCAATATGGAACACTACATTGATCTTGATGAACATCCAAGTGATCTATGGACTAGATTGGGCAGATTATTTGGAAATCAAGAGGAAGAGATTGATGATATCCATGTGGAAAGCAAGCCCAGTGATACTTCCTACAGTGCTCTCTCTATTCATGACTCGGCCTCCATCATCTCCCATGATGAAGTTGTTCAAGATGAAGTTGAAGTAAAACATATGGTTTCAGTTGTTCCATCTTCCTATCTGATTTCTGAGCAAAAGATGTTAGTTACTACTCTAGAAGTTGAAGAGATCTTTGAAATCTGTACTTCCCATGAGCTTGCTGATGTGCTAAATAATGACCTATTGAGCATCTTGGAAGATTTGGGAGGCAATGCATTTGCCCTCCTTGATCAAAATATTCCTATGGAATCCTATTTGGTGATTGGCACATGTTTTCAGAACTTCACCGAAGATAGAAGACTCTACCATTCGCTTGGATTCAAGTCTCATGCATATCCTTGTGATTTTGGTTTTGATCTCACCACTGTTGGTTCAAATAAGATCATAAAGAACCATCCTCAAAATCTTGTATCTGATTTGAAGTTCAAGCCATAACCATTATATGGTTCATTTGGTTCTGATCTCACCCCTGCTGGTTCTAGACGGATTTGAAGGGGGATTTGTATTTGTGATTGATGGCTGGAGGGAAGGAATCCATACAATCTAAATCATACTAGTGAAAGTTGGTTCTAGGGGACATCCACGAGATCTGATTTTTCAAAGGTTGTAGATGGAAGCCCGTGTCTCTATTCTAATATGGTTTTGTGTCTTGATACATTATTTACTTACTAGTCAATCACACTAATAAACACACATGCACATAAGTACTAATATCCTCATATCGATACACGAGTAGGATGATAATCACAACAATTGGGTATTTACAATCACATTTTCCATAATATTACAATCAAATAACTATTACTGAGTACATGACTAATTATATTCTTTTAACATATGGTTACTGGAGATTCCAATTATCGCATCTTACTCACGTACCTTTTATGTTTATTTATATAACAAGTTTGCATTCAATAGTATGCACATTGGGGAAAATGTTGTGATTGTGTTTTATGCATTTGATTTATAAAGAGGCTAGAATTTTTTTCTAATTTCTTGGTTGTATGGCTTGTTGGAATAACCTTATATCACCTCAACCCACTGTGCTATATTGATCTTAGCTCCTTTTCCCTAGGTTTTCCAGTTCCTTTTTCCTTAGTTGGGTTGGGGACACTACCCTAACACATGAGGGCATGAGTGGCACTCATGGTTTGAGGGAGGATCCTCTTGTGATGATTTTGAATGAGGGGATTTCATAGTTGCAGGTACTTAATGGAATTCACAACTCAAGGGGTTTTTATTATGCTCATGTTTTGCATGGTGAATATCTTGAGCCGTTTCTTTTGAAGAACCCACTAAAGCCGCAAGACTTAGCTACGGAAGAGATGGATGAGCACATTCCTTGTGGATCTGCCAACAAGGAAGTATATGCATCCATGGGTTGGGTGGATAGGTACATGATAGATATGGACACACACTAGGATATAGGTTCAGTTGACATCAATAGAGTGTTGGATAGAGTAGAACATACAAGATACTGGATGGTACAAGATGCTACAATAGTTCATAATAGTATACAAGGGTATACATTGGCACAGGGTGGTGTACAATGAAGTTTCATGGTGTTTCCTCCAGGGATACCTCTTGACAGAGAATTAAGCTTACCATTGAGTTTTGTTTACCCAGGATTGGTCTCGTCTTTGTGGAGGTGTTGTGAAAGGAGTTGTTGATATTTTTTTCTATATGGCAAGGTAGATTTTCCATCACACTACCTAGGATAAAGTATTTCCACGGGATGGCATACTTTGACTACATTAAGATGCTTGGGAAAGACATGATCCAAGATCGTGAGTTCAATCCTTTCAATGATTACAGCTTGGAGGTATAAGAGAAGAGAGCGCGGTCAAAGCATGGTGATAAGATGATATGATCAAAGGGGTGTAGCATTGGAATGATGTTTCCTTGCAGAGATCATATTGGGACACTGGGATTACATTGTTTGACAACTTGGTGACCGATACAGATGTGATGGCCATTCTTGTCCTTCTAGATTTTACTCGTGGGGTGCATAGGATTGGTTTCTTGGAGGAGAATTCTTCTGAGGAGTTGACCGAGATTATACAGATTAGGATTTCTCGTATTATCATGGGTATTCAAGTTGATCCTTGTCCTAGCACCTTGTAGATCAGCGCCATAGGTAGAGGGTGCTTCAAATCTTACAGACTAGTTTGGAACCTTAGTGACTATAACACTTACAAGAAGATTCCAGAGAGGCTTGCATGGAGGGACTGTGTGGATGTTGTGTTAGGAAATATGGGGCATTTCAAAACTTGTCAGTAGATCAGGTTAGGGTACACTCATCCAACAGGATTGATGCATTCCTTTCCCATTTCAGGGCGAAAGTCGGAGGGCATGTTGTTAGATTGCATCGCAAGTTTATCGAGGGAAAAGAGCATAGATGGTATGTGTGTAGGGATTGGCGATTTATCACATTTCATGCACTTTCTAGTGATTTCTTCAGAGTATGGGGAACCATGAATGATGCATCTCTCTCTTGGGGAGAGTTTAGAGTTCATGAGAAGCACATAGTCATTGTTAGTGACTGGAACAACAAGTTTCTTTGTGCAAGTTGGCATGAATTGTTCAGATTGACTGGCACAAATTTGATCAATGTAGCTTAGTTGGAGTTAGTTTATATGAGGCATAGTGGAGTCCTAGTTTGGACGTGGATTCCAGGAACTCGTAGGATTGCTTTGTGTCATTTTTGGGATGCCATTTGGTAGGATATATTTTCTTTTCCAATACTCAGGATTGAGTCTGGAAGTGGATTTGCAGATGTTAACTTCACTGAGATACAATTGTAGGATGCTATGCTTGCTAGTGGGGAGATTTCTTCCAGGCATTACGACTTGGGGTTCCAGGAGTGGAGGATACAATTGATGCACGAGGGCCATATATTTATGATCAGAATGTCACAACGTCAGCATGGTGGTTTCTTTATGGGAATAACACAAGACCTTGAGACTTCATGGTTGGATAGTTTGGTAGCTAGTATGGATGGGAGAGTCATATTTTTCTATCGGGAGCTTATTCCTATGGCGCATTGGAATGGATGCCTAGGAGGACGATTCTACGAGAGATGGATTGATTATTTATAGTATTTGTTAACTTTATTGATTAGTGGCCTTAAGGAGGCCTCTTGTGTTAGTACCTTGTAGGGTAGTATTGTATTCAGTAGGTTCTCCACATATTTTAGATTGGTTTGGGATCTTAGGATCATTCTAAGTTTCAGTTTCATTTAGTTGTTGATCAAGAAGTTGTGATGACATTACTTGAGGACAAGCAATATTTGGGAAGGGAGGATTTCCATGTTCCCATTTGTATGTTATCTGGTTATGTAGGGGGATATGGTTTTCGAAGTTGTGCCAGCTTGATAAAAAAGGGGAAATAATTAATTATTTAATTTCACCAGGGAAAAAGTGACTTGATAAATTGATATTGAGTAATTAATTCGTAAAGTGACTATTGAAAAGTCACTTTATTAATTAAAAGGGAAAAAATTTAAAAGTGGCCAAAAATGGTCAAAATGAAGATAAAAAGGGAAAGAAGTCACTCTCTCATTCCTTCATGTTATTCTCATTTTCGAAAATTGATTTTAGAGATCTCTTGAACTTATTTCTCTTGGGACAAAAACCCTAAGGCAAAAAAATAGTTTCGATGGTGAAACCATCCAACCTAGCTATTCTCAGGGAGAGATAATTCAGATCTCTTGCTTGTGCTTCATTGTTGTGACTGATTTATCATTAAAATTTCAATATCTATGGAGTTGGGGGAAAGTTCTAGTGACTATATGAAGAGGGAACACTTGTGGATTGAATTTTGGGCATATCTCTCGTCATTATCCTATCCCTACAGCAAGAGGTCGAGATATCCCCACGGTCCATGCTATATGAAAGAGGGAAAACCAATTGGAGGGATAGTCATCTCATTTGGGAATTCATAGTTATTACTTTTTGAAGGGCGACTTCATACAATAGTGGCTTTCTACTGCCATCGTTATCAAGAGGAGAGAGGATGTAGGACTGTTGAAGACTGCATTGTTCTCCTCCATACACCAATCAGGGTTCAAGTATTCTCTTGCTGATTAGAATATTGAGCCACTACATGAAGGTATCACTATTGTACCAGTCGATAAAATCAATCATTTTCTGCTAATGCACCTAGGGGCACACTCTTTCTTAAGTTTATTTGTTGGTGCAGTAATGTTTAGTTAGAGGGGAGTCTCCATTTTCATTACATAGGGTGCATTGTGTGCCAAAAAGGTGCTGCAACTTGACTATTCTATGCTTCAAGGGAGTTGATCCTTGCAAGGAAGAAGTTATATAATTCAAACACCACTATAAATTACAATCAATACCATTGGGAAAGTTGTGTTTTTCATGAAGATTTAAAGGTAAGGATTACAGTCATTTTAAGAAATGATTTGTTTTTGTAACAATCTAATATTAACCTAGTATATTTCCACTGTCGTGTTTTGAAAGTGTATGTTGTAATTTCTCTTTTATTGGAACAAAGCCTATGATGCTAAGACCAACTATATGATTAAATGTGGTGGTATTGAAGTCTGAAAATTGCTTAATGCTCATGCCATATATATGCAAATCCTATTTCTAAACATTGTAAACAAACATTTGACAAAACACCTAGCCAAAATTACTCATACAGTACATTCCAAGAACAAATATGTTGAACAGTAAGCTATAGCCATGTGTAGACAAAGTATTTGATGAAATCCATGACCCAAGAAAAAAATAAACACCATATCCAATCATACAAAAACTTAACAACAATCAAAGGGAATATTAAAGGGTAACTGTTTGATAAAAGTCATAAACCAAATGCAATGGCAGTTTGCAATAAAATCAACACAATATTGGGCAAGGGATATTATAGCTTAGGACATAAATTCTTAAGGAAATTGAACAAGAGGTTGCAAGATTCAAAAGGATTTAAAGGAAACCCAAGATAGATAGAAAATTTATGGTGACAAGAATCGAGTGCCTAGGGAATTCAATGTTGCTGATCATGTTTACCTCTGGGTGCGGCCATGTGGTTGGCTTGTCAATCTAACTCAAAATATATGTAAATATTACGTTGGAGCAATGATAAAATGGTCCAATATGGTTGTGTAAAGAGCACTAGAGGTGCTTCAATTCCACTAAAGGGGAAAATGAAGGGGGGACTATGGGAGATTAGATCCTCTATTTCCAAGTGTCAACCTTAGAACTCATCCATTTGCTACCATGTTCCTCACATGAACCAATTACTTCCTTTTGACTATTAGATACAATCATTGTATGCATATGTGAGGTTGGTGGGGAAAGTCTTCTCATGTAGTTATGTAAGCATGGGATGAATATACTTCTATGACAAGAGTCCTCCTCTCTTCTATGGTAAAAAGTTACGTTAATTGTTCTTTTCCCCATGCTCTCATCTCCTTTGGATTCTATCATCTGTTTTTCTCATCTAGATTTTTGGACATCATATTTTTACAGTACGTAATTTTTTTTCTCTTGTTTCTAATTACATTGCCATTACCATTACTATACTATGCATTAACCATAAATTCAAAATTATGAAGGAAACTAGCAGAGTTGAGAGAAAAGAGATGGTTGTAGGTGAGCATAGAGGTTGGGAAAGATATGAACCTTTATCCATTGTGTTTTGATTCTCCTTATAAGTTCTTGAGAATCCACAAATTAATTCTGCAAAGGGTTCTCCAACAACATACAACAAATTGGACTCTTTCTGCGCAGGGTTGGATTTCCTAAGGGAACTGTGGAGCAGTGAAGGGAAATGCCTTCCTTGTTTTTTGTGGGGTAGTATAAAAGATTGCTATGGGCCATGCCTAGGATGGCTAAGTGAGATCCATATAAATGCTTAAAGGTGGGAAATTTTTCTAAGCATGAGAGAAAATGGGTTGTGGTCTAAGAGAGAGTAGCTTATAGGTGTTTCCTTTTCCCTAGTGGCTTCATAGTCCAGCTTTGGGGTGGTATCTATAGATGATACCTACGGTTGGGTGGAAAATCACCCTTGCACAACTAGTTTCTTGGATCTTCAATGTTAAAAGATAAGTATTTTCTTGTTATATGAATTCAAAATGATTTTATCTTCTTCCTGTGTTGAATATGTTTATTTATGCATGATGTGCATGTGGTTAGATTTTTATTTCCACAGTGTTTTACAATTATGCATTTGCACATGCATTTCCTATTTATGAAATCACATTTATAGCCATGGGGCAAAATATGGAAATCTGTAATTCGTAAATCTTCCCCTCTATTTTTCAAAATGATGGATTGAGACGTGACATAAAAATGCAGTATGCAAATTCAAAATTTCCTTTCAATGAAGTGAGATCTCATTTTAACATTTAGATGCAATGCAACAAATTACCATTCATATTCTCAAATTCTTCGATTGTCAACCCATACTAAGAATAATCGTGGTAAGAGGTCAAGTAAGAAAACAGAACAAGCAAACAACCCAAAAAGCAATCCAATTTCCCTCCTAATGCATCTACCAAATTCTGGACAACATGTAGAGGCTACTAAAGCTTCTAAATGGGAAAATCAAAGAAAAAAGTAAACCCAAGGAAAAATAATTTTAAAGAATTCTCCCGAGTGGAATCACCAATTCAGGATTTTTGACCTATTGACTAAGCTTATCGTACAGTGAATGGGTTAGGTTCATTGAAAAACGGAGGGATAGATCACTATCTAAATTTTCTTAGAGCTTACATGCATATTCAAAATTGAAGTTGAAAGAATGAGAAGAGAACTTGGTTACTGATAGTTTTCCATTTTCCTTAGCTTTGTACGCAATTTGGTCGATTTGATTCTAAATTTAATGTTTCTTCAGTAGACATGCATATAAATCAGGAAAACAAAACTTTTCTCATCCTACTTTTATCATAATCAACAAATAACATAACTTGAAATGCATATGAAAACTCTTAAGTAATATTAAGGTGAATTACATCCCATTTAAATACATTACTCATGAATGATACTTAACCAATAAAAAAACATGAATTTGGTAAGTCAAGTACCTAAATCTTGCTACTGTACCTCCTTCACCAAAGTATAAGTCCTTTCATCATTATCCACAAGTACTTATCCATCTACCAATCACGATATTGAATCTTACTTTGGTGGAGAAGGAAAATGAGTCTAATCATACTCCCCACAAGAACATATTGTTTGTTATGAGAACTAAGTGCTAGTTGTCACTTAACAAAATGAAACTAGGGCCAAGAATATTTTTGGTAAAGACAGATGATTTCTCCAAAGCTTAGACACTTTCTCTCAATTTCTCTGTGTCCTTTCTCACAAAATTGGATTTTCTATTTATAAGATATGCAGGTGATAAGCTCAAGAATAGATGTAATGGATGTTGTGCACAAGTGAGCCATGCACAAATTTCACTCAAACTTCTATGCTTTCAGAACTTTCTTTCATATTTCACGACTTTATGAGGTAGTCACAAGTTTAATTAATGAAGAATCACATCTAGCCACGCTTTTCCTTAAGAACATCCATAAGCCTCACATCCATTCCTAGGGAAAAGCAAGAGTTAGTTGTAAAACTTGAAGGAAACTTCAGATACCTATAACATCTTTTAGCAAAATTATAAAATTTTACTTATTTTAACTAAATTTGCTCAAGAGTCACAAATATAAATATAACAATTAATAATAAGGAGAATATTAATATCAAAGCACAATATCCAACACAAAGTTGACATAAACATTTTATGTGAATTATATGATGAAATTCACATTTGTATGCCAACGGTTTGACAAAACAAACACCTCAATGATAATATGTTAATTCTATCCATTCAAACACACATGGTAATGAACTAATATCGATATTCAAAGGATAAATGAACATTAAAGCCTTTGAACAAGTTAATTAAATAAATCTAATGACAATAATGAGCTAATAATTGATATTCAAAGGAAGATGGGTACACAAGTTATTAGAATGGATTTAGTATAACTCTTAAAAAAATGGTTTTGATTCCTTTGGATATACTTCAAAATTGAGAAAATGGAAACGTAGTTGCATCGGAAGGTTGATATAGATGTTTTTTAAAGAGCTTGATGTGGATGTCTTTTAGATTCTAAATGATCTCTATATTTTTATTTATAAAAATTTTTGGAGAATCTCGAGGACATCATTATTAGTTATAGAGTATTTTATAATTTATATAGTATTTGTTTTTAGTTAAACCAAAAAACAAAGGAAGTAATTTGTCATTGCCTAGCTTGAAAAACACCCAAATTTACGAAACACTTAATGAGAGTGACTTGCATGTGGGTAGCTGGAGGAGTACGAACGCCAAGCCCTTGGTGGTCAAAAGTCCTAGAGAAAGGATACCCACTCCATACAACGACAGCTAAATTTTATAGAAAGCAAACGCGAGATTAAAGTTATAAATAATCAGAAGTCCTTTCATTTTAGCGTAATATAAATATTTTATTTCTTTCCAAGATAGAAATCTTATGGCGACAAATGATGGCAAGTATATCGGAAAGGCCCCAGCCAACGACAGAGTGCCGTGTGAAATGGGGTCCGCTAATTTTCCAATGTCAATCAATCCCTTTAAAATATAATTTTGTTCAAGCACGGCACGTACCTTGCAATGGTCGATAGAATAGTTTGGAATTTTAAATTTTTATTTTATTTAGATCAATTTGATCAAATTTCAAAGTATGATCCAAATTCTACGAACATTGTAAATTAGTTTTGAAAACTGTTTTATTTAGTTAAGATTTTTAATTCTTCTCAATTTTTAATAGATCTGGAGTTAAGATAGATCTATATTAGTTTAATATGTAAATTTCTTAGATATGATTTAATGATTACTCAACTCCCATATTGCATAGCAAAGAGTAACTAAGTTAAAATAATTATTTTCCCTGGCTGCGGGTGTTAACACTGGGTTGGCCACAGAAGGCAGCGTCGTTCACCCACCCGACAGTGTGGTTCACCCACCTGGTAGCGGATGTAGGCAAGCGCCCTTTCCCTAGCAGCGGATCTAGGCAGGCGTCCTTCCCCTAGCAGGCTGGCATTCATGCGAGTGATGACGTTAATTCGGATGACGCAAGGGTGGTTGGCATTAAAGCCGCTCCGGTTGTCAATGTCATTTCTCAATAACTTGAATTGTCTGTTCATTATGCTCTTGCGTGTGATGCCTCGGTGCTCCCTCTCCAAGGTTCTTGATATGAGGAATCGACATTTCATCACCTTCATTTGCTATCCTTTGCATGTTCCTGCTGTTAAGGGCTTTGCTTCGACTCTCTCCTCCTGCAAGCTCGTTGATTACGCCATGACTCGTTCGCGTGGTACCTCTAGGCGTGGCGTTGGTCATGGCGTCGGTCGGATTGCTACCTCCCCGGAGAAGGACAAGAAAGCCGTCAACGGCTACGACGACAAGGTCCATGCTCCTGTTCGAAGGTTGGTTGATCATTGGGAAGCTAGCCGGGTCTTTGACATTCTCGCCTTCGGCAACCAAGGTAACCAAATAAATTATTACTGGTTAATGAAAAACATGTTGGGTACCTTGGTTGAAGAAATGTTGGCGAATTGGAACATGGCCAAGATCTCTATTATGGACACCAGGACTTACCTAGTCCGCCTGGATGAGATGCTAGCAACCCTGAACTCCTGTGTGGTTGGAGGCAAATACTCCTTCTTCAGCCAAGCCACTCCTCACCGCCATTCTGGTCTTGATGCTCCTAGTATTAGCAATGAGAGCCTGGATGGTAAAGAATGTACTCAGCCTGAGGGCGTCGCCACTACAACAGGAACCAATGCTTTGGGAACCACTCTGCATGAGTTGCTTGGTGTTTCTACGGAGGTCTTTGTTTCTGTCCTGGGCACCACCTCTGGTCGGTCTCTCTTGCTGTAGTCGTCTTACAAGGGCCCCCTCCCCCTGAAGCCTCCTTTCCTATTCATACTACCATTGATTCTCTGCACTACAAAAGAATCCAGAAATCCGACGGCGAAGCTTCTACTCCACGCAAGACTAAACCTCTGCCACCCAAACTCTCGATACAGAGCTGGGAAGAGGATTTCTTTGGCAGCTGTCCCATAATCGAAGACAAGCCCAGCCTTAGAATGCATAAGCAAACACTTAGGACTGCACTGGTAGTCCCCAGCTCTTTTTGCGACGGTCAGCGTTTCTGGTTTTTCTTTTTGGTTTAATAGTCTTCTGTTATGTACTTGTTTGTTTTATGGGCAGGTCTAGTCCTATGTTTTTAGCGGTTGTTTGTAATTATGTCTATGACCTACTTATCGTTGAAAGATTAGACTCTCAGCCCATATGTGGACAGGTGTACAAGGGCCATATTTTGAATTTTCTGCTCTATGAAAAGCTACAGAATGCTCTCAGAACTAAGCAAATTCCACATGATTATGGAAAAATCCATTTGGTGAAAGTTTGTCTTTGGAGAATGGGTCAAACCGATCCAAAAAAATTGCCACATGACTAAATTGCTCCTTTGAAATTTGTTGTTCCTCTTCAATTAAGAGATAGATGGATCTCGTTGGAGTCTTCGGTATTGGAATTCTTGTGCAGTTGAAGAGATATGTTTCGATTGGAGTCTTTGCTATCCGATTGCGTTTCATTGAAAGTTTAGATTATTTTTCCGATCTGTTCGGATTGTTTAGAATTGTTAAGGTCGGTGTGAACTTAGCATCGTTCCGAGATCCTCTCCCTGGAAATGGAAATGCAAATGCCCAAGCATGGATCCCAGAAGACCAATGTTAGGTAGGCCACTTGACTTCCACAGTTCCGTGATGTCTAAACTACTACTGGTTTGAATATTCTACGGGCTTCCTCATAAATATTTCCAACTCAAACAGAGGAAGGACTGGAATTCGGTTTTGAAAGCATGATGAAGATGAAGATATTTACTGCAATCCACTGTATATGGACGGTAATCATGGTAGCATTAATGGTCGAGTTATTGTCAGTGGATGCACTGATTCCATCGCCAAAGGTTCAGAAAATCATCCGTAACATCAATCGCCATGGCCCCTATCTCGGCATCGTTGTTCCGAACGCTTTTGAGATGGATCCTCTTCTTCAATCTTCGGCTTTCAATGTCTCCGAGACTCTCGATATTACAGGTTTATCTTAAATCTGTTTCAATCTCGAAACTGAAGTTAATATATATAAGATTTTTACAGTGGTAGAAGATATTGTAAGGAGTCATCAAATAAGTTGATATTAGACTGGCGAAACTGAAGTTATTAGATATGAGATTTTACAGTGATAGAAACTGTTTCAAGAAGTCATAAAATAAGTTTATTAGACTGTTGTTTACACAAATACATTCACAGAAAAGGAGAGGAAGGTCGAACAAACCTGCATATCATGTTTATTTTGTTTTTGTTGCAGGGCGAAGATTTCATATAGGAAGAATTGATGAGCACAAAGTCATCATTGTCATGTCAGGATTGGGAATGGTTGGTTTCAATTTTGTTTATTGATATCAGCTTATTGATTTTTATGTTGTATAAATCCATAGCTATATTCCATTCTGCAATTCTATTTTTGCATACATATATATAAATATATTACAATCTGTTTTGTGCAGCTCAACTCAGGATTAACAACTCAGTTGGTGCTGAGTTTCTTCAAAGTGAAAGGAGTCATCCACTATGGAATTGCAGGGAACGCCAATTCTTCTCTGAACATAGGAGATGTTACAATTCCTCGGTATTGGGCTCATACGGGCCTCTGGAATTGGCAGGTTAGTGTTTATGTTTATTTGTGTGAATTCTGAACAGATCATGATGGCTCAGGTCGGTTGGTCAATCAGTTTGCTGCGGCGGCATTAAATGGTCTGCAGCAGAGCAGATCGATTGGCTGTTGGATCTCAAGCTGTCAACAGCTAATCGACCTGCTGCCCTGGCATTAAATGGCCTGCAGCAAGCTGAATATTGATCGCCTCATATCATATCATGGCCCAGCATGGCCCAGGTAAACATTGTTGTAAAACTATCTTGGGTTTGACTGTATATATGTATTTGGTTCAGAGATATGGAGATGGACCCAACACTTCACTTTCTCTGGAATCAAGTGGAGATTACACACGAGAATTTGGGTACCTTGACATTGCGAACTTCACAACTCCATCAGATCCGAGCTCAGGTAACCTCCTTAATAATGTATGGTATCAACCAGAGGAGGTTTTTGCAGTAAATGGAACCCCAGAGGTCCGTCAACATGCCTTTTGGGTGCCTGTGGACGAGCACTATTATAAGATTGCAAAGGGCCTTGAGGTATTTATCAGTCCATTCTTTAAATGTATATATGTTCTCTGCATTCAATAGCTACTTTCAAATTTATAGAGTATTAGGAAGAATAAAGAAGGAACTCCATGTGAGAACCTCCCACCTGTGCAATAAAAATAGCTGCAATATACTGAAATAGTTCTTATTGTGTTGATTTAGACTCTCACGTTGGAAGGGTGTTTGAACTCAACAACTTGTCTGTCAAATACTCCCAAGGCTGTTCTAGTAGAAAGAGGATCGAGTGCAAATGTGTTTGTGGACAATGCAGCATACAGAAACTTTATCTACGCTAAGTTCAATATAAGTCCCATCGACATGGAAAGTGCAGCTGTAGCACTGGTTTGCCTTGCAGAAGGACTGCCATTCATAGCAATAAGATCTCTCTCTGATTTGGCTGGAGGGGGAACTTCTGAGAGTAATCAGGCCGCTGTCTTTGCTGGCCTGGCTAGCCAGAACGCTGTAACTGCTGTAATTCAATTTATCAAGGATCTATAGCGATGATGTGTTATTTATTTCCATCTCTTTGGGGGAGGATATGACACTGATCTGTATAATTGGTTGATTGAGTTTGGAGTGCCAGAACTCATTTTATTTGGCATAATAAGGAGATCACTTATGTTGTTGTAAATATTGCTTTACAGCCTAGTACGAAGATGTGTAACTCCTTCTGTGTTCATCCTAAAGTTCACCTGTATCATTTTAAAATATAATAAAATATTATTAAAAATAACATGTCCTCTCAAATTAGAACTAAAACATTTTAAGGCATATATAGAACTATACAATTTAATAAATTAAAGGGTTTAGACTTGAATATATTTGATTCCTTTGGACTTTTAATAGATCCATTTTTAAGATGAATTTATGCGGATATATTACAATAACATAATAAGAAGATGATTTATAATATTAAAAATAAAGTAATTTTTATTATTGGTAAAAAATTGTTATAAAAGAGTTATAAGATTCATTTAAAAAAAAAAATTAAATAAATTAATTAAGAAAAAGGAAATATAGTGATTTTTGGGATCCACACGTTAAAATAAAGATATTGTTTATAAGATAGGAATCAATTTTTTAAAAAGTCAAATCAGTTCATAAAGAAAAAGGAGATATAGTGATTTTAGATATCCACAAGTACAGATAATGTTTCTAAGATAGGTTTTGACATTGGTTGGTCTTGAAAATTTCAAAGAAAAGATTCTGCCTAAAATAAGGTTCAATTTGCTCGCCAAAACCTGTGATTGGCATGACCGTGTTGTTGACATCAAAGAAGCAACTGCTTCTGTAATTAACTTTGTCTAACAAATAGTTTATGTTAACAATTCATTAATGTTTGACTCCTTTAACAGATTTTACTGTAACCTTTGTACCACTCTACATTTACCTTTGACTTTGGTTCTTCCGTGCATAAAAAAATATATAAAGCATTTAAGATGGAAGCTGAAGATGCATTGTGTTTGGTCAAGCATGAGCATTCATTACCATATGCAATATTTAATCTCGTCTAAAACTTATTTGGCCAAATTATAATTGATATTTTCAATAATCTATATTTTTTTCAAAGTTAGGATAAATCTTTTTCAGAAACTTACGGGGTATCTTATCTCTTTTTGATTTTTTTTTTTATCATTGCATTGTCATGACCGGAAGTAAAAAACACCAAGAGTTTGCAACATAGTAGTATAATTTTAGTATGAATTCAGATATAAATACAATTTGATACAAAAAAAATTGTAATAACAAAATTTGGTATCAATAAAATACTAAAGTAGACTACTTATATAGTATTTTTAATCAAATATTTACAAATATACCATAATGTATATAGATATTTATATAATAAAATAAAACATATATTTAAAAATAAAAATATAGTGAGTGTGAAAGATGAAAACTAGTTATTAATAATTATTTTAATAAGAAAATATGAAATTGAATGATATTAAATTTTGTGCTTAATAATTTAAGTTTGGTTTTTTAAAATTAGTTTTCAAAATTTAATTGTCCACTCGTAAGAATTTGTATCCGTATCACACCTACATTTAATATTCGAGAATTTAAATTTGTTTCATATTTCACTACATGAAATACCAATACAACCAAATTATACTACTATACTTTACAATAAAAAAACATTTATGAATATCTTAAAACATGTTCTATCGCAAAGCAAAGATTAATGCATGTTGATGACTTATAATGACTCTAATAACCAAATTTGAATTGCTATCTTTGTAAGCCATGCATTAACTGGTTTGGGACCGATGGACTCTAGTTAGTGTAGGCCGGTACTTTTTACATTTAATAAATATATAAAGTAACCAAATGGAAAAGTATGATATTGTCTGGCCAAATTTATAAAACATGTACCACTGGTTTCGCATTACAATTGTCTTCCCAATCTCAAATAAACAAAGTCAATTTGTTATAGTTTTACTTGCTATAGACTCATTTTTCTCGTTCATCATTAACTTCGACTTTATAATCAACATCTATATTTAATAAACTTTTTTCATTCTGATTATTATTGTTTCATATATTCAATTAAGAATTTGGATTTCAAAATTTTTAATTTTTTTATTATTATAAAATATTCAGAATTTAAGAATTTTCTTTTATAAAATATTCACTATTATTCATTCCTTCAATTACTTTTTATGTTTGAAATCAAGATTTTATCTTTTTTCTATTACCAATCTATGCCACATGATTTCCTTGTAAATCCAACAAACTTTAATAACAATTATAACATCCATTTGAAATTTGATAATCAATTTATAATTATATCATCACATGCATTATATCCAATTTTAATCATTTGGTAATCCATTATTTATTTTTTATATATTAAGCTAGTGTTTTTTAAATAAATAATGGTAAAATCTAGTTCCAAGTTAGTTTTTTTTTAACAGAAATGAGAAGAGTAGATTTACATTATAAAAAGGTGGAAATACACCCCCCTAAGGCAACAAAAACTAAAACACGAGTGCGAAAATAAAGTTTCAATACATACAAAACCAACAAAAACCTTTATCACTTCTGAGACTTTACAAGCTTTATCAAAACTGATTCTACTGCTTCTTATAGTGTATCCTTTAATAAACAATTATCTTAATAATTTGCAAAAAAAATCTATAAAAACTTAATAGAGACAAAGAGGCAGAAACATCATTCCTAGGGAAAATCTTCAATTTTAGGCTGGATAGTGGAGGCTTCGTCCATTGGAGATACTTCCGCATTCTCCCTGGTTAGCTTGCTATTTCCTCGGTACAATCCATTGACGTCTGCTTGTATTTCTTCTAAAATCTCTTTCAATTGAACAAAGCAATTTTCATTCTGCTCAGAAGAGTTCATACTCTGCTCCTGCATGATCCTATGCAACTCTACCACCATTCCGTGAACCCCCTCGAGCCTTGAGTTTAGAACCTGTTCCATCTCAAAAATGCACCGCTTCAATTCTTTTACTTCACTAGTTTACACACTGTATTTAGTCTTAGCATCCTCTAAACGAGATTCAAAACAAGACAAGTCCAGAGCTATTCGCCTTGATTCATCCATGGTCGCTTTCATCACCTTGAAAACACACCTTGCCATCTTCTTTAGGTCCGACATATCATATCTAATGCCATTAATCTTCTGCATAACATATTTCAAGGTGGTTTCCTCTTCCAGGTGAGGCGCCTTCACTTCAGTGTTCAGAGTAAGATCTCTCTTGGCCATGGCAAGATCCTTCTGCACCAACTGCTCCGTTCTAGGAAAAGGGCACTCGACACATTGCAATGAAGTGAAATGCATCTAGAGGTTTCTAATATAATCCCTCTAAGAGCGGATTGAGGATGCGGTCATAATATCGCAAGGATGCTCATACTACATACCATTACACTCAACATGAGCCGAGAAGCAGGGAGTAAATGAAAGCAACAGTTGATAAGACCTTCCCTTACCAACCCGAACCACTGGTGGTCCATTTGGAAAGCAAGTCAGTCAGCGACTATCCTTGGCTTCAATCCACATTTCCTTGGGCAGATCAACCATTAACTCTAGCATTGGAGAGCGCACATCCATTTAACGACCGGGGGGGGGGGGGGGCGGGGGGGGGGATTTGTTAAGGGATAAGACCCCTTGATTAATCCTTGCATCCACATTTGCTAACTTATCCGCTTCCACATTATGGTATCTTTTGATATGGAAAAACTGAACCTTAAAAATGTTGGGAAAATACTTGGAAATTCTTCATTGAAAACCATTTATATCTCCTTAGTGGATTGGATTACAATCCAGGGGTTACCAAAAACATTGAAATCTTCAAGTTAAAGCTCATACATACATTCCATACCTTGCATAAGTATGATCCATTCCACGTGATTATTTGTACGCTTTCCCAAACCCCACGCATAAGTTTGGATTATTTTCCCTCTCGGTCATAAATAGCCTCTCCCGCTCCTCCAGTTCCAAGTTAGAATCTTATATAAAATGGTAGAATAACTATCATCCGGCCTTAAGCCATATAAATCCCCAAACGAACACCAATTTCCTATTATTTATTTATTAGTTGACTTTATTAATGCATTCTTTCGAACACCAATTTCCTATTATTTATTTATTAGTTGACTTTATTAATGCAATCTTTCATACCGTATTTTGTATGATATTTTATTAAATAATGTCTATTGGTTTGAAGGCGTGAATTTTCTTTCATAACATTTCAAGTTCATTAATTGATTTAATATAAATTGTGTGTAAAGCATGAAAATAAAAGAATATTCTATGCTAAAATTCAATGCCACGTTTACAAATTGTGATGAAAATAATTTGTAATTTCAATTCAATGTAAATTTAATACCACCACTTGAGTGCACATTGTGGGTTTGGAAATGAACAGAAGATTGTATATTGCAAATCAACGCCACATCAACATTATTTAAAAAATAATTATTTAACAACTTAAGTTGTTTTCTTAGTTTAGTGTCGACAAAATGATGTACTAGTGACATCAACAACCTAGTAAGAGTTGGCATGACGAATATTAATATGCATTGACTTTAAATTTTGTTTATAAGTAACACGATTATCTCCATCATCATAACTAGTACCAATTGGTAATAATGATTTAAAAGTATATTAGTTTAAGTAGCAAAAGCAACACTGGTCATAGTTTGCATATTTTTTCCTTTTTCCATTAAAAAAATCATATTTCTTTATATTAAGAAAGTACATTCTTTATAATCTATGATAAACTAGAAAATTGTGATGAAAATAATTTGTAATTTCAATTCAATGTAAATTTAATATCACCACTTGAGTCCATATTTCTTTATATTAAGAAAGTACATTCTTTATAATCTATGATAGACTAGAAAATTGTGATGAAAATAATTTGTAATTTCAATTCAAAGTAAATTTAATACCACCACTTGAGTCCACATTGTGGGTTTGGAAATGAACAGAGGATTTGTATATTGCAAATCAACTCCACATCAACATTACTTAAAAAATAATTATTTAACAACTTAAGTTGTTTTCTTAGTTTAGTGTCGACAAAATGATGTACTAGTGACATTAACAACCTAGTAAGAGTTGGCATGACGAACATTAATATGCATTGACTTTAAATTTTGTTTATAAGTAACACGATTATCTCCATCATAACTATTACCAATTGGTAATAATGATTTAAAAGTATATTAGTTTAAGTAGCAAAAGCAACACTGGTCATAGTTTGCATATTTTTTTCTTTTTCCATTAAAAAAATCATATTTCTTTATATTAAGAAAGTACATTCTTTATAATCTATGATAGACTAGAAAATATTTATCATATTGAGAATGTGAACCCAGTTATATCTATTTTGTATGATTCATTATACATTAGTATGTGTAAATAAAAACGTATATTTTGGTATAATTTTGGATGTAGATGTCCATGTCTATTCTCCTACTATCCATAATGTGATAGGATGAGGGGCTTCTTAGTATGTTTTATATACCATACAAATTGGACTGAAACCCCGAAGGATTAATAAGGCAGTGGTCCCGGATCATCCTCAGTGATGGTGTCATTGGTGCATTTCCATTTTTTCCATACACCATCACCGATTGTAGCCCAATTTTGGACAGTTGATGAGCTAAATCGTTCCTTTCTCTGTACACATGTTGAAAACTGATGAAGTGGAAGCTGTTTGCCGTATATCCTTGGATAAGGCCGTCTGTAATGTGATTTTTAAGGCAATTGATTCAACACAATTATTAGAACTTGGCCAGATAGATGTTGCAAATTTTATCCAATCATAATCATTCAAGTGAATGATGCCTCCAACCCCTCCTTTTGTTGGCTTACCTTGTGATGCCCCATTAAAGAACACTAGTGGAAGGTTTTATCCACCCACTCTTCTATAAAGACCCAAGGTTGCTTAATTTATTTTCCTTGAGATAAAGAATCAATAATGGCAAAACTCTTGAAGGCAAAGAATCAATAATGGCAAGACTCTTGAAAGCATACACTTCAGAGGGAATGAATCTACATGTTGAAAAAGCACTTGTTGAAATAATAATGTCGAAATATTATTTTTAGAATATCATTAAACTGTTAGTAATCATGCAGTTCGAGATCCTATTTTCTAGGAGTTAGTTAACAGCACTCAGAGCTATATATTGTAACCGCATTTCTTAATAATCAATCAAGTCATGTGTGTTCTATTTGTTATTCGTTTTGCTATTCTATTTTATTTTGGTATCAGAGCTCAGGGTGAGCTGTCCTGGAGCTGAGAATTGCTGTGCGTGGAGGCTACGAGTGCAGAGAGAGCGTTGTTGCTTGGATCACTGTCAGTAATCACTAATTGCTGCAGATTCATTTTGAAGAGTCGCCCATCTGAAATTGCTGCCTGGACTAGAGAGCCAGCTGAGAGCTACTACTGCGTTGACTGTAAATCGCGCTGAGAGCTGGCTGGAGAAGATTCATGTTGGAGCCAAATCGCTGGAGGAAGAGCCGCCGGTGTGAATTGCTAAGCCTGGCATCATGGTGTTTACCCAGTCGATGTTCTATTTCTTATTGTTTTGTGTAGTCGTTGAAGAGTGTAAGGAAGCCAGGCGCGGTAATACTGGAGTACCACGGGTCCTCATTGTGTCAGGGCATGGTAGTTTATTAGTACACTTACGAAACTTTCCGTCACTTAGATTGCCGCGGCGCTGCTCTATAAGGAGGCGCAATAATTTGTTTTTGCTGGAACATTTGTTATTTGCTAGCCATCGTCCATTGCTGGGTGCATTTGTTTTTGTTGGGCACATTTCTTAATTGCCGGTGCATCCACCATTTGCTACTATTTTATTGATCTTGTTACCGGAGCCATCCACCAGTTAAATTTCGGGAAGTCACTGTATTTTTCAAGACACCGGAGAAAAGAGGTATTTTTCAAACAATTTATTGAATTCATCTTTCAATAGCTATGCCAAATTATTTTCTCGAAAATTACCTAAATGAAGCTTTTAAGCTTGACAGGGACAATTATCTTGACTGGAAGTTCAAGATATCAACTATGCTTGAAGCCCTAAATGTCTGGCCTATAGTCAAAGGAGATGAAGCAAACCCCACAGATGCTACTCTTGCAGACTGGGAGAAACGAGAGGCGAAGGAAAAGGTACTGTTGTGGTTGTCTGTCAAAGACAACATCATCCCGCACATCAGAGATTGTACAACTTCCAAGGAGACATGGGACATCCTGAAAGGTTTGTATGAAACTACAAACTCCAATAGACTGTTGTTTTTGAAAACTAAGTTATTGTCTATAAAAATGGTTGCAAATGAGAATATCACCAGCTATGTTTCTCGGATTAAGGATTTAAGTGATCAGTTAAAAGCAATTGGTGATACTGTTTCAAATACTGACATGGTAACGATTACAATAAAGGGTTTAATTAGAGATTATCATGTTTTTATTTCAAGTTTGGGCGGTAGAGCAACACCACCAACATTTAATGAGTTAACAGGGATTCTTCTCCAAGAAGAAGAAAGGATGGAAGTATTTAAGATGGACTCTGAATCTTCAGAAGTGGCATTAATGGAAAAAGGGAAACAACCCTACAGGGGCAAGACATGGGACAGAAACAAGACAAGCAAGTTTCAGCCAAGAAATAGAGGTATGACTCACTCAAAATCTGATTCTCATGATAAGAAAAATTATGGTTGTTTTTATTGTGGGAAACCTGGTCATCATGCTAAAGACTGTTATAAAAGGAAAGCTGATGAATCCAAACAGAAATTTAGAAAACATAATGGAAATTATGTGACAACTGACACATCCAATGAAGGTTTTAAGAATTTAAAGTTGTTTATTTCAGAAGCTGCATTGTCTGCAGAAACTGATGATGAAAATGCATGGTTCATAGATTCAGGTGCCTCAACCCATATGTCTTGTGTCAAAGAATGGTTTGATGAATATCATGAGAAAACAGATGAGACACACATATATCTAGGAGATAATAGATCTCATAAGATTTAGGGTTATGGAGTGATAAGTGTAAAATTACCTAATGGCCAAAACAAACAGATTCATGATGTGTTGTATGTTCCAGGTATCAAAAAGAATTTGATTTATGTTTCCACTATAACTTATCAAAATCTGAATGTAGATTTTATGCAGTCTCACTGTCTTGTGAAGGATATTCATAATCGTTATAATGTCATAGCCACATGGACAAGAATTGGAGGACTGTATAAGCTTGATGTCACAAAGCCCATTCATCAAGCATTGGCATCTACTAGAATGACAACTGAAGAGCTATGGCATCTTAATCAAAATGACTTAGTACTACTTCAGAAGAAATTAATGGTTGAGGGGCTTCTTGTTTTGAAACATCAGCATATAGAATGTGAAGCTTGTGCACTAGGTAAACAACATAGGGAAGAATTTCCAGTGCATAAAGAGAAGAAACAGAAAGAATTACTTGAATTAATACATACTGATGTCTGTGGTCCCATGCAAACCTTATCACTTGGTGGTACGAGGTACTTTCTCATATTTTTTGATGACAAATCAAGATTTACTTGGATATATTTTATAAGGAAAAAGAGTGATGTATTTGAATACTTTAAAGAATTCGTTTCTTCCCCAGGAGTAATATGCAGGAGCATCCAACTCAGATCTCTTTGGTTGATGAGTCGACATTCCATGTTATCACTTCTAGAAGGATTGGATTCGTTGAATGGGATAGGATTAGTTTTGTTTTGTAATAAGTGGCAATCTGCCATTATTCTCCTTGAACCCTGCGAGGACTTCTTAAAGGATAGATCTTTGTTGATAGGATTTATTTTATTAGGCATTCAGATCCAATTTACTCGGATCTTACAGGTTTGTTGAGTGTTATAGAAAGAATTGAAATGTCACAGAGAGATGTTTGTATGTAGAAGGAGCGAGAGTGAGGAGTGAAGGAGTGAACAAAGAGTGTGGAATGCGTATGATCTGTAGCTCTGATCAATTGAATGAAGAACATAGATCCAGAATCCGCATATGTTTTAATTATCTTCGTGTCTCCTCCTAACTATGTGTTTAGTGTAAATTCACTCCATATAACTCTGTGTATAGCTTTGTGACTTCGTGTCGCCCTAACCTTCGAATTGCAGGAGGAATTGACCATTTCGTTGATCAATTCAATGAATATTACAGAGAGTTTAAAGAACGTGGGAATCGTCTGTATGATCGTCGACTGAGGTAGATATTGGAGAATATAGATGGTGATAAAGACATCTCGCTGGGTGAAGTGACAGGAAGTTAACACGGGAATATGTACGTGAAGTTTCTATGAAACTCGCTTCATCACTTTTGGAGTCCATCGTTGATTTGGTGGGGACACAGATATGACGTTCCTTAAGGAGTTCGCTGATTTGAAAAGCAAGGGCGTTAACGTTGTGGCAAGCAATGAAATAAGTCCGTCGGACAGTGTGGAGGACAATTCGGCGATAGTTCTAGGCTAATCAAGACAAGGAACTCGTGCTGACTAAACCTATTTACTCTTACCTGGCATCAATTTGACTCATGTAGCTTATTTAAATTAGACACCATTGGAGTAGACATGGACTTACATTCCATCATACCAAATCTCCGCAATACATCAACAGAGTACTTTCCTTGAGAAATAAACCCATCTTTCCTTTGCCAAACTTATAGACTAAGAAAATAGTGCATAAAACCTAAATCTTTCATTTTGAACTTAGAAGTGAGCTCCTCTTGCACCGAGCTATTTGATGCTCCTCTCCAGTAAGGAACAATCCATCAACATAAAGAACTAAGATCAATGGTTGGTTCTTCACAACCTTGAAGTACATGTTGGGGTCAGCTTCGCTTTTGGAGAAGCCCAAGATCATAAGATAGCAGTCAATCCTTCAATACCAAGCCCTCGGGTCCTGCTTAATCCCATACAAGGTTTTATTAAGTTTACATACATGGGACTCCTTCCCATGAATTAAAAACCCCTCGAGTTGTTGTATGTAGACCTCTTCCTCAACCTCACCATTGAGGAAGGCAGTCTTCACATCCATTTGGTGAAGAATCCAACCCAAAAATGAATCAAGGGAAATTATGGTCTGGATAGTAGTGTACCTGGCCACATGAGTGAATGTCTCATCATAGTCTATCCCTTCTTTCTGTGAGAAACCACATGCCACGAATATTGATTTATACTTTTCAATACGTCAATCAACTGCATGTTTGATTTTATAAAGCCACTTGGATATTACTATTGACTTCCCGTTAGGCTTAGGACTCATATGGATTCTACCTTGCACCATTTGAAAGGGGAGAATCATAAATTGGATCTTCCATCATAGGAGTATCACGCTTCTCCATATTTTAATCACATTGAAGTTCTTTGGAGCGCTCGAAGGAAGTCGCTTCATGAAATGTTACATCTCTGCTGACTTCAATGTTTCTTTGTCCTGGAACATAGATTTTGTAGGTTTTGGAGGCTTCCCTTTATCCAACAAATGTTCCTTTATTTCTGGATGCCTCCATATTTGTCCTCTTCTCTTTTGTATGTGAATGTAAACAGGACAACCGAAAATCTTCAAGTGTCCAATATCTTGTTTCTCAGTAGTGAAAACCTTTTCAAGATTCTTTTCTCCCAAGATAACTTGAGGGATTCTGTTCTGGATATAAACAACAGTGATGGAGACTTCTTCCCATAAGGATGTGGGTAGATCCTGATCACACATCATGGATTTTTCATCCTCGCATATTATTATGTTCTTTCTTTCATCAACCCCATTCTGCTGGGGTTTGTAGTGTACAGTCAGCTGTCTTTTTATTCCTACATCTCGACGGAAGTCATTGAATTCATGGGACTCAAAATATTCTCCATTATCAAATCTCAAAGCATGAATGTGCTTTCCAGTATGATTCTCAACCAATTATTTAAACTCTTGAAACTTGTTCAAAGTTTCACTCTTTTCTTTCAGAAAATAAACCCATGACTTGCGAGAGAAGTCATCTATGAAAAGGACATAATACAAGTAACCACTCAAGGAGGGTGTAGACATAGGACCACATAAATTGGAATGAATCAAGTCAAGGATCCCCTTGGATATTTTGGTACTACTTGGAAAACTCTTCTTAATGTTTTTTCCAAGAGCGCAACCTCTACAAACACTATCAAAATCAGATTTAAACATGAGCATACCTTTCACCACCTTTTGCAATCTGGGTAGTGCTTTGAAATGGAGATGACCAAGAATCCTATGCAACAACTCACAAGGACTAATTATGTTATGGATCATGGCTTGCACGATATTTCCAAGAACTTTGTAGAGATCTCCCTCTGTAACTCCAATTACTGATGCAAAGTTCAAGTTTGCATGCTTAGGCCACATGAGCGCTTTGTTGTCCATAAAGATAACTTTGAATCCTTTATCTTCTAGAACCAAAACAGATAGGAGGTTCTTCTTCAATCCGGGGAAAAATGAATTTCATCCACATGCAGTACATCTCCTGAATCCAACTGAAAAGAAGTGGATCGAACTCCTTGGATTGGATAGGTGGTATTATATCTAAGCTCCACCTTATATGAAAACTTATTTTACTTCAGATCTGTAATACCGATCCTATATCCAGACATGTGCTTGGATGTGACATTGTCTATCAGCCATGTCTCAGCACTAGTGGTAATGGATCCAGAAATGGATGAGACAAGATAGTACTCCTTCTTTGTCTCTTGATCATTGAATGAAATCTTTCTTGTAGGTTCATCTTCTGTAGTAGTAGAAGCATGAAACATACCCTTGAACTTTCCTCTTTGATTTGCATGACATTCTCTTGCATAATGGCCCTTCTTATTGCAATTGAAACATTTAAATTTAGACTTATCAAAGTTCTTGAAATCATTCTCATTTTGATGAGAGAATTTCTTGTGATATTTCTTACCTCTTTTCATCTGTGCCGCAAGAGTGAGGTTCTCTTCTTTGGAGGCAGTATACTTGCTATGGATTCACCCTTCTTCTTGTAGGAAATCATGCCACAGTCTCTCAAAGTTAGGTTGAAATTCTTGACCATTTACTACAACCACGAATGTTTCCCATGAAGATGGAAGACCATCGACAACAGTCTAAATGAGATCATAATCATCGATCGTCACACCAATGCTCATGATTTGATCTCTTACTTGAGAGATCTTTGTGATGAAGGAAGCCACAGCTTTGTCCTTTTCCATATTCATATTTCGAGGCTTGTTCTTCAATGCTCTCTTTTGACTAGATGCCTTCTTCTCATAAATATTTCTCAAAGTGTTGAAGCATTCCTTTACGGTCTTCAATGGAGTGATCACGGGCATCAAGTTGTCTTTCACAAAATCATATATAATCCTCTTTTCCTTGGCTTGATTCTTCTTGAATTTGGTGCACCCTACATTAGTAGAAGGATCTTCAATAACATTGGATACATAGCCATCCAAATCATGCTCTTATAGGATATTCAAAATCATGGCCTTCCAAGTATTGAAGTTCGAAGTTCCTTCAAGACGGTATTGCATTCTTACTGAAATTGAAGCCATAATTATTGAATTGCCACGCACACTCAGGATCTCCATAGGCTCAAGCTTGATTGTTGAAATTATCTCTTTCACTCTTTCATGCCCTAATCTCTGATACCATGTTAATTCTTTATCTTTAATTTGGAAATGCAATAGTACTTGAAATCGAATAAAAATCATACACATAATCAATCACATTCGACACATGAATTTACCTTGGGGAAACCCTCTATGAATTAAGGGAGAAAACCCCAACAAAACCTTCCTTAGTATATTGATCTAGATAGCAGAGAATGTGTTTTACATCAAGCACCCTAGGTGCAATTACATAGCAAGAGAAAGGTAAAGAAGAGAGACTTAGGATAATATCATGCAAAAATAGAAGTGCCTTTCCTTCAAGGGAGAAGAGAATTCGCTTCACCTTGAATTCATCAATCTCATATAACATATTTAAACATTCTTCACATGTATCAACTTCTATTTTTATCTTCTGACTTCAGTATGAACTTGCCCTCCATGTGGATGCATCAATCTTGCATGAAGAAGTGCGCTCCACTTCTCATGAGCATTAACTCACTGAACTGATTCTTAGGATGAACTCGCCCCTTAACTTAAAGATTTCCCACTTAGTTAGGTGGCTAACTTAAGTGTCGTCGTGCAAGTGTCACAACTCAAGTGGCGTCTTTTAGTTTAACATAAGTGTTGTCATGCAATAACAATTAGTTAACTATATCTTATTTCTTAGCACTTAGTTAAATATATTTAACTAATTCTTTCTTGTTAACATCACTGTAGTGATCAATTCGAGTTCTCCTTTGATTTACTGAAGTACTCATTGAAGTTTAACAATTCAAATTCTCTCTTAATTAATTCTTTTATGTGCAATTCGAATGCTCTCATATCTTATCATATCTTATATTTTTCTCTTGTCTTATCTGCATGGTCTACATGTGCCATCTTAATTATCATATCAACTATACTAAGGATATTTTCCCAATGATTTGATCATATTGTCTTAGTATCGTTCCAAGTGGTTATATGCTAAAGTAATTCACTCTAGGGGTGGCCATTACCTAGGGAAGACTTAATAACTCAAACATGGTTAGTAGTATATCACACAACATACATGCTTCGACATGCAAAGCCTCATCTCAACACATGGGGCACCACCTCAACACATGAGGATCTGTCTTGACACACAAGACCTTATCCTTGACCTGCAAGACTGTACAACTTCACCACTTTGACATACAAAGTACTTGCCTCAACACATGAAGCTTAACAATTCTTTATTCCAACTTAAGATTCTTCTCCAAGTTTCCTAATTCCAACTCAGGATCCTATAAGGCACTACCTCAACACACGACGCTCAATCTTGACAAGCAAGTTTGACCTGGAGAATGACTCATGATGCTGTAATTTTAACACATAACAATACAAAATGGTTAGAATATTGGTAGCTCATATTTGAGAAGGGATGTGAGGACTATGATTATTAAAAAAAATTCCATAACAAGAGGTTGGTGCTACATTTGTATCATAGTGCCAAAATTCTAAGAGGTTAAAAACTATAAAATCCAATAATTCTATCTATAGGCACCTCGGTGGGAAAAATAATGCAAGGCTACGGAAACCTAGTTAGTATGTTAACTTCCTAGGGCTATAATATTTTCATATGAAACCAGTTGGGGAATTATTTATATTTTGAAAAAAACTTATTACTAACTGTACATATTTTGTAGGTATGGTCGTCACATTCAGATTGATTGTCAAAGTCACCAAAAACACATAATAAGTTGAAACACATACTAAAACTTCAATCTTTTCAACACTACTATGAATATGGAAAGATTCAAGAGTGCTTTTGAGATGGTGGAATACTCAAATGATCACCTAGATCACTATCATGCCTATCATTGTTTATTGCATTCTACAAATACTCTCTCTCTCTCTCTCTCTCTCTCTCTCTCTCTCTCTAGCAACCTACATGGTTTCTACCACGCAGTTTACACCTCATTTATTATATAAATATCTTCTATGCTTCTTTGAATATATTACTTTTGCACTTTCATTTCTGAAATATTGCTTTTGACAATTGAATATTATTTATGATGGCCACCCTATGTTATGATCTACTTAGGGGTGTAATGTGGGGACCAAAGGGCCCATTAGAGTAATAATAGTGGAGGTCATTTGATGTAAGGTGGACTAGGTCCACTATATTTTTTTATTAAATAAATCCCACTATGGTAGTTACTCTTGAATAAATGTAATGGGGCCTTATTAAAGAAGATCCACTAGGTAGTTAGGAGGTTGTTCTGATTAGATTTCTCTTGTTATCTATAAATAATGAAGGATACCTCATTAATCATGAGGAGGATATTGTATTTGGATATTAGTTCATAAGGGACTTCCCCTTCGAAGAGGCAAGTGAACAATAATGTATTCCTTCCATAAAATGATAAATTGTAAGGTGTTTCTATACCTTAAGGGTTTTGATAATAATAAAGTTGGAGCATATTTGATATCTTGCAAGTTATTTCATATCCATATTTAAGGTACATGGCAAGCGGTATAAAACCACTTTCCAGAGGCTAAATGAGGAATTTTTTTCTTCTATTTTGCAGGTTTTCAAAGGGAAAAGGAGGGAAACAACATTCATATAAGTTTTTGAGTATTTTTTAGTAGAATGTTTGGAAACTAATTGTGCATCTATATCCTCCATGGAAAAATATGCATTTAAAAAAATCTCAAATAGGAGATATTACAATTTGAAATCTACTCGCTTTTAGGGATTATGGTGATGACTGTATGTCATGTAGAGGAGATTAATTTGGATAGAGTGCTCGAATTATTGCCAAATTAGTGCCATTGGATAGAGAATTTTGGGGGATTTTATATGATATATTATAAATATATATTCATTCAATATTGTGTAGGATACAACCCTTACAATTTTTTACCTTCAATGCCCTAGATCTCATACTTACATTGACTTATCACATTTTACCAGGATATATTAGCCCCTATCATTGACGATTATCTAAGGTTTTATGAATATTATGTGGAAAATGGAAATTATGTAGATTAATCACGTCTTATCATTTTTCTTGAATTTTGTATGGAATATGAATAACGTTTCCAACAAAGGTTACTCAAAGTATAAGAATTTTTACACTTTGAAGCGATTTGTATAGAGAGACTCCGTCTAGAGCACACAATACAAAAATACATGAAGCTTATGAAGCAATCCAAAGATTCGAACTTTGGAGACATATTGATGAGGAGTATACAAGGGAGATATATGCGTGGTGTAATTTAGAAGTGTCTTGTGATGAATGATCCATACATAGTTGTTTTTTGGGGATGAAAACTACTTTCATCTTCTATTTGATGAATCTACTACCCCTTATGTACAGAACATTACAAAATGAAGTAAGGAGACGGTTATGAGTACTAGTTTCAACTTGCATATTCTTCATTGGTAGTATTGCTTCATGAACTTCATTCAATAACATTTTATAACTATATGCTTGATTTTTTGGATATGGATGGATCTATATATTTTGATCTGCATGATTGTGTTAGGGAGCACCATTCTTTTCTATGTATTGAGTTCAGGGATCTTTAGTGGGGGGTTAACATGAGCACTTTGGCATGGCGCCTGGGTTTATGGATGAGTTCCTTGGATTACTTCAGTATGAGGGTTAATATTTGCACATAGGGCAATGGGTACTTTAGTATTGTTGTTAGCATTCATACATGGGACCCATATTTATGGTGGAGCTTCTTGGAATACTTTAGCATGGTGGCTAGTGCTTGTACATGGGATCCTAGTTCATTGGATTAGCTTAGCAATGTGGTGAATACTTGTCCATGGGATCCTAGTTCATTGGATTAGCTTAGCAATGTGGTGAATACTTGTCCATGGGAACTTGGTTTATGCTTGTACCTCCTTACATCAAGTGTTGATGGAAACTCTTTTCTAAGGGGGTGGAGTGTTATGCTTTTCCCTAGGGGTTTGATGGGGGGCAAAAAGGCACATTAGAATAATATAGTGGAGGCCGTTCAATCTAAGGAGAACTAGGTCCACTATGTTTGTTATTATTAAATAAGCTCCACTATGGTAGTCATTAGTGAATAAATGTAATGACACATCATTAAAGAAGGTCCATTAGGTAGTTAGGAGGTTGTTGTGGTTAGAGGTGTTTGTGATCTATAAATAAGGATGAAGTCCTCCTTATGAATCATGTGTGAAGTATATTGTATTTGGAATTTAGCTCATGTACGAGGTTGCCCCCTAGAAAATACAAGTGAATAAGAGTGTATTCCTTCCATAAAATGATTAATTGTAAGGTGTTTCCCTACAACATATTTAATATCTTGTATATGATTGCATATTCATATTTAAGATAAGTAATGAGGGACTTTAACACCTTATTACATTATTTGTTTTGCACTCAATTTGGATTGCTCATGTGGGAAGCAACCAACCACATAATGCGATTGATCTCTCGCATAATTGAATACATGCAATTGGTCTCTCACATATTTGATTCCTTTATCTCCAAAGCAACCAACCACATAATGCAATAGATCTCTCACATATAGTTCCCACATTGGTAACTTGTTTGGATAAGCTATCACTACAAAATACATAGGGTCAATCCTACTCCCCTTATTCATCCTCTCATACACTTAGTGTGATCATAAATGATATACAACAACAATGCCACGGTTCTAACACTCAAATGCTTGTGTGTCAAATCATCCCAACTACATTTAAGCACTTTAGATCGATTAAGGATGGTAGGAATCCTTGCAAGGTGTAGATTGACCATAATATTGAAGGAAATATTGATAATGACCATAACATCTCATTGTTAGAAGGAAATATTGATAATGAGGAACTTAACAAGTGGTTGAAGTGCATTCCAAATACACTTTGATGCTGAAAACTTTCGTGATGCATTAGATAAGTTTAACCTAATTAATTATGACAATGAAGATGTCCATGATTGCAGTGTCTTGGTGGGAGGTGCATAAGCAAGAATTTTAAGGTTTTGGTGAGCCGATATCTATGTGGGGCAGCTAATTCATGAAATAAATGCATGAAAAGTGTTCCTTTCATTGACGTATAAGGTATCCGTATATGAAACAACAACTGTGACAACTTGGAAAAGAATTTCATTCCCATTCATGGAACTGAAATTGCGTTTGTTCCAAAGCTAGCGTTGGTGACAAATTACCAGTAGGAGCATTGCTTGGTTAAGTGACGTCAGTTGACAGAATTCAAAAGACGTTTCTTGTAAGATAAATGCAATATCGACCAACGCAAAATCTAATGCGTGGCAAACCAAAAACCAACATAATCACGTTTTGTGGTGAGAATGGATCGAATACGTGACCTTCATATCTTTTCAATTTGACGCCACTGGCTATAATCTTACTGTTACTAAAATAATCACAGTGGCAAGTAGAGATTGTCTAAACTTTACGTTATGATCCTCCGGGAAATCAATTACAAAAGTCCAATGTTGAGGCGGCGAGTTAGTACTATTTACAAGAAGCTTAAGAACCGACGAAGATCAATGCGTTTGAATATAAAACCAATCGGAGTAAGTCATTACACCAGGACATGCTAAATATCCTTTGTATTTTCATCGTCTTTGCTTTCTTTTCGCTATATACTAATCCAGCAGCTTGAATATTGAATATCGATAGAAAGTTAAGTATCATTCATAAGTTAGTGTCTTCTTAGTTAAATTCATATGCATGCATCATAAACCATGTCTTAATTAAGAGTTATTAATATATTAGTTACCATTTAATATATATATATTATAATTGTTTATTTTGAATTTGGAACGACCGCCATAAAATTAATATAGAGAGTACATTTATCTCATCCTTATACAATCTAGTAAAAACATAGGTGCTAGTCCACTCCAAATTTTAAAATAAAAACACCTATAACGTTTGAATTTGCATACTACGATGCTTTTGATATAATATCAGAAGGAGGCTAGTGCAAGGTAATGATACCCAATTATGACACGTTAGTTGCAATGACATTATGAAAAAATAGAAATATTATCATTAAAATCAATTATTAGAGGTACCTACAAAACTTTTTCCGATTAGGTGTAAAAAGATGAAACATAGAAAAACGGATGACCTTCCGAAATATATAATTTTTATTTATGGAAAAGTGGTATAACCACCCCAAAATGTCATTATTCGAAGATTGGTATGTTATTTGTTTTCTAAAACATAATGCACATGTCTTTTTTGAGCCACCTGTTTGCTATGTAAATTTTCAATTTACGAGAAAAAAAAAATGTAGAGGCGTAGCCAACAGAAAAATCTTGTGCGGAGCTATTTTTCCAAAATTTTAAAAGTCAATTTTATATTTTTTTAAAATTACGAAAGTTAGTGAAGCCCTAAAACGACATTGTCAAGTTTTAATTCACCATATCATGGTCTAAAAATAATCAAAATGCATTTTTTCTTTTAAAGGTTGTAGGTATTTTCGTGCTCTTATGTGGGTTCTTTTCCGTTTTCGAAATAGGTAAGCCAATCAAAAGTTATAGGCCAAATAAACGACTTATGTTTTTTACGGATTTGACATGAGTGCAGTTTAAAATGAATTAAAAATAGAGAACAACAACAGATCTATTAAAAAATTATATATTTGGAATTTGCACACAGAGCTCGACAAGTGTGTGCAATTTCATCTACAATGCACTCGTGGAGCTTATGCAGAACTAGCCGTGAAAAACAGGAAGTTGCAGCGTTTGATGTTTTCTGCTATAAATCAGGGATAAATCATACCGAGCCTAAAGGTGCAATCCGAAGCTAATTCCAAGACTGCAAGGGCGCCAAATTTTTTTTGAATTCAAACACATGCGTGCAACTATGCACACACGCAAACACGCGCACACGTGATTGAAAACACACACACGTTAAGAACAATGCGCACGCGTCCTTGTGTGTATGCGCTATTGTATGCCTTTGTATGGTTTATTTAATTTCCTTTGTCAAGGGGATACATGAAGTTGATGAAGATGTGATGCTGAAGAAGATGATGATGATGGAGATGTTGATGAGGAAGGGGGAGATGACAATGATGTTGAAGATGTTGATGATGATGCTGACGATGACAAGATGATGGTGATGGTGATGATGATGATGATGACAATGGTGATGAAGATGACGATGAGGATGATGGTGATGATGATGAGATGATGGTGATGTTGATGATGATGATGGAAATGGTGATGAAGATGGCGATGAGGATGAGGATGATGGTGATGAGGATGATGGTGATGAGGATGATGGTGACAAGGATGATGATCATGATGGTGATGAAGATGATCATGATCATGATGAATATGATGATGATGATTATCATCATCATCATCATCACCATCACCATCATCATCAACATCTTCATCATCATTGTCATCTCCCCCTTCCTCATCAACATCTCCACCATCGTCATCTTCGTCATCATCATCATCTTCATTACCATCCTCATCAACGTCAACATCATCTCCATCATCATCATCATTTTCTTCATCCTCATCACCATCATCATCATCATCTTCGTCATCATCATCATTGTCATCATCAACACCATCATCATCATCGTCCTTCTTCCTCATCTTCATCAACATCTAGGTCATCATCTTCATCTTCATCGTCAATGTCATCATCATCATCATCCTCATCATCAACATTGATGGCGAAGATGATGAAGATGATGATTACGATGTTGATGATGAGTACGATGATCATCAACATCATCATCATGTTCATCATTGTACTCATATTCATCACCATCCACCATCATCATCATCATCATCATCATCTTCGTCATCACCCTCTTCCTCATCATCATCATCAACAACATCTTCGTCATCATCATCATCAAATGACGACGATACGAAGATGATGATGATGATGACGAAGAAGATGGTGATGATGAGTATGATGAGGATGATGAAGATGACGATTATGATGATGAAGACAATGATCATCGTGACCATGATCATATGATGATGATGGTGATGGTGAGGATGATGAAAATGGCGATGATGATGATGACGAATATGATGATTTTGATGATGATGATCATATTAGTCATCATCATCATCATCTTCATCATCGCACTCATATAAATCATCATCCACCACCATCATCATCACCATCGTCATCCTCGTCCTCACAATGATGATGATGATGAAGATGATGATGATGATGAAGATGATGATGATGATGATGGTGATGATGATGATCATGTTGTTGTTGATGATGAAGATGATGATGATGATGAGAATGATGTGCTGCATATTCGTCATCTTCATCATCATCATCATCATCATCATCTCCATTAGTCATCATCATCATCACCATCTTCATCATCATCATCGTTGTCATCATCATCATCATCATCATCATCATCATGATAAGGATGATAGTGATGACGAGTATGATGAGGATGATGAAGATGACTATTATGATGACTATCATCAACATCATCATCATCATCATCATCCTCATCATCATCCGCATCCTAATAATGATGATGATGACGATGATGAGGAAGTTGATGATGATGATCATGTTGTTGATGATGATGAAGATGTTGATGATGTGCTGGATATTCCTCATCATCTTCATCATCATCATCATCACCGTCATCATCATCATCTCCAAATTAGTCATCATCATCATCGTACTCATATTCATCATCATCCACCACCACCACCACCACCACCATCATCATCATCATATCATCACGACGAAGACGATGATGATGTGTTGCATATTTGTCATCATCTCCAACAACATCTTCGTCATCTTCATCATCATCGTCATCATCACCATCATCGTCATCATCATCATCCTCATGCTCGTCCTCACAATTATGATGATGACGACGATGATGATGATCATGCTGTGGATCATGTTGTGGATGATGATGATGTGTTGCATATTCGCCATCATCTTCATCATCAACATCATAATCATCATCATCATCATCATCATCATCACCATCATCTCCATTAGTCATCATCGTCATCATCATCATCATCAACATCATCATCATCATCATCATCATCTTAATCATCATCATCATCATCATCATCATGACGAAGATGATGATGATGATGACGACGATGAAGATGGTGATGATGATGATGACGATGAAGATGGTGATGATGATGATGATGACTACTAGAGATGATGATGATGAAGATGTTGCACATAATCCTCATCCTCATCCTCATCTTCATCATCATATTCTTGATGATGATGATGATGATGAAGATGGCTATGACGAGTATGATGAGGATGATGAAGATGTCGATTATGATGATGAAGACACTGATCATCGTGACCATGATCATATGATGATGATGGTGATGGGGAGGATGATGAAGATGGCGATGATGATGATGATGGTGATGTGTTGCATATTTTCCATAATCTTCATCATCAACATCAACATCATAATCATCACCATCATCATCATCTCCATTAGTCATCATCGTCATCTCCATTAGTCATCATCGTCATCATCAACATCATCATCATCATCATCTTCATCATCATCATCATCATCATGATGACGAAGATGATGATGATGATGATGACTACTGGAGATGATGATGATGTTGATGATGAAGATGATGGCGAATATGCTGCACATCATCCTCATCCTCATCATCATCTTCATCATCATCTTCATGATGATGATGATGATGAATATGGCTATGACGAGTATGATGAGGATGATGAAAATGCCGATTATGATGACGAAGACAATGATCATAGTGACCATGATCATATGATGATGATGGTGATGGTGAGGATGATGAAGATGGCGATGATGATGACTAATGAAGATGATGACGATGAATATGATGATTTTGATGATGATGATCATATTTGTCATCATCATCATCTTCATCATCGTACTCATATTCATCATCATCCACCACCACCATCATCATCATCACCATCCTCGTCCTCACAATGATGATGATGAGGAAGATGATGACGATGATGATGGTGATGATGATGATCATGTTGTTGATGATGATGAAGATGATGATGATGATGAGGATGATGTGCTGCATATTCATCATCATCTTCATCATCAACATCATCATCATCATCATCATCATCATCATCATCTCCATTAGTCATCATCTTCATCATCATCATCGTCATCATCATCATCTTCATCATCATCATCATCCGCATGCTCTTCCTCACAATGATGATGATGACAATGATGATGAAGATGATGATGATGATCATGCTATGGATCATGTTGTGGATGATGATGAAGATGATGATGATGTGTAGCACATCATCATCATCTTCATCATCATCCACAACATGATCCATAGCATGATCATCATCATCATCATCTCCATTAGTCATCATCGTCATCATCATTATCACCATCTTCATCGTCATCATCATCATCATCACCATCTTCATCATCATCATGATCTTCATCACCATCGTCATCATCACCATCATCATCATCATCATCATCGTACTCATATTCATCATCATCCACCACCAATCATCATCATCATCATATCATCATCCTCGTCCTCACAATGATTTTGATGATTTTGATGATGACGATGATGATGGTGATGATGATGATCATGTTGTTGATGATGATGAAGATGATGATGATGATGAGGATGATGTGCTGCATATTCGTCATCATCTTCATCATCAACATCATCGTCAACATCATCATCATCATCATCATCTCCATTAGTCATCATCATCATCACCATCTTCATCATCATCATCATCTTCATCATGATCATCATGATCATCATCAGATCATCATGATGAAAAACCTTATTTTATTGCAATTGTGATTCCACTTACAGCAAATGAACACTATTTGTAAAATCTTCCATGACGAGGAGGCCCTCCATGACTACTTGATTAGATCCTTTACATCTCATCATCTTCATCCTACACTGAGACCAGGGATAACAGGTGCCTTAGATTTTGATCAATACAACAATGTAAAGAAGAGTGCTCTGCATATTACATGAAGCCAAGCTTATACCTTCTGTGCTATGCTTTGCCAGCCTTCCATAGGGGTGGGAGTATCAAGACTGCTATCCTTCCCCATAAATTAACCGGGCAAATATTTCCCAGCAAATAAAACTAACCATCAAAGTGCATTTTGTCACATCTGCATCGCCCTAAGAGAATAAAATCTGATGGTAATTATGAACAAATCTGACATACTGCGATCTCACAATAATTGCATCTCCGAGCAGTCTTTATACAACATTAATCTATATCTACTATGTATTTAATGATTCTTGATGTAATACATATGTTTCTAACTAAAAATTAAATTAATGTTTTGAAATCAAAATACACAAATTTGTAAATATACCCTTAAACCCCCAAACACCTAGAAGCACTTAAATGCACTTAGGGATTATGGGTTAGAAGAGGTCCTAAAGACCTTTATGGGGGAGGGGCTCTTTATGGGGAGGGGCTCTAGGCATAACCCGAAACATTTATATCTCTTGGGCAATAAATACAATGAACGTTACCCACCAACCATTGCAACATTCAGCAAGGACGCGCACGCGCCAGATGCGTGCACACGCCAAAGGCGCGTGCACGTCCCTATTGAATCAAAAGAGCATTTGACATTTGAAGCAAAGAGCAATCATAATCCTTGAGGTATGGTGAAAATTTGATCTTGTTAAATGTAATTTAGTCTTCATTCACTTGTTTGAATGGCATCTATTTTGGTTTTTCCTCATGAATTGTATGATAGATCTATTTTAGTATTCTTAATATTCAACATAGACAATAAAAACATCCTACCAAAAAAAAACTACAACATGCACCAAGCAATGCTTTCAACCGTTCATGAAGATAATAAAAAAAAATTACTTGCATCACCACCAATAACATTTCATAATCACATTCCTCCATCTAGTAGACAAACATTTGTCGAATTCCTCATGGTTTCACTACAACAACTCACACAAACACCTAAACAATTGAAAAGTCTTAGTCTTTTGGGGCTATTTTCCCTCGTCCATACCATGAAAATGAAGTCAATATGAGCTTCTCCCTTGTAGGGAATTTGCTGGACTACTAACATCCCATACCACCATCCAATACCATCCTACTGAGTTCCTAGACGTGATGTTGTAACTTTATATGTAGGGCATTCCCAATAGATTTTAAGATTATATGAAAACATTATCACTAGATGTTGTTGTACATAATCAAGTGCTACATCGAGCTTTAATAATCATGCACATCGAGTTTTAATATCTTGTTTGTTGTTCATTCTTGCAGGGGTCATATTTTCGTTTTTCCAAAAGCGCATTGAATATGGGTAACAGACGTAATAATCAAAGAAAGTCTAGAAGGAGGCCGCTGCCCCCTGAAAAGGCCCATGAGATAAGAGAAAAGGCCAGGTTGTACATGCAAAACTGTAAAAATCAAAATGTTAGTTCCTTAGATCCATCAACAAGCAATGACGAAGTGGTTGAAGTCAATCAAATCTTGCCTGATGTCGAGTATGAAGGGATGGATGTTGAACAAGTTCTTAACTGACAACCACCCCAAGAAGAGCACCCACCTGGCGAACACACTCCATTGCAGGACCAATTATTGAACGAAGGGCCACAACAAACCATTGACAAGACTCATACTTCCTTACCGACTCCCTTGCCTCAACTATCAACCAGACGACGAAGAACTCTCAGACGTATTTATGTGGATGAAAGTTCATTTTCAGGACTTGAAGGTAAGATGTCCAAACGCACTATTGATTTCCATTGTAACAAGATAATCAAATATTTTTTTGAATCCAAAACCGATGAAGCAAAATGTCAATTGTTTCTTGCTTTGTTAAAATCATATTGTCTAGCTCATGTTAGGAGAATTTTGTGCATAAAGGTAGTTAGAAGTTCAGATGCCAACGATCATGTTGTTAGAAATCTACAATCTGCATTTAATTTGATTGGAAAAACTTCTCGCACAAAAGATTTTAATGCGGCTCGTCGTGTACTGTCAGAATCGATTGTAGACAAATCCACAAGGCAACGTCGCCTACTATCACACACATGTAAAATATTTAAAGTAGATAGAAAGACTCTTCAAAAGTACTCTGCCATTAGAGAAAAACTTGAGACCCCAAGCCAAAAATATTGTTGGGCCTTTGTTGGTAGGTTACCTCGTTCAGACATGAAGCTCATTGATGCCGTTAAAGAACTAGTGCAAATGTTACGGCATGATAACACTAGACCGTCATCGAATCAAAGAGATGTTTTAAAGTTGAGAAAAGGTGTTATGGGGGGTGAACCCCATGTCAAGCACTTCCTTGACACCACACAAACAGAACTCTATGGGAGGTTCAAGAATGAGCACACACAATTGAACTTGGGCCAAAGGTCCTTCGAAAAATGCAAACCCTGGTATGTTAGAATTTGCATTGATCGCAGTACATGTTGTTGTAGGTACCATGTAGAATTTGAGTACTATTATGATACATATAGACATATATTTTGTGGTTTGCATACTAACATTGTGTAGGATTGCCCTTTGTTACAACCACCGAATGCATCCAGAGAATTTATACATAGCATAATGTGTGGAAGGCCTGAAGGACAAAAATATTATAAAAGATCATGTTTATATGGGACGTGTTCTAGTTGCAGTGGATTTTCATTATTGAGCCGCTGCATCCACGCAACCATGGAGCACGAATTTGGGAGGATTTCAGTAGAAATGCAGAACTTCCAGTACATAACATATCAAGTAGATAGTTCGAAGGAAAGCAAAAAAATTGCATTGGTGAAGTCACAGGTAATCTAAGTTTGCATGCTTTCATACTGTACATGTTGAATTTGTACATAAATATTCAGATTGAAAATGTCACGTTGTATTAATGCCCTTGGTTTTGTGGCACCGGGTACAAATTTGGGATTTCATGAAGGAATTCTACCAAAAGACCGAGCATTATGTATAGCACGTCCACGTAGCACGACGGCAATATGAATAGTACAGACAGTGCAGGGACACCTTTCCCAAGGGCACAATATTGTCGGTTGTGAACTTTGCGGAAAAATATACCCTACAGCCACAGAATGAGATTCAAAGTCAATACTACCATTCAGACCAAGTTAGCATAATGGTCCATATCACGTACAGGCACGCGCCAGAGAGCAGCAATGACATGAGGATGATATTGAAAGAGACCAACTTCTACATCAGTGACGACAGGTGCCACGACCTGCATTATGTGTAGCATTGCTTCAAAATTTTCTATGTTCAGCTGAAGGAGAGAGGGATACATATGAACCAGCATTGGATATGGTCAGATGGTTGTGCAGGCCAGTTCAAAAATGCACGTGTTTTCTAGTGGTTGAGTATGTTGCACAAGACTTATGATGTGCTGCATGTATGGAACTATTTTGAGACTGGGCATGGAAAGGGAGAGCACGACGGGGCCGGAGCATGTCTCAAAACTACCCTACGAAGGGAGGAGATGAGGTGTATGGGAGGCCCTCATATTCAGAATGTCGAATCCACAGTTCGATGGTGCAAAGAAAAAATGTCAGATTGAATCACGGAGCAATACATACCAACAGGTAGAGGACATGTTGTCAGAAATTTCTGGAATGTAGTTGATATAGATCGATCACGTTCTTAAAGTTGTAGTACTGTGCAAGGAACTCATGGATTTCATTTGGTTCGAAGCTCAAACAATCCTTTATTTGAAATATGGGCGTGAAAACTTGCTTGCTTTTGTGGGTCTTGCAGCAGTTGTGAGTGGGATGAGTGCGAATCATTGGATTGGGTTGATGAATGGGATCATGCATCACTTGTAGTGGACCCACGTGCAGTTGCTGAAAAAATCCAGTTAGAGGAAGGCCAATCCTCTATTTTGAATGAATATGATAATATATCTGATCTTGTACAACCAGGTAAACATTTTTGCATGCATATTCCGGTTCCCTCCTTGTTTTTGTAATTATCCAAGTTATCAAACCATTGCTTGTTGGAATATGACCTTAAAATGCATTTTTGCAAGACACATCTACGCAGTTGTCACCCCAACAGATAGTGCAATCGGGATGAATTATTGGTTGGCACGATGCATCCAGGGGAAGCAAACCCTCCTCGCATCATTAACGGATAGTGAAGGAATTACCTTTTTGACTGGCTTGATGGTTGTTTAGGGGGAATATCTTACAGTGGATGGAAAGGGACCAAAGAGTAATGGCTACACATACACAGATTATAGACCAGGGTCGTGGGTGTATCACTTTACGCACTTGATCATGGGTACAAACATCCAACAACAAAGAATGTCAATGAAGTCATCAAACAAGGTACGCTACTTACTACCTCATGCGGAGCATGAGAGGTTGTTCGAGACAATAAAAAACCGAGAGGATCTAGAAGGCCTAATTGACTGAGGTGCATAGTATAGCCATGTGATTGTTTATTCATGCATGGTTAATGTTATTCATGTTAGATGGTTTATTTGATATCGTTATCTTATATCGTTTATTTGATGTCCGAGTTATGATTAAGTTATGATTTATAGCCATGTGATTGTTTATTCATGTATGATTAACCTTAGAAGCACTAATATAACCCTACAAACATAATCTAGCCCTAGAAATGCTAGAAAGCTAAACTAACCCTAGAAACATTAATCTAACCCTCATAAACTAATCTAGAATCCTAGAAACATAATCTAGCCCTAGAAATCCTAGAAAGCTAAACCAACCCTCAAAAACTAATCTAGAATCCTAGAAACATAATCTAGCCCTATAAATCCTAGAAAGCTAAACTAACTCTAGAAACACTAATCTAACCCTCAGAAACTAATCTAGAATCCTAGAAACATAATCTAGCCCTAGAAATCCTAGAAAGCTAAACTAACCCTAGAAACACTAATCTAACCCTTAGAAACTAATCTAGAATCCTAGAAACCTAATGTAGCCCTAGAATCTGTGACCCACCACACGTACCCTCAATAGGGGGTATTTGGACTCCAAGTGGGATAGGATCACTATTAGAAGGGTTTGTTACCCAATCTATTAAGGGCCCAAGTCACATTGAGTCATTTCCAGTCTTATATAGCCTATATGCCGCTAATCAAATGCCAAAAAATCCGGCTGGGAGAACACTTGTTATCTTACACACTCTAATTAACCCTTAGGCAAAGCAACGGCCATTGCTCTGCAACCTGTGAAGGCTGCACAAGAAAAAGACTAAGAGCTACTAATCAGAGGAGGGTAGTTGTCACTGGATTGGGAGTAGTCACTTCCTTTGGTCATGATCCAGGTACTTGATAGGGAAATCTTCTTCAGGGACAGAGTGGTATTGGTGATATTGATAGCTTTGATTGCTCTGATTTTGCAAGTGTAATTGGCATCAATGCGATTCATTTGCTTCCTCTCATTTACAACTCTTTTGAATTTTTCTACTTGACTTGTAAATGTGGAATAGTCCACCAAGTCAAAGGGTTTTTTCTCATCATGATCTCACCAAGAGCCACATACACAAAAACCATGCATCATGTACAAAATAAACATGCAAAAGCCTTCGGGTCAATGCTTAATCAGTGATCTACACCATGCATGATTCACTCAAGCATGATTCTCCTTACAATACATGCAAGAGCTAGCAACAACATTCAACATTGCCTTCACACAACCTCTATGACCTCTATTCCTTATGTAGCTTAGTCTCCATGCTTTATGCACTACGGTCATAATAATCATAGCAATTGTCTAATAATTCATAAACACATATGATCAATCATGACTACTCAATCCATCGTGATGTCGCATAAGTAAAAAAAATGAGACCAAGACTTCTTTGGAACAAAATATTGTTGATTCATATCTTCAACCCCCCCATCTATTATAGTTATTCCTCACAGCTGGATACCTGCCGGGGGCGTAGAACTCCAACTGTGCAACAAAACTGGGTTTCGGGGAGTCCTGCAGGTGTGTCTAGGTAGGTTCTGGCTAGGAATGCTAGCCACAAGTGCCTGGTGGAAGATTTTCCAGAGTTGACCCCCGTGTGCAAAAATTGCACACTCCCTCACTGAGCAAAACCCTAGTTTCCAAGATGGACGTACAAGATGAGGGCGGGGCCACTGGGTCGGAGGGGAGGGGTACCCCTAGCACTATCCTGACATGCTGAATCCAAAAGAGTTGACGGTTCGTCGATCTGAGCCACGGTATTCATTCTATGGCTTGTCCCGTCTCGCATCCAGAAGGCCTTCGGGGACACCTGCTGGATACCTGCCGGGGGCGTAGAACTCCAACTGTGCAACAAAATTGGGTTCCGGGGAGTCCTACAGGTGTGTTTAGGTAGGTTCTAGCCGGGAACGCTAGCCACAAGTGCCCAGTGGATGATTTTCCAGAGTTAACCCCCATGTGCAAAAATTGCACACTCCCTCACTGAGCAAAACCCTAGTTTCAAATATGGACGTACAAAATGAGGGCGAGGCCATCGGGCTGGAGGGGAGGGGCACCCTTAGCACTATCCCTGCGTGCAGAATCCAACAGAGTCAATGGTTTGTCGATCCGAGCCACAGTCTTCATTATATGGCTCGTCCCATCTCGCATCCAGAAGGCCTTCAGGGACACCTGCTGGATACCTGCTGGGGGCGTAGAACTCCAACCGTGCAACAAAATCAGGTTCCGGGGATTCCTGCAGGTGTGTCTAGGCAGGGTCCTACCGGGAACGCTAGCCATAAGTGCCCAGTGGATGATTTTCTAGAGTTGACCCCCGTGTGCAAAATTTGCACACTCCCTTACTAAGCAAAACCCTAGTTTCCAAGATAGACGTACAAGATGAGGGCGAGGCCACCGGTCCAAAAGGGAGGGGCACCCCTAACACTATCCCAGCGTGCTGAATCCAACAGAGTTGACGGTTCGTCGATCCGAGCCACGGTATTCATTCTATGGCTCGTCCCGGCTCGCTACCAGAAGGCCTTCAGGGACACCTGTCGGGGGCGTAGAACTCCAATCGTGCAACAAAACCGGGTTCTAGGGAGTCCTGCAGGTGTGTCTAGGCAGGTTCCAGCCAGGAATGCTAGCCATAAGTTCTCGGTGGATGATTTTCCAGAGTTGATCCCCGTGTGCAAAAATTGCACACATAGTCCATCCTTATCTTGATAAACAAGAGTTTTATAATAGCTTGAATGTTTTGGGCATGGTTATCTCCCTGTATTTGGTTGTTTGATTGGTTGACAAGCTTGCCTGAAAATCTGTACGTTGAACTTCTTTGTTTTATTGCTGAAAAATGGAAGGGATTTTCAAGTCACCTACAAAACGATCCTTTGTTGAAATATCTAAGTTCTTCCAACAACATAGATTTGGCCAGTGTATCAAACGCTACCGTCCACACCCGAATTTATATTTCATCAAAGGAATTGCACATATTATGGCTAATGAAATGGTCTCGAGAGCTTGGAAGTGCCGGCAAATATTATTCCATGCCTGAATCTACCCAGAAGGAAATTATAAATTTAGATCCTTGAGAAGGTAGGAAACTGTATGAGTGGTTGAATCAATATCCTAAAATTATAGAGCTTTCTATCTCAAAGTTTGCTGAGCGGCTCCTGAATGTAGTATCAGACTCAATAGACAGTAAACTTGTTATCACCACTAGAATGGCCCCAGGGTGCCCGACTAGAATTCCCGTAGCGCCCGAATCGTGGCTTGGTTCGCGAATCCGTCAACTCCGGTTGGGCCGGGACGTCGGGTTTCAGCTAGGGGACCCCCCACAGTGTGCCTCAAAGACCTGGAAGCAGTGCCAATGGGCCATCCCCGGAGCTAGGGTTTTTCTCAGTGAGGGCCATTCCATATTCGCTCAATGGGGCCATTTCTCGTCCGAAGGCCCTCGAGCATGCGTGGCCACTGTGGACAGGTCCACTATGGCCATGTGGACTTGTGGGAGACAACAAAATCCAAGTCCTCTCGCTGGTTTGGGTTCCGTGGCCCCAAAGCAAATGCCCAAAGTGTCCCTGAACGGCCCCGGGGTGCCCAACTAGAATTCCCGTGGCATCGGAACCGTGGCTAATTTTGCGAATCCATCGACTCCGGTGGGTCCGGGACGACGGGTTTCAGCTAGGGGACCCCCCATAGTGTTCCCCGAAGACTCGGAAGCAGTGCCAACGAGCTATCTCCGGAGTGTTAGGAACCTATGTCAACCCTTCTCTTTACTATGTTAGTATATTGTTGTTGGACGCATATGCTTTGTAAGTCGTCCCGTAGTATTTGTTGATCCGTAGTTTATATTAGCCCATAGTATTGACCCATAGTATTGGACGTATATGCTTTGTAAGTCGTCCTGTAGTATTATATGTCCCATGGTTTTGACTCATAGTATTGGGCATAGACTTAGTATATAAGTGTGTGTTGAGGTCATTGAAGGCACGGTGAAGTTAATTGTATTGAGCTTGCTCAAAGGAGGTTGCCCCCTCGAAGTGGCCCGTGATAAATATAAAAGCGATTCTGTTCTATTATTTCTGATATCTCATGTATTTGCATTAATTAATTATTGCAGGTACATCACATCTGGTATCAGAGCACTTTCCTTGGCACAAGTGGGAAATTTTTTTTCTTTTTTTGGGCGGTGACTTTCAGATCAATTTATGAAACTTTCTGCATAAAATCAGAAGAAACCAATTGCATATCTGAATTCCTCTTTCAAAAATACGCAGTTTCAAAAAAAAAATCATCTCATTTGGAGTTCTAAAAGTGGAGATATCGCGGATTTAAAATCAGCAATTTTTCAGAATTTCGGTGACGGCCGCGGAAATTGTAGCGAGAAAATCTTTTGACCGAGTGCTCAGATTTCTATTCCGCTTTCATAAGTAGAAGCAGAGTGGTTGTTCCAGTTCCGGAAACATGCTATAATAGCGATTCTGAGTAATATACATCCGGTTTTTTAACATTGGGTGGAATTTCTGCCCAATTTTTTATTTTTATTTTTATTTATTTATTTATTTATTTATTTATTTTTTTTTTGCAGGTTTGGATCTGGGAATAATCCCTATCCGCTTAACTGTGGGAAGTACTTGGGCATAAGCCCTAAAACTCATTGTGAGGAGTACCACAGGAACCCCGAAGTAGCTGGCCATTGAGAGGACCTGCCAAGCGAAAATGGCAACGACCCCTACCTGATTGACTAGTTCCCACCCGTGAGGTAAACCAAGAGCTGTCGTTTGTGGCAAAGCGGTTATCAGTTTTACCTGATCCGTGGAGTGAGGGGTACTGCCCCAATACACAAGCCGTCAGATAGCATTGGTGGCTGAGTGAAAACCCTGAAATGTTAGGAAGCCCCACATACCTGGGGTCCATATCTACTTTAAGCTGAACTATTGCCAATCACTGCTGCACCGTTTCAGATCCATTTTGCAAGCCGTTCCAGATCCAGCCATTCGACGTTGTTCCAGATTCCTTCTGAGCCGTAACCACTCCAGTTTGTTAAAAAAAAAAAAAAATCCGAGCCGTAGCCGCTCCAGTTTAAAAAAAAAAAAAACAAAAAAAAAACAAACAATCAAACAAGCAAACCTGGTTATGGTTGTCACCCGTGCAGGAGCACACACCATGGAGGAAGCACTTGCAGCGATCCAAACCAAACTCCAAGATCTGGATGAAAAATTTCTCAGCCTCCATCTTTAGCATTCAGCCATGAACAATACCAGACAGCCAGAATCTTTTGCAGCCACCGGGTTCTCTGCTTCTAGCAATTTTCGTGGGCCGAAGCTTGATTTTCCTCGCTTCAATGGTACTAATCCGACTCGATGGATATACCGAGCAGAACAATATTTCAGTCTGCATAATACTTTTGATGTTCAGAAAGTTCCACTTGTATCCTTTCATTTGGAACAGGAATCCTTTCAATGGTACCGTTGGTACGTCAAAGCTCATCCCGAGCCAAACTGGACAGATTTTTGCCAACTCATTTTGCCAAGATTTGGTCCTAGTGCTTTTGACGATTTCACAGGAGCACTCACTAAACTTCACCAAACTTGCACAGTGAGAGAGTATCAGATGGAATTTGAGAAACTAGCCAATCACACAGAAGGATTGTCTGATGAATTCTACAGGAGTTGTTTTATCAGTGGTCACAAGGATGAAATCCGCTCAGAGGTCAAAATGTTTTGTCCCAACACAATGATGCAAGTCCTAGGGTTGGCTAAGTTGGTCGAGGACAAGATCGCAGCTCAACAACGCTCCAAACCCACCTTTGTTCCCTTCAGAAATATGGGTTCCCAACGACCTCCCATCATGCCTGCTCCTCAACCAACTCCTATCAAGCATTTGTCTGAAATAGAAATGCAGGCACGCCGAGAAAAAAGGTTTTGCTATAATTGTGATGAGAAATTCACTCGGGGACATAGATGTGTTCAACAAAAGCTCTATATCTTGGATGTGGATTCTCCGCCTGCCTTAGAACTTGGTGAAGAAGCTACAGATACAGTAGATGATTTGGTCGACATGCAACACCCACCTGTTGACACCCCATCTCAGGACGACACACCCGAGATTTCTCTCCATGCTGTAACCGACGTCACCACCCCACAAACAATGCGGGTCAGGGGATACTTCAAGAAGCTCCCTCTTACCATCCTCATTGATTCTGGTAGCACTCATAACTTCATTGACCCTTGAATTGCCAAACAGGCTGATTGTTTTGTCCATCCTTGCTCCAACTTTGAAGTCATGGTTGTCAATGGGGGCACTTTACCTTGAAAGGGGAAGTGTCACAATGTGCGTATCTCTATGGAAGATTATAACCTACGCTCCGACATGTTTGCCTTGTCCTTAGGCGGATGTGATGTGGTTTTGGGCGTTCAATGGTTATGCACACTTGGCCCCATCTTATGGGATTTTGCTGAACTCTGGATGCAGTTTAATGTCAATGGGGCACAACACAAATTTTGGGGCTTACAACCAGGGTCTCTCTGCATCATCAGTTCACATCGCCTGGAAAAAATCCTTAAGAAGAATTCACATGGTGTCATCGCTCAGCTCAATTCCATTCAGATGCACCCATCAACAGTCTCCACTACTTGGATAGATATGCAGGTATCTTTGCTGAACCAATGAGCTTGCTGCCTTCAAGAGACCTTTCCGGTAAGAATGTAACCACATCTACCTCTCAGGAGGAAATGATGGCTATTTTGCATGCAGTACAGAAGTGGAAGCCCTACCTATTAGGTAATTATTTCTGCATCAAGACTGATCTCCTGAGTCTAGAAAATTTTCTGGAACAATGGGTCTCCTCCCCAACACACCTGCAATGGGTTATCCAACTCATGGGTTATCCCTATGTGATCACTTACAAGAAGGGTAAGGACAATATGGTGGAATATGCTCCTTCTCGCACAATTGATGACCCTGTTTCTCTTACAACTCTTTCTCTGCTTGTTCCAAATTGGTTGCCATATGTTCAACAGGGCTATCTCTTCTATGATCTCCATGCTTCTTCATCAACAGGGCACTCTGGGTTCTGCAAAATGTATGACCAGAAACAATGTAACTTCTTTTGGCTGGGACTAAAAATGACAATTCAACAGCTGGTGGCTAACGATGATACTTTCCAAGTCAACAAGGGGGAACCGACACTCCTTTCGGGATTGATCAAACCCTTGCCCATCACTACACAACTTTGGCCAACTATTTCTATGGATTTCCTCGCAGCACTCTAGTGGTACAATACCACATCTCAAAGGACACCATATGAAGCAGTCTATGGACAAACACCGCCAGTTCTTCTTCCATACACCCTTAGCAGCTCCCCAGTTCAGGAAATTGACTCGGTTCTTCGAAACCGTGATCAGATTCTTCTCATTCTGCAGGACAATCTTCACATGGACAGAATTCGCCTGAAACAACAAGCCGATCAGCACCGTTCTGAGTGCATTTTCCACGCAGAAATCCTCCTTGACACTCCAAAGGCGTCAGTGGCCCGAAATGCAAACCAAGGATGCTACCGGGGAACCACTCCTTCAGCTTCTGCAGCAATTTCTCCAACCAAAGCTTTGAGGACAAAGCTTTTTCTAAGGGAGAGGGGATGTTAGGAACCTATGTCAACCCTTCTCTTTACTATGTTAGTATATTGTTGTTGGACGCATATGCTTTGTAAGTCGTCCCGTAGTATTTGTTGATCTGTAGTTTATATTAGCCCATAGTATTGACCCATACTATTGGACGCATATGCTTTGTAAGTCGTCCTGTAGTATTATATGTCCCATGGTTTTGACTCATAGTATTGGGCATAGACTTAGTATATAAGTGTGTGTTGAGGTCATTTAAGGCACGGTGAAGTTAATTGTATTGAGCTTGCTCAAAGGAGGTTGCCCCCTCGAAGTGGCCCATGATCAATATAAAAGCGATTATGTTCTATTATTTCTGATATCTCGTGTATTTGCATTAATTAATTATTGCAGGTACATCACACGGAGCTAGGGTTTTGCTCAGTGATGGACATTCCAAATTTTCTCAAGGGGGCCATTTCTTGTCCGGATGCCCCCGGGCGTGCGTGGCCACTATGGACAGGTCCACAATGGCTAGGTGGACCTGTGGGAGGCAACATAATCCAAGTCCTCTCGTTGGGTTGGGTTCCGTGGCCCCAGGGCAAATCCTCCAGGTGTCCCTGAACGACCCCTGGGTGCCCAACTAGAATGCCCGTGGCACTGGAACCGTGGCTCAGTTCATGAATCCGTCAACTCTGGTGGGTCCGGGACGCCGGGTTTCAGCTAGGGGATCCCCAACAGTGTGCCTCGAAGACCCGAAAGCGGTGCTAATGGGCCATCCCCGGAGCTAGGGTTTTGCTCAGTGAGGGCCATTCCATATTCGCTCAATGAGGCCATTTCTCGTCCGGAGGCCCCGGGGCATGCGTGGCCATTGTGGACAGGTCCACTATGGCCATGTGGACCTATGTGAGCCGACGAAATCCAAGTCCTCTCGTCGGTTTGTGTTCCGTGGCCACGGAACAAATGCCCAAAGTGTCCCTAAACGACCCCGAGGTGCCCGATTAGAATGCCCGTGGCACCAGAACTGTGGCTTGGTTCGCGAATCCGTCAACTCTAGTGGGTCCGTGATGGTGGGTTTCAGCTAGGGGACCCCCCATAGCGTTCCCCGAAGATCGCGAAGCGGTGCCAACGAGCCATCTCCAGAGCTAGGGTTTTGCTCAGTGATGGCCATTCCAAATTTGCTCAAGGGGGGCATTTCTCGTCCAGATGCCCCTGGGTGTGCGTGGCCACTGTGGACAGGTCCACAATGGCCAGGTGGAACTGTGGGAGGCGACGTAATCCAGGTCCTCTCATCGGGTTGGGTTCCGTGGCCCTGGGGCAAATCCTCCAGGTGTCCCTGAACGACCCCGGGGTGCCCGACTAGAATGCCCGTGGCATCGGAACCGTTGCTCGGTTCATGAACCCATCGACTCCAGTGGGTCTGGGATGCCAGGTTTAAGCTAGGGGACCCCCCACAACGTGCCTCGAAGACACGGAAGCGGTGCTAATGGGCCATCCCTGGAGCTAGGATTTTGCTTAGTGAGGGCCATTCCATATTCGCTCAATGGGGCCATTTCTCGTTCGTAGGCCCCTGGGCATGCGTGGCCACTGGGGATAGGTCCACTATGGCCACGTGGACCTTTGGGAGCCGACGGAATCCAAGTTGTCTCACCGGTTTGGGTTCCGTGGCCCCGGATCAAATGCCCAAAGTGTCCCTGAATGGCCCCGGGGTGCCTGACTAGAATGCTCGTGGCACCGGAATCGTGGCTCGGTTCGTGAATCCGTCAACTCCGGTGGGTCCGTGACGATGGGTTTTAGCTAGGGGACCCCCCATAGGGTTCCCCGAAGACCCGGAAGCGGTGCTAACGAGCCATCTCCGGAGCTAGGGTTTTGCTCAGTGATGGCCATTCCAAATTTGCTCAAGGGGGGCATTTCTTGTCTGGATGCCCTGGGGTGTGTGTGGCCACTATGGACAGGTCCACAATGGTCAGGTGGACCTGTGGGAGGCGACGGAATCCAAGTCCTCTCAACAGGTTGGGTTCCGTGGCCCTGGGGCAAATCCTCCAAGTGTGCCTGAATGGCCCCGGGGTGCTCGACTAGAATGCCCGTGGCACCGGAACCATGGCTCGATTCCTGAATCTATCGATTTCGGTGGGTCTGAGACGCCAGGTTTCATCTAGGGGACCCCCCACAACATGCCTCAAAGACCTGGAAGCGGTGCCAATGGGCCATCCCCGGAGCTAGGGTTTTGCTCAGTGAGGGCCATTCCATATTCACTCAATGGGGCCATTTCTCGTCCGGAGGCCCCCGGGCATACGTGGCCACTATGGACAGGTCCACTATGGCCATGTGGACCTGTGGGAGCCAACGAAATCCAAGTACTCTCCCCGGTTTGGGCTCCGTGGCCCCGGGGCAAATCCTTTAGGTGTCCCTGAACGGCCCCGGGGTGCCTGACTAGAATGCCCATGGCACCGGAACCGTGGCTCGATTCGTGAATCCGTCAACTTTGGTGGGTCCGAGATGACAGGTTTTAGCTAGGGAACCCCCCACAGTATTCCCTGAAGACCCGGAAGCGGTGCCAACGAGCCATCTCCGGAGCTAGGGTTTTGCTCAGTGATGGCCATTCCAAATTTGCTCTAGGGGGCCATTTCTCGTCCGGATGCCCTCGAGCGTGCATGGCCACTGTGGACAGGTCCACAATGGCTAGGTGGACCTATGGGAGGCGAAAAAATCCAAGTCCTCTTGCTGGGTTGGGTTCCGTGGCCCTGGGGCAAATCCTCCAGGTGTCCCTGAACGGCCCCGGGGTGCCCGACTAGAATGCCCGTGGCACCGGAACCGTGGCTCGGTTCATGAATCCGTCAACTCCAGTGGGTTTGGGACGCTGGGTTTTAGCTAGGGGAGCCCCCACAGTGTGCCTCAAAGTCACAGAAGCGGTGCCAATGGGCCATCCCCGGAGCTAGGGTTTTGCTCAGTGAGGGCCATTACATATTCGCTCGAGGGGGCCATTTCTCGTCCAGAGGCAGAAGAAGATCAATTTTCAACAAAACAATGTAGTTAGCAGAAGAATATTAATTTTCAACAAAACAATGTAGTTATTACATGTGGAGGCAGCGGTTTCCCGTGGAAAATGAGTGTAGGGTTGAGCAGAGGAAAGATGTTGGGAAATGGTCTATTACATTAGCTTTTCCGATGGGTAAGTGGTTTACAGAAGGAAATAGGGCGGCTGTAGGTATTTATGCTTTTCTTCTGACGGAAATAGGATTTCCCTCGGAAGAAAAGCGTAGATACCTATAGCCACCAAATCATAGATACCTACAGCCACCCATCGGAAAAGCTAATGTAATAGCCCATTTCCCAACATCTTTCCTCTGCTCAACCCTACACTCATTTTCCACGGGAAACCGCTGCCTCCACATGTAATAACTACATTGTTTTGTCAAAAATTGATCTTCTTCTGCTAACTACATTGTTTTGTTGAAAATTGATCTTCTTCTGCCTCCGGATGAGAAATGCCCCCCTTGAGCGAATCTGGAATGGCCTTCGGGTGCTACGGGAATTCTAGTCGGGCACCACGGTGGCCACGCATGCCCGGGGGCCTCCGGACAAGAAATGCACCGCTTGAGAGAATTTGGAATGGCCATCACTGAGAAAAACCCTAGCTCCGGAGATGGCGCGTTGGCAACTTTCGGGTCTTCGGGGGACGCTGTGGGGGGTCCCCTAGATGAAACCCACTGTCCTGGACCCACCGGAGTCGACGGATTCGTGAACCGAGCCATGGTTCAGGTGCCATGGGCATTCTAGTCGGGCACCCCGGTACCGTTCAGGGACACCTGGAGGATTTGCCCCGGGGCCATGGAACCCAACCCGGCGAGAGGACTTGGATTCCATCGCCTCCCAGAGGTCCACATGGCCATTGTGGACCAGTCCATAGTGGCCATGCATGCCCGGGGGCATCTAGATGAGAAATGGCCCCCTCGAGCGAATATGGAATGGCCCTCACTGAGCAAAACCCTAGCTCCAGGGATGGTCCATTGGCACCGCTTCCGGGGCTTCGAGGGATGCTGTGGGGGGTACCCTAGCTGAAACCTGGCATCCCGGACCGACCGGAGTCGATGGATTCATGAACCGAGCCACGGTTCTGGTGCCACGGGCATTCTAGTCGGGCAACCCAGGGTCGTTCAGGGACACCTGGATGATTTTCCCCAGGGCCACGGAACCCAACCCAGCGAGAGGACTTAGATTTCGTCGCCTCCCACAGGTCCACTTGGCCATTGTGGACCTATCCACAGTGGCCACGCACGCCCGGGGGCATCCGGACGAGAAATGGCCCCCTTGAGCAAATTTGGAATGGCCATCACTGAGCAAAACCCTAGCTCTGGAGATGGCTCATTGCCACCGCTTCCGGGTCTTCGGGGAACACTATGGGGGGTCCCCTAGCTGAAACCCGTTGTCCCGGACCCACCAGAGTTGACGGATTCGTGAACCGAGCCACAGTTCGTGCGCTACGGGCATTCTAGTCGGACACCCTGGGGTTGTTCAGGGACACTTGGAGGATTTGACCCAGGGCCATGGAACCCAAACCGGTGAGAGGACTTGGATTACGTCACCTCCCACAGGTCCTCCTAGCCATTGTGGACCTGTCCACGGTGGCCACACATACCCGGGGGCCTCCGATCGAGAAATGGCCCCCTTTAGTGAATTTGGCATGGCCTTCACACGGGGGTCAACTCTGGAAAATCATCCATCGGGAACTTGTGGCTAGCGTTCCCGGCCAAAACCTGCCTAGACACACCTACAAGACTCCTCGGAACCTAGTTTTGTTGAATGGTTGGAGTTCTACGCCCCCGGCAGGTATTCAGCAGGTGTCCTTGAAGGCCTTCTGGCAGCGAGACGGGACGAGCCATAGAATGAAGACCGTGGCTCGGATGGACGAACCGTCGACTCCGTTGGATTCAGCATGCCAGGATAGTGCTAGGGGTGCACCTCCCCTCCAGCCCAGTGGCACCTCCCTCGTCTTGTACATCCATCTTGGAAACTAGGGTTTTGCTCAGTAAGGGAGTGTGCAATTTTTGTACACGGGGGTCAACTCTGGAAAATCTTCCATCGGGCACTTGTGGCTAGCTTTCCTGGCCGAAACTTGCCTAAACACACCTGCAGGACTCCCCAGAACCCGGTTTTGTTGCACGGTTGGATTTCTATGCCCTCGGTAGGTATCCAGCAGGTGTCCCTGAAGGCCTTTTGGATGCGAGATGGGACGAGCCATAGAATGAAGGTCATGGCTCGGATCGATGAACCGTCGACTCCGTTGGATTCAACACGCCGGGATATTTCTAGGGGTGCCCCTCCCCTTCGGCCCGGTGGCCCCGCCCTCATCTTGTACGTCCATATTGGAAACTAGGGTTTTTCTCAGTGAGGGAGTGTGCAATTTTTGCACACGGGGGTCAACTCTGGAAAATCACCCACCGGGCACTGGTGTCTAGCATTCCCGACCAGAACCTGCTTAGACACACATGCATGAATTCCTGGAGCCCGGTTTTGTTGCACGGTTGGAGTTCTACACCCCCGACAGTTATTCAGCAGGTGTCCCTGAAGGCCTTCTGGATGCGAGACAGGATGAGCCATAGAATGAAGACCGTGGCTCGGATCGATGAACCGTCGACTCCGTTGGTTTCAGCATGCCGAGATAGTGCTAGGGGTGCCCCTCCCCTCCGACCCAGTAGCCCCGCCCTCATCTTGTACGCCCATCTTGGAAACTAGGGTTTTGCTCAGTGAGGGAGTGTGCAATTTTTGCACACGGGGGTCAACTCTGGAAAATCTTCCACCGGGCACGTATGATGATGATGATGATGGTGATGATGATGAAGAGGTTTATGGTGATGGTGATGGAGATGGCGATGGTCATGAAGATGATGATGATGGAGGCTTTGATGAGGAACCTGGAGTTAGAGTTAGAGTTGGAGTCAGAGTTAGGGTTAGAGGTAGAGTCAATGATGATGATGGAGATGGTGGTGATGATGAAGACGTTGATGGTGATGGTGATGGTGATGGTGAGGATGGAGAAGATGGCTTAGTGCTAGGGTTTGGGTGAGGGTTAGGGCTAGGGTTATAGAAAGAAATTGAATTAGGGTTAGAGTTAGAGTCAATGATGAAGATGGAGATGGTGGTGATGATGAAGACGTTGATGGTGATGGTGATGGTGATGGTGAGGATGGAGAAGATGGCTTAGTGTTAGGGTTTGGGTGAGGGTTATAGAAGGAAATTGAGTTAGGGTTAGAGGTAGAGTCAATGATGATGATGGAGATGGTGGTGATGATGAAGACGTTGATGGTGACGGTGACGGTGATGGTGAGGATGGAGAAGATGGCTTAGTGCTAGGGTTTGGGTGAGGGTTAGGGCTAGGGTTATAGAAGGAAATTGAATTAGGCTTAGAGTTAGAGTCAATGATGATGATGGATATGGTGGTGATGATGAAGACATTGATGGTGATAGTGATGGTGATGGTGAGGATGGAGAAGATGGCTTAGTGCTAGGGTTTGGGTGAGGGTTAGGGCTAGGGTTATAGAAGGAAATTGAATTAGGGTTAGAGTTAGAGTCAATGATGATGATGGAGATGATGGTGATGATGAAGACGTTGATGGTGACGGTGATGGTGATGGTGAGGATGGAGAAGATGGCTTAGTGCTAGGGTTTGGGTGAGGGTTAGGGCTAGGGTTATAGAAAAAAATTGAATTAGGGTTAGAGTTAGAGTCAATGATGATGATGGATATGGTGGTGATGATGAAGATGCTGATGGTGATGGTGATGGTGATGGTGAGGATGGATAAGATGGCTTAGTGCTAGGGTTTGGGTGAGGGTTTGCTAAGGATCATCTAGACATGGATCAAAGATAAATTATTGAATATTTCTCAAGTTCATTTGAGACATCTACTGATGGATGTCATTCTTTCTATGTTGGTGACATGGATATCTACATTGGAGATCCTACTGCAAGCTTACATTCTCATGTTCTTGAAGACCTTGTAGCAGTGGAAGAAGAAGTAAGACTAATCTCATCCTCACCACTTGTACTTCATGAGGTTGATCACATGATCGAGGCAGAGGTTGTATCTCATGAGCCTGCTTGCATTGAAGGGACACACAAGATGAGCAACAAAAAGATTCAAGAGGCCATACACATTCTCCATGACACTCATGCATTGGTGTCAAATTCTTGTTGTAGAATCTCTTCATTGGAGGATCCATCCTTCCTTGAAGACATGGATAAGATTTAGAGAGTGATGAGAATCATCAATGGTAACTTTTTGTATTTTCTTTATAAAAGGAATGATTTATTTGAGCTTGTTAATGTATTACATGGGGACTACTTGAATATTAATGAAGATAATGACAAGTTAAACAAAACTTAATTTCCACCTAGGATTCTTTGGAAGAATCCAAGATCCATATTAAGCAACTTAATGTAATGTTTCAAGGTTCATATTTGCACTCCTATTCTTTTGTTTGTACACATTGTTCTATGGAGGATTCTTATGACATGATGGATCATGTGAAAAATATTGGTTTTCATGTGCTTGATGAATGTGATGACATGGTAGAGGATTGCCAAGAACTTGTTTTGGAGCATGAGTTTCCTATGGAGGGAACAAGTTTTGCACTTTTTGAGGCACATAGTCCTACTACCTTGGATCCATCCCTTGAAGACACTTTCACACTTTTGGAGAAATTGCATAATCCCATGATAAGTGAACCAACCAAGGATGAGACTTTTGCACTTCTCAGCTTGGAGGATGAGCTAGTTCATGTTCCTTCATCCTACCCTTCCTTATCTTGCATTATACATCCAAAATAAATTTGGGTGAAGGGTTTCTTTTTATTGGTTCCATATGAGGAGTGTGAGACTCCTACACTACATGATGATTCTATGATGAGTACACCACATTCTCTTTTTCATAATAAGTATCCATTGCTCTCATTTGATGACTCTAACATACATGGATGCACCTATGATGTTCACTTGAAGACTCATGATTTTCCTTGCTCCTTGCTTAGTTCATTTGATGTTGGAATCCAACTTCATCCAATACTTGGGTGAAGAGATACATGATTGGAGAAAATTCTTATTGGCAACAACATCCTTTGTTAGTAATAATACAAAATTAGATCCAAATGGACAAGGTGGGTCACATGAAGAGTAAATTCCCAATCCAAAGTTCAAATGGATATAAGTAAATTTATTTGGGAATTTAGATTTATCATAAGTTTTCCTTTGTATTAAAATGGGGTAAAATTTCCTAAGGAAAATTATTTAAATTGATGTAAAAGTTGGTCCAAGGTGTGAATGGGACCAAATGATGATTAAGGGAGGTGCATTAATGTTTTACCAAGTATAAGGGACGTTTTGGGGGCAAATAGAAGTGTTCTCCCATGTAAAAGAGTGTTTCCTTAAGATAGGGGAAGCTAGTGGAGATCACTAATGAAGGAATAATGAAGCTTGGACCAAATTCATATTTGAAGGGAGAGAAATGATCAAAAGTGGTTAGGACGACACCTTGGGTTGTGGAAATGATTGATGTTGGTTAGAAAAGGTCCAAGAGGTTTTTGTTGGGTGAATTACATGAGGAAGTGGTCAAATGGTACATTGAATGTGGCCAATGTGGAATAAATCAAGGGTTATGTTACTCCCCATGGTTTTTCTACATGGTTTTTAGGTCCCATGGTATTTGCAAGTGGTTTTGGGGTTTCTCTGAAGCTATATAAATAGAAACAAGTGCACTTCATGAGGTTGGATAGTATTTTGTTTGAATCTTATTGAGATTTTTCTTGAGCGAATTCTAGTACTTGAGAGATGTACCCCTTTCTAGCAGTAGGGAGATGTGACCCTCTATTCATTTTATTGAGTGAAGCATCCAACTTCCGTCTAGCATCCAAAAGATGGAGATGGTGATGATGACGAGGTCAATGATGATGATGAAGATGGTGACGTTGATAATGATGGTGATGGTGGTGAGGTTGATGGTGATGGTGATGGTGATGGTTCCATCTTGCATCCAAAAGATGGAGATGGAGATGGTTATGGTGATGAAGATGGTGACGTTGATGATGATGGTGATGGTGGTTAGGTTGATGGTGATGGTGATGGTGATGGTTCTGTCTTGCATCCAAAAGATGGAGATGGTGATGGTGATGAACATGGTGATGATGATGAAGATGGTGAGGTTGATGATGATGGTGATGATGGTGATGGTGATGGTTCTGTCTTGCATCCAAAAGATGGAGATGGTGATGGTGATGAACATGGTGATGATGATGAAGATGGTGAGGTTGATGATGATGGTGATGATGGTGAGGTTGATGGTGATGGTGATGGTGATGATGAAGATGGTGATGGTTCTGTCTTGCATCCAAAAGATGGAGATGGTGATGGTGATGAAGATGGTGATGATGATGAAGATGGTGAAGTTGATGATGATGGTGATGGTGGTGAGGTTGATGGTCATGGTGATGGTGACGATGATGAAGATGGTGATGGTGATGAAGGTGTTGATGATGATGGCGATGGTGATGAAGATGATGAAGGCGTTGGGGAATTTATTTATATCCAATGTATTTGACTCTAAGAACCTCTCATGTGTGATTATAAAAAAATCAAGATTCCCTCAACCCCCAAACATGCCCTTTCAAAGAATTTTTTTATCTTTGAGTGTGGTATGGGTGCCAACATGAGGTTTTGTCTACTAAGGATGGATCTTGGCGTCTTGACCATGGTTGGGGTGATGACAATGAGGTTCATATGAGCCCAATGAATCTTCCATGGATCATGGGGTAAAATGATCTCTCAAGTATTATTGCATGTGAACTTGCACGTACCAAGCTACAACAAATCTTTCATAGGAGTGGATTTGTCTATGTGAATAGATAAGTGAAAATATTTTTAGCAACAAGACCTATCAATTTTAACTTGAAAATATGGGAAATGTTCAAAGTGGGATTGAGAGGCTTGAAGGTGATTGTAGTAGTGGGCATGGTATTGGTGAGAATGATGACATGATAGTGGAATTAAACATTAATATGGTGACCCTAGAGCTTGGATCCTAGCCTAGAAACACAAGAGCCTAGCCTAAAAACCCTAGTTGGTAGCATAAACCCTAGTTTGTATTCTAATCACAATGAAACCCTATTATGTATCCTAAGATCTAGCCCTAAATTATAATACATGTAAAGATTAAATCATTTTCATTGTACATATATATTCATCTGCATACATTTGAATCCAAACCACTATACACATATACACATACATAAAATTAGATCGCTATCACATAATGATAAATTAAGGAAGTCCTAATTGTAAATGGTAGTGAATGTGATGGTCATCAAATCAAAGGTGGCTATATCTGTGAGTGAGAATTAATGAGCTAGCTATACATCGTGCTCAAGGTTGTCCTATTTGTATGGTGACAATTGATTAAGAAATGATTCCATAACTTGGTTATTAATTTGTTGCATGATCTTAAGTGGACAAAATGGTCAAAATAAATACTAGTGACGACATTTCATTATGTAGAGTATGGCCTTTTTGGATCTCATTATGTAGAGCTATTAAAAATCATGTTGGATCTCATTTTAACCTTTTGACGACAATGGACATTTTCTATTTTTAAGTGTTCTTTTCCTAGTACTCAAGTTCCCAATATATATCTTATGTGCCATGAGGTGTGATTTGTCCATCCATTTATTTCGTTTGTTTTTAGATTAATTCTCACACATGATTTTGTTTGAGTTAGCCTATGTTTACAATGTTCTCTTAACATAGATATCATTAGAAGTTTTTACATGTGGAAAGATAAACCAAGATGGACTACGATATCCAACTTCTCTTCTAAGATCTAGGTAAAACCTAAATTTACACAACATCACATCATGATACACACAACATGAGACAACCACATTAGACAACGAGATATATAAATCACATAACTGAAAATCCATGTACATCGAGGCTACAAAACTCATCCAAACATATAAAATTTTTGGCGAATAGTGGAACATGGTTCCCAATGTACGTACAATGGCAACTCGTGCCCTACACAAAATACGGCAACTCATGTCGTAGATACAAAATACATGGCAACTCGTGCCGTAGATACAAAGTACATAAAAAATGGTGCACAAAAGTGCCACACAATGGATAATGTACATAACACGTGGTGTGTCAAGCATTGTGACCACCACTGTCACTCCTAGGTGCAGATCCAAAGTCGATCTTCCTACTCTTCGAGCTACCGGTGCCTCGGGTCTTGGTCCGTCTAGTAGTAGACCGTCTCTCCAGGATTTGGAATAAATGATATAAGATACCGTCATTTTCAAGCATTTGCAACATTTACCACATTTATAAAACAATAGTAGAATTCGAATCTTAAATAAATCACCTTTGACATGAGTGGGAAATGTTGGGCAGGTGTCCTGGATCTGCAGAGCCTCTTAGCAATTCCAACCTACAACATTTAAAACAATCATTTCATTGAAAAGTCATAATTGCTTAAATTAATTTTTGTTAAAACATCAAAATATTTTCATAAATTAACTTGATTCTCACTGTGAACACCTCTGGCGATGGACATGGCTGGCCTTCTGGGCTAGCAGGTGGAGCAGATTGCCGGACAATCAACTCCGATGCAGTGATGGGGGGGGTGCAGATGTAGTGGCAGCCACTACAGATGCAACCACTGGAGATACTGAAGAGGATATTGGAAGAGTATATGCCACAAAAGTGGCGGGAAGTGGGGATGATATGGTGGGAGAAGACACGGTGGTGTGGGGTGGAGGAGGACCATGTGGACTATGAACCCCTACTGGCTGTAGGATAGAGGGTATCGAACGGAAAGGGCTATGGACGGTGTTGAGGGATGGTACATGGGAGGGAAGTCCTGCATGGATGGAGGAGGATGGACAAATGGGAGGTTGTGGACAAAGAGGGGAAGGTGGAAGGAAGGGGGGCGTGGACGAATGGGGGAGGATGGATAGACATGGGGGTGTGGATAAATTGGGGGGATGTATGGACGTAGGGGGTTGGGCGAGTGGGGGAGGATGGATGGAGGGGGGAGTATGTTCAGAGGGGGGGGAATGGACAGAAGGGTGGGGGTGGATGTAGGGAGGGGTCTAGATGAAAGCGAGGGAGGGGACTCATGGGAGAGGGTGGATACACAGGACTAAAAAGTGGAGACACAGCTGCTGGTGGAACCTACATATACATTTGTAATATCACAATTTAGTAAACAAACAATAAATTAAACCATAGTAAGTCGTAACAAATCAAATTAAAAGCATGCTTATAACTACACATTGTACCTGTGTATATGGTGATGTGCCAGTCCCTGGCAGGGGTGGCTGATCACCGTAGTCACGAAACACCTGTGGACAACAAAATGCATGCATGTTATGAACATGTTAAACAAGTCATTTTCTAAGAAATCAAGATATTCAAAAACATTGTACGAACTATCAACGTGTATGCCATAAATATAAACACTTGAGTAATATAAATGACATAAGTAATAACAAAATTGTGTCAGGTACTAAAAATACCTCTGTGTGGGGTGCCGCAATTTCATTTGCAGCTACCATTGCTGCATCTAGGTTGGGAGATTCTACGTTCTCCCATCTTGGTGTATCAGCTCTGAATAACTGTACATTGAAATAATGGTTTAAGTCAAACAAAAATACTTTAAAAATACTTTCAAAATAATTTACAAGTTATAAAGTGATGATTGAAAACACATTAAAAAAATTGCTGACCTGATCCATATAACAACCCTCGATCGGGCCAGGGAAAGTGTTCCCGCAATGGGGAAAAAGATGTGGCATTGTCCCCGTCGAATTGGAATGCCTAGCATGGCTACCATCGATCATGGGTCTATCCTGTCCCTGTCATGAAGGCCCTGCAACTGGATCTCTATCAAGGTCACCCAACCTCTCCACTGTGGTCGCTGCTACAAAGGAGGTGTGTCTGAGGAGACCACGTGCAACATTCCTCATTACCACCTCGATCTGATCAAGATTATGGGGCAACTGAGGTGGTTGGGGAGAGGGGTTGGGGTCGCGCCTTGGAGGTGGTGGCCCTCTCAGTGGGTTCCTCCTGGTAGCAAGTCAATCTTGGGCAGAGCCACGCCCAACACCCTGGAACTCGGTTATGTCAAAATAGTTGACATGTAAACCGAGGCAAAACTCAGCCCACAGTTGGCGAAGGAAGTACTGTGGAACCTCCCTATTATTGCAAGGAGGTTTATTGTACACCATGAACCACCTTTGCATCCAATTGTCCCTCCACGGTTGGTAATGACACCAATCCATGCAAACACGTGGCTTTGTAATGTTCGGTGGTTGGCCTGTTTTCGGCTCGGTGAAGATACTATATAATTGGGCTTTTGAAATGTTCAAATCTTTTATTGCTTCCTTGGAGATGCCCGTGGAGTAGTACTCCCGCATCCTAGCTCTAAATTGAGTCATGTCTGTCAATTGCTGGTGTGCATGTATGAGGGAGTCGATTGAGTTCTCAATTGATGTGGCAAGAGACAATCGAGATGGTTCACTCAAGTTTCTAAGTTCATGAGTATGCACTCGCATTTCATTTACATAGTGGTTAATGTCATCTTGTTCAAAATTAGGTTGTGGGTTTTGGTTTTGTTCGGCATTTGGATTGTGTTCACGGTTTTCTTCGGCATTGGGTCCAAGGTTTGGGTTTTCTTGTGTTCCACCGGACTCGGGGTTAACATCTTGTTCACTCATTGTCTCAGTTTACAATCTGCAATAGAAAATTGGTTCATTGTTTTCAAAATTTGAGAATTATTTACAATTAAATAAACAAAAAAAATCAAAAAATTGATACAAAGAATGAATAAAATGAAAACAAAACTTGATATTTACCTATCAATCTCCCTGTTGATGAGTTAGTGGGTGTTGTGGGGTGGTTTTGAAGTTGATTTGGGAAACTTTGGTGGTTCAAGTCATGCGTACGCGGAGGTGCAAGTCGCGCTCGACCGGCCAATTGAACAATGCAAAAATTGGGCACTGTTTTAAATTTTTTTTTTTTAATAGAGGTGCGTGCGCGCCACTGTTGTGCTCACGCGCCACATACGCGCATGCGCCTCGGTTCGGTACTGAACCTAGCAGCGCGTGCACGCTTCCTTAGGTGCGTACGCACCACTTTTTTTTTTTCCGCTAGCGTGCCCCCATTGCAACAAAAATGGGGACCATCTTCGTGCACCCGCCCAAGGATATATCTTGCCAAGAAATCTTTCTTTTATTTTAATTTGTTTAAAACAATATATGCTTGTGGAAGTATAACGATATAATTTGTTGATTATAATTTGGCTTCGCTAAACTTAATATGCCCATGATCACACATGCTAGCATCTAAAAAATGTAATTGTGTTTTTATAGAAAAAAAATATATCATTTAACTTAATAACAACATAGTAAAATAATATTTATTAAATTATTTACGAAGGTGAATTTAATTTTTTTAAATATTTGACCAAGACAACTTATTTATTAAAAAGAATATGTTGAAAGCTATTTATGTGATAAATTTGATTATTGGAAAATTTTAGATATTAAAAAAAATAAAAAAATATAAGAAAATTAATTAGAGACATATAAAAAAATAATGTATATGATCAAATATATTCTCCAATGGAAAATATATCAGAGCTAAATGATTAGTGCTTTCTTTATAGTAAATACCATAAAAAAAAGTTTTGCCATTCTTTTCCCACAAATACACTAAAACCAAAATGCGTAATAATTGTAGTTACCTATTGAAGTTACTTGTATAACCAATCGAGTTATTATTATGTTAAGTTGAAAATGAATGACAATATTACTCTTACATTAAGAATACTATTGTGTCATGAGTAAAGTGTCCCTATAAAATTGTGAAAGAAATACATAGAATTAAATTGTGAAACAAATACATAGAATTGTTAAAAGCACTATTAATACCTTTTTATTGATTATGTAAAACCAAAACTTTAGACTTTGTTAGAGTTAGAGAATATTTGTGTCTATTCTCATAATTCACATTGAGGTCAACACCACTATAAGATAAGAGTTGAAGTGAATTATATAACAACTTTTGTAACATGAAGATAAATTGTTTTAACTAATAGCTTGGTTGAAAAATTAAAGACCATTCCTTTTGTAAAACCTTTTATGATATCAAACATTATATATATATAGATTGTTTCACAAAGTGACCCCTTGCATGTCATTTTGAATACATAAAATATAGGATAGCATTATTAAAGAGGGAGTCAATTTTACATTATATATATGGATTGTTTCACAAAGTGACCCCTTACTTGCATGTAATCTTTGAATACATAAAATATAGGATAGCATTGTTAAAGAGGGAGTAAATTTTACTTTATAATTTAGGATCACATTTGATTAATGATAACAATAATATAATATATTATTATTAAGAATTTACAACTTACTTTATTTACTATATATGGTACAAATTTTAAAATAAAAATTTCTTCGTACATACTTTATATATATATAAATTAATTATTTTATATTCTTTTTATATTTGAAATCATTTATATATTTAAATTAATTTTTTTTATATATTTAAAATCATATATTTATATATATATATATCTATACAAAATTTTGGAATTGGCTCCTACAAAATTCTAGAGACAAATTGTAATTCACAAAACAAAAGAAGATAATAAGATTGATTGAAAAGATTGGAATTCCTATCTTAAAAAGCTTTACGAATCCTGAGATATTAGAGATAACATTTAAACCCTCCTTACAACGAAAGAAGTTTTTCTCATTAGAAGACATAGATTTCGGGGTTAAGTGCTTAGCAAATGGAAAAGCCAAAGACATTGAAGGATACCGAGCATAAATATTGAAAATTGGGGGGCATGTTCTCATCCCGCATATCCACAAACTCTTTAATT